>CM067367.1:113470346-114032846 GCA_034401795.1 Chaetoderma sp. LZ-2023a
TTATGTGTTTAATTAATTAATTAATAAATAAATTAATCAGTATCAGATAGCTTTCCTATGGTACCACAAAAATTGACGATGTACAAAATTACATTTTAATGTGGATGTTTTGTTAGTTGTTAAAGTTATTTAGGACTTTGGTTTATATGTCTGTAAAGCATGCAGGTTTTGGCAGGAATGTGCCAGGCAACGATTGCCATGGTATACAAACCACGGGAACAGATGACAACTAAAGAAAAATATATTTTTGGCCCATCAATTCAACGTTTCTTAATATTTACACCACTTAATCAATATTAGTCATGCTAAATACGCATAAAACCAGTATGAATTATTGTTTTAATCTATATAATTCTATTTATAATCAAATTTAGCGAGGACAAATTTCTTAAATGTCTATCTTCATGTAGATCCTGTCATTCTGGGAGGGAGGGAAATAAATTCCCCGGATAAAGGTCGAAAGAGACCTCCAAGTGGGTAAACCTTTCCATAATATGATATCATGTATAAAAAAACAAATTTTGGAACCAGTAAGACAAAATATGGAATGAATCCACCCCACCCACCCCACTTTCAGGATGCTTATAAATCGATCATGATCACAAAATGAAATGTGCACATCAGTTTTGTAACACAACAAAAATACTAAGCCACTCAATTCACTGTTTGCTATAAGTCACCTGACTTAGATATCTCAGAAAATTTTAACCTATTCATTCCCATGATGTGGGTTCCCTTGAAACAAGGTTAGCAGAGATACATCCCTCCATTGGGTAGTCTTGATAGTATCTCTTTAACTCTAAAGCAGTCATTGCTCTAGGGAACCGGTTCCTCTATTCCTATAGAGAACATATAAACGAGTCTGTGAGCATGCGCACTTATGCTACTATGCATGCGACCGAGTCCAAGCCGTCTTTTAATTAATTTTCTGTATTACGGGAAACAGCTAACTTTTATCTCAACAAATCCTATTCATTCCGTAATCTTGTGGAGCTACATCCACATTTGATTTTTCATGAATACCACAGTACAAGCGGTCTTTGTTGAATAAGTTATAGTACTTATGTAAAATATTTATAATTTACGTGAATGTGAACAGAAAGTTCGTTGTGACCAAGTTGAAAGAAAATGGCGCCAGCTTCACATTACAAGCAAGGTGGAGTCAATAACTCTGATCCTATTTTAGCCACGAGGCTCGTTCCTACGAAAGGTATACTATATACCGGTTTGGAACATCTCCTACGAAAGGTATCCTACATAACATATGTAACATACCGGTTGGGAAGTTAGTGGATCAATTAAGAGTTTTGACCAGGTACGTATTTCCGAGCGTCATTCTTTCCTACATAAGGTATACTACATACCGGTTTGGATCGAATCCTACATAAGGTATCCTACATAACTATGTCATATACTAGTTGGGAAGTTATTGGATCTATTAAGAATGTGAGTGGTGCAAACAGGCGTGGTGGACCAGATGAACACCACAAGGATACACCACGATCATCCCCTGAAGAAAAGCGAGTGGTCCTTCTAAGGACCGTTACTAACCAACTAACATGAAACTCGCAATTACTTCATGATGATCAGTCATGTCAGTCGTATTACAATAAAGACGAGACCATCAGTATTAATTCGCGATTCGGTGTTCGCTTTCAATTGGCGGCGTTTTTGCAGGCTAATTTAACATTACTAGCAATGGGCCGTGAAACCTTTTTACCATTTATTTAATATCTTATAAAAATTACTCGAGATTTTATGTTTTCTAATACCTGGCGGGGTTATTCGACGCAAGTATTTTTTATGCCCTTTGGTCAATCTCCCGGCTTTCCCGCCCCGGCTCCGGCCTAGTCATTCCGGCGTGTCAAAATCAAATTTGAAAATTTCTTCCTCTATTTTTGACATTTTTTCTCATGTTTCCCCCAGTCCTGAACGGCCTAAGATTCGGGACCGGGTTTAGTGGAACTGCGCCCTGCCCCCCCCCACCCCTACCCAATTGTGGGCCTGGGTTCGGCTCATTTCTTGGATAGGGGTTTAGACCTATCATCTTTTTTGTTTCGAATTCTAATTTTTCTTGGCTACCTAAGTTATTTCGTTTTCAATGGGATCTTTTTTCACCTTATTATTCGTTCTCAACCTTTTCTTCTCGCACTCTTTCCTATCAGTGAGATTACATTTTGCAGCAGAGTTTAAATCACTACTACTACTTAATCAATGACTAGATTTCAACCAAACTTGGGTCGAATGATCCTATGACGATAAGCTTCAGGAAATCAAATGAGAATTTATATTGCTCAATTTCTTTGGCGGTCATCTTGGATTTTCCGGAAATTATCCATCATGTCCAGCTTCATGCTTGCATTGCAACCATATTTCTGGCTGATTTTAGCTGCTTTTATGCACATTTCCTATGTTGGCGCATAAATAGCGTGCGTATAACGCATCCATGAAGCCATTTTGGTCCTCATTTTTGTTTCACTTTTTTCCCATTTTTAACACGTAAAATGTTAACTTATGTATGAGATGTAACTTAGTCTAGTGGATGTCAAGAGAAGAATTAATGGTGGCACATATTCTGCAGAACAGAGCAGATATATCCTAAAATCATTGCTTTGTTGTAGGTCATTAGATAAAGGTAGTAAACCCAAGATTCCTGAAAGGCAATTCAATCAGGTGGCACCAGTTGCCCCGAAAAGGTATGTGTTAGTGGATATACATGTATTGCCGATTCTCCTGCAGTTAGACTTGAACCCTTTAACACTTGTATCAGCCAAAAATGGCTTCTGCAGCGGTCTTGAGAAATGTCCATTTGCACACCAAGAGAAGACTATTTTTGAAAATTTACCACTGGAATACCTGGCTGGATAACCGAGCCAGTCATTCCACTGGTATATTTTCAAAAATGGTTTTCTCATGGTAAGCAAATGGACGTTTTCCATGAGAAAACTGAAATTTTGTTGACCAAATTCGAGTGTTAAAGGGTTAATATGATTATTTTGATTAAATTTGCCTAGGGTGATATCAGTCACTATCAGTCCATCTCTCTATGGTCAAGTTTGACAGGCTTAAACCATAATTAACTATAGTTGACTAAATCCTGGCCAAAATAGTTAACTAGCTGGTTAACTATAGTTTACCATCCACCCGAGCTCTGATGCAAATGGTTAATTCGAAGTTCAAATTGGCGGACTAGACTTCGCTTGCCATGAATAAATGCGAGCATAAACATGTACATATTTCACATAACTATTGTATATCAATGTTTCCAAGGCCAATTCCCTCCCCACTTTATCTCATAGAATCCTTTTTGACGTCTAAGTGAACAAAAATATCCAATTTCATAATTTTGTAGAGCATCAAAATAGCCATAATGGAAAGGATTAAGTGAGACGTAACCGGCTCCAAATTTTGAGTACTAGTTATTCAATGGGGAATCCGGTACCAATCTGCAACTATAGTTAATTATTCAGCATTCGTCTGGGCATAGCAAATGCACATGTTCAGTAAATAAACTAACTGACTAATTTTAGTCAGTCATGTCAGCCGAACTTGACCTAAGATTATATAAGTCACTCAGTTATTACTACATTACAACCTACCTCCTTGCATTACTATTGCTCTTTCCTTCTCTGAAGGGAAGCATAATAGGATGAATTTTTACAGCCAATGTTTGCCGGGTATTGTGGTTACAGAGTGACTGAAGGCTTATTCAGGAATCTCCATACTCTCTAATGATGAGATTCATAGTAATTCGCTTGAATGCTATATCTCAGAATGAGGCAAGAAGAGGGTTAATCCAATACCCAGAGCCACTGAGTAAGTCATTAAGCACAATGACAACCTCATTGGCTGAAAGCTATCACATGACCTTGTAGCAACCAAGACTTCATTCATTTTCCTACTGTTGCAGGAAGAGGCGTTTAAAAATTTATAGCCTGTTTGAAAGTTATTTTTATAACTTAATTTTCTGTGGATTGATAGAAAGGCAAATAAGGATCAAGCAAGATGTCAGACAAACGCAAGAGACCGTCTAAGGGAAGTGGTTGTAGGTCCTGGTGTTTAATAATGGTTATAAGATCATTTCTATTTTCGTGGTAGGTGCGTTACCAGTTTTGGTTACTTGCACCCAGAGTGGATAGACTATGTGTTGTCTAATTTGCTTCTTCTTTTACAGTAGCTTGATTAAAGTTACTGAATTGACATGCTTGTTGTGTTTGGGCATGAATCTAACGATATCTCGATAACATACTCTCAAATAAAACCAAATTGTATTTTTAATAATTAGATATCAGTGGGGTATCTATCTATAAATTTTGGGTTCAGCTTTGGCTGATTTTGAGCTATATTCGGAACTTTACTCTATCAAATTTTTCTCTTTTTACAATTCAGATTTGAAAGTCTCCGAAGAAGGTCAAAGAGAAGTCTAAAGAAAAGAATATGAATCATTCAATTAGATGTCCTAATAGCAGCTGCCATAAATTTATAAAATCAGAACACTCTGGACATGTATGTTCCAAGTGCACTTTGTGTACTTTTGATTCATCCTGCCTTATATGCGACATGGTCGCTAGCTACCAGAATATCCTTCTTCAAACCAAGTACCTCTGAGATCTCAAAACTTCCAGGGAATCCTCCTTTAGGGTCCACGGTTAAAATAAAGGCCAAACCCGAGGTCATGGCGGATTCGGCTATACTTGAGAGGATTGTTTTGTCGATGGAATGTCTCCAGAAGCAAGTTAGCATTATCGATGCATCTATTGACAGCAGGATTAATAAAATTACCCTGGACCAGTCAGTCTCCAATGTTTCATCTCTTGACAATGTTGAGGGTGAAGCATTGGAACTGGCCGTTCCAAGGAAGTGCTTATGCATGAAGTCCAACAAATTACTTCTCACTGATTTGCAGAAAGAACAAAAGCACAAAGTCTCGGGTTTCGCCTCGTTCACCGTTCCTTCAGAAGCCAGTCACGTCACTCCAGGATTCTTGTTCTACAATCAACATTCCGCAGCCTGCACCCATGAAGACAGAGTTAGGTGTATCCTGTCTCAGGCCCGAGCGGGTTATAAGTCAGTCCGGTTCAATCAACATTTTGCAGCCTGCGCCCTTGAAGACCGTGTTAGGTCCGGTTTGGCATCTATCACCACTACTTCTTCACTAGCTGGGTCGAAGGATTTCCTGACCAGAGTGGTCCAGGTGATCGCACATCCGCTGTCTTCTACAAAGCCAGTTGCATTTATTTATTTTTTATCTGCTGTTATTCCGGCTAGACTTCCGGCCCCGGGTCTGGACGTTGACCGGCGTAGTTTACCGATTTCATCCTTGGGGCCGGCCCCAGATTTTTGTCCATATCTGGCCGTTAGGGATACTTCGGTTTCTGTTTTCTTGCCGGCTCCGGCCCTGCCTCTGGGTTTTCTCTCCTCTCTGGTCAATCTCCCGGCTTTCCCGCCCGGCTCCGGCCTAGTCATTCCGGCGTGTCAAAATCAAATTTGAAAATTTCTTCCTCTATTTTTGACATTTTTTCTCATGTTTCCCCCAGTCCTGAACGGCCTAAGATTCGGGACCGGGTTTAGTGGAACTGCGCCCTGCCCCCCCCCCCCCCCCATTTGTGGGCCTGGGTTCGGCTCATTTCTTGGATAGGGGTTTAGACCTATCATCTTTTTTGTTTCGAATTTTAATTTTTCTTGGCTACCTAAGTTATTTCGTTTTCAATGGGATCTTTTTTCACCTTATTATTCGTTCTCAACCTTTTCTTCTCGCACTCTTTCCTATCAGTGAGATTACTGCGCAATTCTAATTAGCTATGTTTTGGTCATTTTTTCGTCCCGAGTTAGAGGTGCAGTTCTATTCGGGCCGTTCATCTATTCGTATAGTACACATCCCTTCTACGTTGGAAGGTTGACATACTTACTTTCGTAACTTTAGGAGCATTACATGTCATTCTGTATTTATCGTGAATATTTTATTCTTTTAAGGCTATTCTTCCCTATTTATCACCCTTTTTTTTTAAAATATTAATTTCCTAAAAGTCAGATTAGATTTGCTCTCATGGTATTTTGTGATTTTCTTTAATATAAGTTTCTTTGCCGTATTTCATCGTTCTTTAGTAGCTGTCAGTTTTATCGACAACACTCCTACTTCGGCAGTCTATTCATCCTAGTCTCATTTCATCTCGGTGACATTATCACTTTTTCTTTTCTATTTACCCTTTTTTCAAGGCTATTTTTCTTATTTTTAGCTAAAACTTTTTATTTAGAGTCATGTTCTTTCCCACCAGTTGGGGATTGATGATTTTGGGTGTGAAATTTATCCTTTTTCTTTCCGTTCTTATCTACTTCCGGTAGCTGTCAGATTGTCATCATCGTTCCTGTCACTTTTTATATAGGTCATTGACAATTCGCCCTGTATATATTTCATTCCCTTTTGGTTTACTTGGTTTTTCTTTTGGTTATTATGCTTTTTTCTCTGTATGAAGATAGTGGCAGAGATTGAATAGTAGAAATCAACGGGCATACTTCTATGATGCTTATTTCTCCATACGAAGATAGTGGTAGAGATTGAATAGTAGAAATCAATGCAAGTTACCTCTCAGGAAGGGGTTAGAATAAGGATATAGCTCTTATAACTAAGATACATCGCCTTTCACTCGATTCAAGAAACTACTTTCTAATAGTATAAATCGATGCTTGGAAGTCTCTATCTGTCTCATTGTAACATCCTAAATGATTTAAATAGACTCTTGAACACTTTGTGGACTTATACTGAGATAACTCAAGAAATATCTTAACTATCAACATCCTAACTATTATCAGCCTAGTCCTAACTGAAATATTGAGGCCTTTTAGCCTTTATTCTTCATTTATAGCTTTCTTTTTTCAGATATTAGGTATCATACTAGTATAGCTTCCATTGGTAGGCTTCTTATCTCCTTTCCTTATTAGGTCTTCTTAATTTATTTTATTGTATTATGGTGTATAACGACCCAGACGTATATATACTGGTCTGGCGTTTTGTTAGCTTACTAAAATACTTACCACTCAATTCACTGTTTGCTATAAGTCACCTGACTTAGATATCTCAGAAAATTTTAACCTATTCATTCCCATGGTGTGGGTTCCCTTGAAACAAGGTTAGCAGAGATACATCCCTCCATTGGGTAGTCTTGATAGTATCTCTTTAACTCTAAAGCAGTCATTGCTCTAGGGAACCGGTTCCTCTATTCCTATAGAGAACATATAAACGAGTCTGTGAGCATGCGCACTTATGCTACTATGCATGCGACCGAGTCCAAGCCGTCATTAATTAATTCCACAAATTTTTAATAATGATTTGCAATTTAATGATGCGGGGTGGCCGAGGTGGGCCACAGTGAATTGAGTGGTAAGTATTTTAGTAAGCTAACAAAACGCCAGACCAGTATATATACGTCTGGGTCGTTTTGTAACACAACAAAAATACTAAGCCACTCAATTCACTGTTTGCTAAAACATAGAATTGGTCAGAGCCCAAATACTAGGTGGGTTGGTAAATTGCAAATCAGGAATGAAAGGTTAATCACCAAAAATAGTAAAACCAACTAAATCGCTGAAGTGCTGAAAGAGCACGAACAAACAAATGTTCTAAATAAAATACAATAATTTAATGATAATTAGAAAATCTCAGCAAAGAGAATTTAAAAACAGCCGTGAGATGGTGAAGAATACGGCTGACTAAAGAATCTAGGCAATTGAGCCTAGGTTTGAGTGGCGAAACGAGAAATGTCAGATTGTGAATTGAATCTGATCTTTCAGATAAAAATAACGTAGAATCTGACATTTATACTGCAACTTACATAATGTCGTCCACTGATAGATCTGCATAGAATGCGAAGGAGAAGGCCATACCACGAACATCGTGTGCCTTAACACAAACTGAGTGTCTCCTGGAGATACATTATAGTGTCAATTAATGGTGTCTGTAATCCAGTTGATGAGATGCGCGCTTACTAAACAAATTCGCATAAGTAATCTGAACGGTAGATCTGCATAGAATGCGAAGGAGAAGGCCATACCACGAACATCGTGTGCCTTAACACTTACTGAGTGTCTCCTGGAGATACATTCTAGTGTCGATTAATGGTGTCTGTAATCCAGTTGATGAGATGCGCGCTTACTAAACAAATTTGCATAAGTAACCTGAACGGTGTTTCAAAAAGATCTTTTAAATTGGGCATAGTTTTCGGAAAGGATTGAAAACAATTAATTAGTTTTTATATATATAAGATCTCTTCAAGGCAAAGAATGAGGCCAGATCTCCTACCACCTGGAAAAGATCATTCACACAAAGAATATGAATATCAAATTGCCATCTAACAAACGCGGCCGCTAGTACAAAAAGAATGATTTCAGAGTTATACAATTAAACAGATGGACCCAAGAATGAATTAATAGAGGAATTTATTATCGGTATTTGCCTTTGTGCTATACTCTAAAAATACCGGTACCATGGATAAATGATGTAAATACTTAATAACTCTCAAACCGGCTTCTAGAAAATAAAGAAGGATAGATGCTAGTGAAAACAATAACACCACCCCAGCATACAGGGATTTAAATCATCAAAAAATATCCCATGAATCTATGACTTGATGATGGGATGCAGAATCGGGCGAGATAATGTGCTGTTCTAACAACCATTTGAAAACCTTAAATATACTCTGGTAAATTCTCCTGTAACAGATAGTTTGAATTGATTAAGAATACTAAAGTTCAGACAAAAAATCAATTTCTGAAAAACAGGTCTCTTGGAAAATACCATATATATACATATTGAAGATTTGTGGAATGATGAACTGAAAGCTGCTGTTAAACGAGATAGAAAATCAGCAAAATTGGTAAGACACTTTGGATTTCCACAAATAGGACTACGAGATCCACTGAATAACTCTCATTGGGCCAAGCAGGAGTGAGTAAAGGGATAATACATTCTGCTGACAAAAGTTCTTAAAGACAATTGTACTAGAAACCGCTGACAAAAGTTCTTAAATACAATTGGCACTAGAAAGTTAAATTGAAGATAATTAAACAAAATGTGAAGTCTATGACTGGGCCAGAGCATCTACCGCCAGAGCCTAGCCTGGAGGAAGAATATGAACATCAAATCTGGGCACTATACTGAGTAGAAACTTAATGGGATGTAATAAATGAGCTACAAGGAAAATCATTCTACCTGGAATGTGAGCTGCTGAAAGTTTTCCTGACATCTCCACCGCAGGACGAAGACCAAGACTCCAGACAAAATATGATAACCTCAACTGCCCTGCTTGTTGATGAAGGTCACTACTATAGAAATGACTGTATGAGCAGATAGGTGCTTGTGAAAGAGACAATATCTCTTCATTCTCCAATATTCCAGAGTATTGAAGAGGAATACTAGAGTATTAGTTCCTGTTCTAGTTCCTGAAAAGGATGAGAGTAGTAAGACTACTTTATCTGATTCCATAGACACAAGAACGAGAGGAAATTCTATAGCGATCCCCTCCCCCAAACATGTAAGAACAAGACATCAAACTGGACCTGCAGATGGATAAACTGGTGAATTGGTACCGATGACACCCAGCGAATGAAAATGCAGTGTATGCAGTCGTGGTGAGGGACAAAATTCTGAATTACCAGACTTGACCTTTGTACACAAAACTGACCCCATTCGACCCAAATTGTAACACAATTAAGAAACCCTCCAAGCCAGAGGAGTTCCAGACTGGCCGTGATGTGATTAAAAAAAACCCAGATCCAGTAAGATCAATTCTGTATATATAGAAATATCAGAAAACACTGTCCCTTATCCTTGACGAGACCAGTGATGACTAGGCAAAATTACTCCATGTCCATATTATTCCTTTCATCGATGAACTCCATTTCTGAGACAACATAGTAGGAAAAAAGTTGAATATAAAACGATTGACTAAGTAATTTTTGTCTCAAACAGTAGCAAAGCAGCCATGGGTTCCAGACAAAATAATTCCAAAATATACAACAGAATTAGTATTAAATCATGAAGTGTAGATTTTTTGGAAGTTGTCAGAAAAGGATAAATATATGAGTTGAAGATAAGAGCCGAGACCCTATAAAAGATGATCTGCCAGCACCTCATAATCCTTAAAGTCTGGATTCTGCCATTCCTCCACTGTATCCTACATGAAAAGAGCAGAAAATTATTGATCAGGAACAGAAGCAGGACTAATGTCAAAGGAGACCAACATGGTTTGACAGAAAAAAGGGGGATTCAATGACTACATTGATTGTACCTTATATGTAGGAAATCTGCTACCTAAGACATGCATGAGGCTAGCTATACCCATCCCACCCCTGATATAGTAGAGATTATATAGAAGTGCTTAAGCATGACAGCTAGGACCAGAATAAACCTGCAGAATCTTATTTTACAAATATAATTTTAAAACAAAGCTAGTATGATATGAGCCCAATTGTTAATATCTTTATCAGATGATTAAACAGGAAAGAAGTCCATCAAACCTGTGACCAGATCAATGATGGATAAGGACAAAGGACTGAAACTACACAGAAGGGTGAAAGGAAAAAACCATATTCCACAATCCATGCGAAGGCAATAATCCAATCATCTTGGTTAGGCCCCCTTGAGGAATTTATTTAATAATGCCTGGGAAAGTTAGAATTTAGAAGAATAAAAAATAGGCTTGAATAGATAAGGCTGAGAAGACATCTCCATATGACAATAATAGAAATAGACATATCCCTAGACAAATAAAAAGATCAAAATTTCTACTGAACTCGAGAAAGGAGCGGTGTAAATCTTGATAAGACAAAAAGGATTTTGTTATTGTGACAAGCTTACATTCACCTATAGATATGCTTCATCATGGCGAGGGATCCTACTGATAGAAAAGAAAGACTGAAAAACTATGTTAAAAATAAATCAGGCCAGATATGATACTAAAAGATAGCAAACCACTATTCACAATTAAAATAATAAAGTCTGACGCACTTATTTCCAGATTGATATTAGGAGAATCGAAAGATGATTGATTCCAATTTTTTGAGAGAACAGGTCGAAAGATGGAGGCTGATAGGAAGAGAGTAATACATGAGAAGATTCAGGAGCAAAACGAAATCTAGTGAAATCAAAACGACAAAAGCACTGCTAGGATCATAAGAAAAAATTAAATCATTCCTAGAAGATAAATGCGAAGAGTTGGGTGTACACAAGGTTTCGAAGGATGAAGATAATTGGATGGTTCAGCCATTGCACTAAGAGCAACTAATAAAGAATTAAAAATAAGAGCCCCTGAAATAGGGCATTTAAACTGTCAAGTGATTTAGAAACAAACAATACCAGCAAAACAACAGAAGTGATTTGATTTGGCATACCTAAACCAGAAGTTTAATTATAATCAGTTGTTATGCCATAAAAATTGAGAGTTATAATCTAGGTAATAATACTGAGCACAGGACAGTTAGGCCTCATGGTCATCTCTTCTTCATTTAGCTCCATGCCTGTGCCGTCACTTCTAGTCATGGGTTGCGTGTACGGTGTAGTGATACATTGGCTTGACTATGCCAAAGCCTACCTAAACCATTTTCGAATGTTTTAAGAGATGGTGTGGAAACAACATGTTCAGACCAACATTTCACAGTTAGAGAGAAAATTTTTCTAACTAGGTTAGTTCTCCCCCTCTTCTGGTAGACTTTCAGATGATTTCCACGAGTAATAGTCCATTTGCAAGCAGACTGTTATATTTGACTATAACAATTAATCGATTGAGAGCCGATAGAATGATCCATCATAGCCTGGGTACGTGCTCTATATATCCAATTTCACCCAAGTTAAGTACCCGCAGAAAGAATTTCCAAAATGATGAGAGATTAGATTATACATTAAGTAGGGAAAAACCCCATCTTAGGGCTAATAAAAGTGGCTGATAGTCAAGAACTTTCCTGATCCAAAGGCTATGCTTGCTACTAAAACACTGAGATCAACACACATCTCTGATATAGTAAAACTTGGTCATCAAAGTTTGTAGCGTTTACTATCAAAATATCAACCATTTAACTCTCGAAGTTATTAGTCATAAGTTGCAACTGAAATAAGTTGAATCTGAATGAGTACCAGCAAATATGGGAGTGGCGTATTTACTTAAAAATCCATAAATAGGTCGCACATTTATGCTCAATTTACATGTTCTAAAAAATTTGCGCGCACTATATACAAGGATAAAACTTATTTTCCTCTGAATTTTTAAACATCTTAACGTCTGAAGATACCACGAAAAAACCCTTCACAAATCTTGTCACCTCGCGGCTATGCTTAATGTGTACCTCAAAACATCATTCGCAAAAGTGAAATTATTAAATTGAGCAGCCTAAATATTGCGTATCCTTTAATAAAGATTGTTCTTTCCATCAAAATTAATCCTAACTTGACATAAATGTCGTCTTTATAATATATAAATCAGAATCACGTGATAATCACATGATATATAAATCGCGTAATATTATCTGACCAGATCAGGTTAAAGCAAATTTTAATGAAGTAGCTTAAGCGAGTACTCGGATATAGATATCCTGGAATCGGAAATTCGGCAATGAGATCTACGCTTCTCGTCAGCGCCTCCAAACGGAGATTTACTTTGCCACTGTCCGGCTCGCTAACAATAGATGCGGGCTACCCAGTTTAATTACCGGCCGTTCATGCAATTTTTTCTAGAACATCGCATTACGTTTTAGATCATTTTATGTTGGTCACTCACATTACAATATAACCATGCAGTAATATATATGATACATTTTATCGCTAGACTTAGAAATCAAGTGAACGAAAGTTTCTCGCTAGATTTACAAATCAAGTGAACCTGATAATCTGGCACAGGCTTAATAGCCTATCTAACAAAAGAGTGTTATACGATTACGAGGATTCAAAGCAGTATCGTAATTTTGAACATCCGGGCATTCCGAGATCGTCCAACATTTGCCAATTTACGACACACTAACGAGGATATCCCATAGCAACGCAATGTTTAAATTTTTCATGAAACTAAGGGCATAAAAAATACTTGCGTCGAATAACCCCGCCAGGTATTAGAAAACATAAAATCTCGAGTAATTTTTATAAGATATTAAATAAATGGTAAAAAGGTTTCACGGCCCATTGCTAGTAATGTTAAATTAGCCTGCAAAAACGCCGCCAATTGAAAGCGAACACCGAATCGTGAATTAATACTGATGGTCTCGTCTTTATTGTAATACGACTGACATGACTGATCATCATGAAGTAATTGCGAGTTTCATGTTAGTTGGTTAGTAACGGTCCTTTGAAGGACCACTCGCTTTTCTTCAGGGGATGATCGTGGTGTATCCTTGTGGTGTTCATCCGGTCCACCACGCCTGTTTGCACCACTCACATTCTTAATAGATCCAATAACTTCCCAACCGGTATATGACATAGTTATGTAGGATACCTTATGTAGGATTCGATCCAAACCGGTATGTAGTATACCTTATGTAGGAAAGAATGACGCTCGGAAATACGTACCTGGTCAAAACTCTTAATTGATCCACTAACTTCCCAACCGGTATGTTACATATGTTATGTAGGATACCTTTCGTAGGAGATGTTCCAAACCGGTATATAGTATACCTTTCGTAGGAACGAGCCTCGTGGCTAAAATAGGATCAGAGTTATTGACTCCACCTTGCTTGTAATGTGAAGCTGGCGCCATTTTCTTTCAACTTGGTCACAACGAACTTTCTGTTCACATTCACGTAAATTATAAATATTTTACATAAGTACTATAACTTATTCAACAAAGACCGCTTGTACTGTGGTATTCATGAAAAATCAAATGTGGATGTAGCTCCACAAGATTATGGAATGAATAGGATTTGTTGAGATAAAAGTTAGGTGTTTCCCGTAATACAGAAAATTAATTAAAAGACGGCTTGGACTCGGTCGCATGCATAGTAGCATAAGTGCGCATGCTCACAGACTCGTTTATATGTTCTCTATAGGAATAGAGGAACCGGTTCCCTAGAGCAATGACTGCTTTAGAGTTAAAGAGATACTATCAAGACTACCCAATGGAGGGATGTATCTCTGCTAACCTTGTTTCAAGGGAACCCACACCATGGGAATGAATAGGTTAAAATTTTCTGAGATATCTAAGTCAGGTGACTTATAGCAAACAGTGAATTGAGTGGTAAGTATTTTAGTAAGCTAACAAAACGCCAGACCAGTATATATACGTCTGGGTCGTTATACACCATAATACAATAAAATAAATTAAGAAGACCTAATAAGGAAAGGAGATAAGAAGCCTACCAATGGAAGCTATACTAGTATGATACCTAATATCTGAAAAAAGAAAGCTATAAATGAAGAATAAAGGCTAAAAGGCCTCAATATTTCAGTTAGGACTAGGCTGATAATAGTTAGGATGTTGATAGTTAAGATATTTCTTGAGTTATCTCAGTATAAGTCCACAAAGTGTTCAAGAGTCTATTTAAATCATTTAGGATGTTACAATGAGATCAGATAGAGACTTCCAAGCATCGATTTATACTATTAGAAAGTAGTTTCTTGAATCGAGTGAAAGGCGATGTATCTTAGTTATAAGAGCTATATCCTTATTCTAACCCCTTCCTGAGAGGTAACTTGCATTGATTTCTACTATTCAATCTCTACCACTATCTTCGTATGGAGAAATAAGCATCATAGAAGTATGCCCGTTGATTTCTACTATTCAATCTCTGCCACTATCTTCATACAGAGAAAAAAGCATAATAACCAAAAGAAAAACCAAGTAAACCAAAAGGGAATGAAATATATACAGGGCGAATTGTCAATGACCTATATAAAAAGTGACAGGAACGATGATGACAATCTGACAGCTACCGGAAGTAGATAAGAACGGAAAGAAAAAGGATAAATTTCACGCCCAAAATCATCAATCCCCAACTGGTGGGAAAGAACATGACTCTAAATAAAAAGTTTTAGCTAAAAATAAGAAAAATAGCCTTGAAAAAAGGGTAAATAGAAAAGAAAAAGTGATAATGTCACCGAGATGAAATGAGACTAGGATGCTTATATTAAAGAAAATCACAAAATACCATGAGAGCAAATCTAATCTGACTTTTAGGAAATTAATATTTTAAAAAAAAAGGGTGATAAATAGGGAAGAATAGCCTTAAAAGAATAAAATATTCACGATAAATACAGAATGACATGTAATGCTCCTAAAGTTACGAAAGTAAGTATGTCAACCTTCCAACGTAGAAGGGAGGTGTACTATACGAAAAGATGAACGGCCCGAATAGAACTGCACCTCTAACTCGGGACGAAAAAATGACCAAAACATAGCTAATTAGAATTGCGCAGTAATCTCACTGATAGGAAAGAGTGCGAGAAGAAAAGGTTGAGAACGAATAATAAGGTGAAAAAAGATCCCATTGAAAACGAAATAACTTAGGTAGCCAAGAAAAATTAAAATTCAAAACAAAAAAGATGATAGGTCTAAACCCCTATCCAAGAAATGAGCCGAACCCAGGCCCACAAATGGGGGGGGGGGGGCAGGGCGCAGTTCCACTAAACCCGGTCCCGAATCTTAGGCCGTTCAGGACTGGGGGAAACATGAGAAAAAATGTCAAAAATAGAGGAAGAAATTTTCAAATTTGATTTTGACACGCCGGAATGACTAGGCCGGAGCCGGGCGGGAAAGCCGGGAGATTGACCAGAGAGGAGAGAAAACCCAGAGGCAGGGCCGGAGCCGGCAAGAAAACAGAAACCGAAGTATCCCTAACGGCCAGATATGGACAAAAATCTGGGGCCGGCCCCAAGGATGAAATCGGTAAACTACGCCGGTCAACGTCCAGACCCGGGGCCGGAAGTCTAGCCGGAATAACAGCAGATAAAAAATAAATAAATGCAACTGGCTTTGTAGAAGACAGCGGATGTGCGATCACCTGGACCACTCTGGTCAGGAAATCCTTCGACCCAGCTAGTGAAGAAGTAGTGGTGATAGATGCCAAACCGGACCTAACACGGTCTTCAAGGGCGCAGGCTGCAAAATGTTGATTGAACCGGACTGACTTATAACCCGCTCGGGCCTGAGACAGGATACACCTAACTCTGTCTTCATGGGTGCAGGCTGCGGAATGTTGATTGTAGAACAAGAATCCTGGAGTGACGTGACTGGCTTCTGAAGGAACGGTGAACGAGGCGAAACCCGAGACTTTGTGCTTTTGTTCTTTCTGCAAATCAGTGAGAAGTAATTTGTTGGACTTCATGCATAAGCACTTCCTTGGAACGGCCAGTTCCAATGCTTCACCCTCAACATTGTCAAGAGATGAAACATTGGAGACTGACTGGTCCAGGGTAATTTTATTAATCCTGCTGTCAATAGATGCATCGATAATGCTAACTTGCTTCTGGAGACATTCCATCGACAAAACAATCCTCTCAAGTATAGCCGAATCCGCCATGACCTCGGGTTTGGCCTTTATTTTAACCGTGGACCCTAAAGGAGGATTCCCTGGAAGTTTTGAGATCTCAGAGGTACTTGGTTTGAAGAAGGATATTCTGGTAGCTAGCGACCATGTCGCATATAAGGCAGGACGAATCAAAAGTACACAAAGTGCACTTGGAACATACATGTCCAGAGTGTTCTGATTTTATAAATTTATGGCAGCTGCTATTAGGACATCTAATTGAATGATTCATATTCTTTTCTTTAGACTTCTCTTTGACCTTCTTCGGAGACTTTCAAATCTGAATTGTAAAAAGAGAAAAATTTGATAGAGTAAAGTTCCGAATATAGCTCAAAATCAGCCAAAGCTGAACCCAAAATTTATAGATAGAGACCCCACCGATATCTAATTATTAAAAATACAATTTGGTTTTATTTGAGAGTATGTTATCGAGATATCGTTAGATTCATGCCCAAACACAACAAGCATGTCAATTCAGTAACTTTAATCAAGCTACTGTAAAAGAAGAAGCAAATTAGACAACACATAGTCTATCCACTCTGGGTGCAAGTAACCAAAACTGGTAACGCACCTACCACGAAAATAGAAATGATCTTATAACCATTATTAAACACCAGGACCTACAACCACTTCCCTTAGACGGTCTCTTGCGTTTGTCTGACATCTTGCTTGATCCTTATTTGCCTTTCTATCAATCCACAGAAAATTAAGTTATAAAAATAACTTTCAAACAGGCTATAAATTTTTAAACGCCTCTTCCTGCAACAGTAGGAAAATGAATGAAGTCTTGGTTGCTACAAGGTCATGTGATAGCTTTCAGCCAATGAGGTTGTCATTGTGCTTAATGACTTACTCAGTGGCTCTGGGTATTGGATTAACCCTCTTCTTGCCTCATTCTGAGATATAGCATTCAAGCGAATTACTATGAATCTCATCATTAGAGAGTACGGAGATTCCTGAATAAGCCTTCAGTCACTCTGTAACCACAATACCCGGCAAACATTGGCTGTAAAAATTCATCCTATTATGCTTCCCTTCAGAGAAGGAAAGAGCAATAGTAATGCAAGGAGGTAGGTTGTAATGTAGTAATAACTGAGTGACTTATATAATCTTAGGTCAAGTTCGGCTGACATGACTGACTAAAATTAGTCAGTTAGTTTATTTACTGAACATGTGCATTTGCTATGCCCAGACGAATGCTGAATAATTAACTATAGTTGCAGATTGGTACCGGATTCCCCATTGAATAACTAGTACTCAAAATTTGGAGCCGGTTACGTCTCACTTAATCCTTTCCATTATGGCTATTTTGATGCTCTACAAAATTATGAAATTGGATATTTTTGTTCACTTAGACGTCAAAAAGGATTCTATGAGATAAAGTGGGGAGGGAATTGGCCTTGGAAACATTGATATACAATAGTTATGTGAAATATGTACATGTTTATGCTCGCATTTATTCATGGCAAGCGAAGTCTAGTACGCCAATTTGAACTTCGAATTAACCATTTGCATCAGAGCTCGGGTGGATGGTAAACTATAGTTAACCAGCTAGCTAACTATTTTGGCCAGGATTTAGTCAACTATAGTTAATTATGGTTTAAGCCTGTCAAACTTGACCATAGAGAGATGGACTGATAGTGACTGATATCACCCTAGGCAAATTTAATCAAAATAATCATATTAACCCTTTAACACTCGAATTTGGTCAACAAAATTTCAGTTTTCTCATGGAAAACATCCATTTGCTTACCCTGAGAAAACCATTTTTGAAAATATACCAGTGGAATGACTGGCTCGGTTATCCAGCCAGGTATTCCAGTGGTAAATTTTCAAAAATAGTCTTCTCTTGGTGTGCAAATGGACATTTCTCAAGACCGCTGCAGAAGCCATTTTTGGCTGATACAAGTGTTAAAGGGTTCAAGTCTAACTGCAGGAGAATCGGCAATACATGTATATCCACTAACACATACCTTGTCGGGGCAACTGGTGCCACCTGATTGAATTGCCTTTCAGGAATCTTGGGTTTACTACCTTTACCTAATGACCTACAACAAAGCAATGATTTTATGATATATCTGCTCTGTTCTGCAGAATATGTGCCACCATTAATTCTTCTCTTGACATCCACTAGACTAAGTTACATCTCATACATAAGTTAACATTTTACGTGTTAAAAATGGGAAAAAAGTGAAACAAAAATGAGGACCAAAATGGCTTCATGGATTCGTTATACGCACGCTATTTATGCGCCAACATAGGAAATGTGCATAAAAGCAGCTAAAATCAGCCAGAAATATGGTTGCAATGCAAGCATGAAGCTGGACATGATGGATAATTTCCGGAAAATCCAAGATGACCGCCAAAGAAATTGAGCAATATAAATTCTCATTTGATTTCCTGAAGCTTATCGTCATAGGATCATTCCACCCAAGTTTGGTTGAAATCTAGTCATTGATTAAGTAGTAGTAGTGATTTAAACTCTGCTGGAAAATGTAATCTCACTGATAGGAAAGAGTGCGAGAAGAAAAGGTTGAGAACGAATAATAAGGTGAAAAAAGATCCCATTGAAAACGAAATAACTTAGGTAGCCAAGAAAAA
Organism: Chaetoderma sp. LZ-2023a; assembly: GCA_034401795.1. Classification (NCBI taxonomy): domain Eukaryota; kingdom Metazoa; phylum Mollusca; class Caudofoveata; order Chaetodermatida; family Chaetodermatidae; genus Chaetoderma; species Chaetoderma sp. LZ-2023a. The sequence continues at coordinate 113,489,445 of CM067367.1, forward strand.
TTAGAATTCGAAACAAAAAAGATGATAGGTCTAAACCCCTATCCAAGAAATGAGCCGAACCCAGGCCCACAATTGGGTAGGGGGGGGGGGGGGGGGCAGGGCGCAGTTCCACTAAACCCGGTCCCGAATCTTAGGCCGTTCAGGATTGGGGGAAACATGAGAAAAAATGTCAAAAATAGAGGAAGAAATTTTCAAATTTGATTTTGACACGCCGGAATGACTAGGCCGGAGCCGGGGCGGGAAAGCCGGGAGATTGACCAGAGAGGAGAGAAAACCCAGAGGCAGGGCTGGAGCCGGCAAGAAAACAGAACCCGAAGTATCCCTAACGGCCAGATATGGACAAAAATCTGGGGCCGGCCCCAAGGATGAAATCGGTAAACTACGCCGGTCAACGTCCAGACCCGGGGCCGGAAGTCTAGCCGGAATAACAGCAGATAAAAAATAAATAAATGCAACTGGCTTTGTAGAAGACAGCGGATGTGCGATCACCTGGCCCACTCTGGTCAGGAAATCCTTCGACCCAGCTAGTGAAGAAGTAGTGGTGATAGATGACAAACCGGACCTAACACGGTCTTCAAGGGCGCAGGCTGCAAAATGTTGATTGAACCGGACTGACTTATAACCCGCTCGGGCCTGAGACAGGATACACCTAACTCTGTCTTCATGGGTGCAGGCTGCGGAATGTTGATTGTAGAACAAGAATCCTGGAGTGACGTGACTGGCTTCTGAAGGAACGGTGAACGAGGCGAAACCCGAGCCTTTGTGCTTTTGTTCTTTCTGCAAATCAGTGAGAAGTAATTTGTTGGACTTCATGCATAAGCACTTCCTTGGAACGGCCAGTTCCAATGCTTCACCCTCAACATTGTCAAGAGATGAAACATTGGAGACTGACTGGTCCAGGGTAATTTTATTAATCCTGCTGTCAATAGATGCATCGATAATGCTAACTTGCTTCTGGAGACATTCCATCGACAAAACAATCCTCTCAAGTATAGCCGAATCCGCCATGACCTCGGGTTTGGCCTTTATTTTAACCGTGGACCCTAAAGGAGGATTCCCTGGAAGTTTTGAGATCTCATAGGTACTTGGTTTGAAGAAGGATATTCTGGTAGCTAGCGACCATGTCGCATATAAGGCAGGACGAATCAAAAGTACACAAAGTCCACTTGGAATAAACGAAATCTAGGATTTCTTTTTTCACGAGGGAGTTGATACTTACCTCCCTAATACTTTTGATATTGCTAAATATTGGCTTTCACTCAATAAACACTCAGATTAAAACAGTTAGGTGCCCCTACTGGGCAGGGAGTCAGAGCGTAGTCTGGCGGATGCCAGCCCCACCACCGCGCATGCGCAGACTAGCACTTCCTCTGACTAGATTATTGGCTGACACACATGCAACTATTAAGAGCCTGAAGACCGAGCCTCTGTGGGGTGGAGAGGCCGGGTCCGTATCTAGGGAGGTAAGTATCAACTCTCTCGTGAAAAAAGAAATCCTAGATTTCGTTTATTTCACTTCAAGAGTATACTTACCTCCCTAATACTTTTGATATTGCCAGAATTCGAAAGTGAATCTGGCGGGAGGGAGGCGAGGTCAAAAGACCAGCTCATCCCTATACGCTAGGATTTGACTAACCATCGGATAACACCACCGATGTATGAGAGATGACCGAATGTCATATGCGCTTCCCCCCCCCCACCCCTCCTTCCTGGGAGGAAGAGTCGACTGACCTCAATGTCCTATACGTTCTCTACGTACAAGTGCCATGTACTACAGGACAGAGACGAAAAAGCTCCATTTTCGTAAACTCTCAACAATGAACCACACAAATACACAAACCATCACCATATTAATAACGGGTAACATGACAATACAATCAACAACGGACAACACATGAACAAGACTGACCTTGTTGAAATGGCTGCTGACATCATCTTCCCATTGGTGAAGACTGATGCAGGCCCAAAAAAGTGGGTGTTTCCATAAATTAATTGTGAAATATATAAGCAATGAGGAAAAACCTCCTCAAAAAATATAAACCGAGTTATTTTTTCAAAATCGACAAGGCGAGAGGATTAGAGGTGTCACGGAGATAATGGTCTGTAAAACTTGACTCACAGTGCCACTGAGCCACCGACATAATATCATCCACAGGGACCCCATTAAATAGGGCAGTGGATGTCACTACGCCGCGGACACTGTGAGCCTTGGCCACGTCAACCTGCTTCCCGGTGGCGGATTTATGGCAAAACTGAATGCATTCTACAATCCACCTGGAAATGGTGTCCTTAGAAGCCCTGCCATGGGGTTCAATATATGACAACCATAACGCTGACTGATCGGTGCGCCACTCCGCCGTACGTTGCTTGTACCGGCAAAGCGCCCGGACAGGACACCATGCTTTAGAATTAGGATCATATCTAGTTAAAGCAGGCAAAATAATAGGTTGACCTGGATATTTCAACGACTGATTTTTAGCCAAGAAATTAATCCTAGGTAGCAGCTTAAGGCCTTCCCCTGAAACCACAAAACGGTCATCCTCGGCTGATAAGGCATGAATTTCACTCCTATGCCTAGCCGAGGCCGCAGCAATTAAAAACACAGTCTTCAGTGTTAATAGTTTCATAGAAATGGAACTAAGTGATTCAAAAGGCTTATCACCTAGTACTTGAAGCACTAGCGATAAACTCCAAGACGGAATCACAGGTGGATTCCTTGGTCTTAGATTGCCCATGCCTTTAATTAATACATTTAATGTATTTACTTCATCACTTCCCCTCTTAGCCAAGCAAGGAATAACAGACATTAATGCTGACTTATAACCAGCAATAGAGTTAGGCTTGAGGCTATAGGCATCATAGAGGTGACAGAGGAAATCAGCTACTACTTGAATAGATGAATCCATTGGATCAATACATCTTTTTGAGCACCATTTTGCAAATCTGTTGATTTTATAATTATATGCTCTGGAGGTTGACCCCCTCCTGGCTTTGGCCATAAACATGGCTGCTTGCTCAGAAAAGCCCTCCTTAATTCTAGATTCCTTGACAACATCCATGCAGTCAATCTGAACATTGACGGATTGTTGTGAAGGACCTTGCCCTGGAAGATAATATCGTCCATCAGAGGCAGAGGAACCGGATTGCAGACCAGAAGGTCCAGCAGATCCGTATACCATGATCGGCTTGGCCAATCCGGGGCGATCAGAAGCACTTGGCATTCCTCCTGTCTGATTTTCTGAAGAATTTTTGGAATCAGGATTGCTGGAGGGAATGCGTATGCATACATTCTCCCCCAGCTGATAGCTAACGCATCTGTTGTGAAAGCGCTTGGATCCGGAATCGGAGAGACGTACGTCGTCATCTTCGCATTCTTCTTCGTTGCGAACAAATCGATGTTGGGTTTCCCCCAATGGTCGAACAGACGATCCGCCACACATTGATTTAGTTGCCATTCCGTGGGTAAAACACTCATCCTTCGGCTCAATGAGTCTGCTAGCAGGTTTAACCTTCCCGGAATATGAACTGCTTTCAAGGTAATCTGGTGATCCAGACACCAACAAAGCAGTCTCCATGTCATCATACAGAGACTGGGCGACTTCGTTCCGCCCTGGCGGTTTATGTAAGTCACAACTGTTGAGTTGTCTGAACGAATAAGAACAATCTTGCCCTGAACTTTCTGTAAGAAATGTTCCAGGCCCAGGACTACTGCTCTTAGCTCCAGTAGATTTATATGTTCCTTTGACTGTTCCAGATTCCAAAGCCCTGATATCGTGGACTCTTCCAGGCAAGCGCCCCAGCCCTCCATCGATTCATCTGTATACACAGTCACCTGAGGGTGGGGAGGGGTCAGCATAACCCCCACCAAGAGATTCTCTGTGAGCAACCACCATTGCAGGTGGTGAATCAGAGGCGCCAACACTGACACGTTCGAGTCCAGCGAACCTGTACTCTGGGTCCATTGTGTCATGAGAAACAACTGGATCGGCCGCCTGCGTAAGGCGGCCTGAGGAATGACTGGTTCCAAAGAAACCATCAACCCCAGCATTCTCAAGTAAACCCGTGCCAGGACATGACGACTGTCGCACACTGACTGAATTAACGAGATGAGTTTCTGCACTCTCTCTTGAGTAGGATAAACATATCCCGTCTCCAGATCGAAGAACATTCCCAGGTAAACAAACCTCTGGGATGGAGTTAGCTCTGATTTCGGAAAATTTATCATCCAGCCCAAATCCGAGAGAGTTTTCAAAACAATCACCAGATTGGCCGATAAAGGTTCCTTGTCGTGTGCCTTTAACAGCCAGTCGTCTATGTACGTGTGGACTGCTATGCTTCTCCTGCGGAGGTATGCTGTGATCGCAAGAACCACACGGGTGAAAACCCGAGGAGCCGTGGAAATTCCGAAGGGCAACACCCTGAATTCCCACTGTCTGCCCTGGAATGCAAATCTCAGGAAGCGACAGAAACTCCCGTGGATGGGGATGTGGAAATAAGCGTCCTTCAAATCTATCGACGCCGTCCACATCCCCCTCTCCAACCCCGCCAACACCGAGCGCACCGTTTCCATCTTGAAACTGGGCGTCTCGATGAACTTGTTCAATGGCTTGAGGTTGAGAATCGGTCTCCACCCTCCGGTGCGTTTTGTTACTAAGAACAGGGTTGAATAGAAGCCCGGACACCTTTGTGCCGGCTGAATAGCTCCCTTTTGTACGAGGGAATCTATCTCCTCCTCGATACACAACCTTTGCTCTGGATCTCTCGGAATGGGAGTCCAGACTGGCACTAGAGACAGTTGCGACGGCGGGCCTGTCATCCACTCTGGATGATACCCGACGGAAAGCCATCGCAAGACTAAACGGTCCTGAGTTAACCGTTCCCACTCTTGCATGTGGTCGGCTAGCCGGCCTCCCACCGGTCCACCTAGGGACAGAGGTGGACACGAGGCATGCAAGAGCGGCACTGTCCCCGTTGCCATAAACACCGGAGTGGTTCTTACCGCGGTAACCGTCCCGTCAGGACCGATAACCACGCCCAGATCCTCGCGCGCCCCGCCCCGCCCCGCGCGCACCTCGGTGCGCGGGCGGCTGCCTGGCTGACGGCGCCTGAGGAACCTGCGCCCCCCTCGCTGCTGGCCGAATCGCACGCGGCCGAGGCCGACGCTGCGACGGTGGCTGGCCTCTGACCTGGCCAGCACCACCTCGAGCCTGCAGGGGACGATACGCAGGGGGCGCGGCGCGAACGTTAGCACGATGCAGCACCTCAAACTGCTCGCGCAGCGCCCTCTGGTTATTCACCAGGGTGACCGTCTCCTGGAGGTGTCGACATCCCTCACCTCCAAAAAGACCAGGACCCGTCATAGGCGTACGCAGTAGCCTATTGTACAGGTCCTGAGACGGGCACAGATTGTCCAGGGCAAACGTGCGTCTTGCCCGGACACTCCTGGTCACCGCCCGAGTCATACAGTCCAGCGCCAGGATAATACCATCCTGGATGGCTCGCTGGACCGTGACCGGACTTGGCTGGCGCGACGCGGATGCCGTTACTACCCCCTGTAACAGCTGGGAGACGTGGGACAGAGCGGCAATCGAAGCCCTCCCACTCTCCTCCGCATCACGCAACGCGGTATTCGCCGAACGCAACGCGTTCGAGCACAAGACCCCCGTGTCAGAACGGGAGCCTGGCCGCGCATCCTCACCCAAAGCCGCGCGGTCATCCACGCTGGGCTTGGGTACCACACCGTACCGCTGGTAATCCAGGGGCACGATGCGACAACGCCTGGCCACCTCGCGAGGGGCCTTCGCGAGACGTCCACTCGACTTAATGGACGACTCCGCCGCCTCGAACATGTCAACAACATGCTCCGCCAGCGGCAGAGAAGGCATAGCGTTAGCAGTCGGTTTCCCAGCTAACCACGGCCTGTGGTCACGCTGGCTAGCCGACTGCTCCACGGGCAGATCAGGCCTAACGCTCACCAACCACTGGCAAGTGTCAGACCAATCCTCCTCCGTGGCTAACTGCGAGCGCTCTACAAGACGGGGGCCTTCATCTTCCTCCTGAGCGCAAGCAGCAGAGCTTGACGGCGGGTACGCTGATACACCTGGCAAGCCAGGGAAAACATGCGGGCCTGACAGCACCGGCATGACAATATCACTGGTTTGACCAGGAGCAGGCGCCGTGGCAGAGCGCGGGGCACATACCGCCCCACCACGGGCCCGGCCAGCACCAGCAACACCCTCGGCAAGCCGAGGTATGCGGTACCGCTGGCCATCAGCAGCGCCCGGGCCACCACCTGAGCCGCGGACTCTACTCCAGGGTGAGTAAAACTGTGGAAGAAGCCGCCTGTATTCCCCGCGAGGGGTGCACAAACGTCTTCATCCATGTCCACGTCGTCAGACGGCGACCCTAGCAGGTAATCCTCATCACCCTGGTCAGAAAGATTAGACCCCGGGTCAGCAAAGAGAGCTAACCCGGGCTGACCAGGAACGGTGCCATAGGAGGTACTGGCCACCGCGGTGTGCGGATACCCCTGGACTGATAAGCAGCCCGTGGGTTCCAGCGACAGCCGTCCACGGTCCCCTATCGGCGCGGCAATAAGCCTGCTGCCAGGGTCGTGGAACGCCCCCTCTAATGGGGCCACCTCTGAATCGTCGAACAACGGAAGCGGTCTAAGGAAAACCGATCCAGAGGCGGGGATTACCTGCTCCGAAGCCGATGATGAGGACAGTAAAGGATTTGGTCCAGGAAGCATGCCACGAAGCAACTCTGGAACCAAATCCTTTATTGTCCTCTTCATCTCTCCCAACATCTCGGTCCGGAAGGCCTCCATATCCACCGCGGACGAGGCCTTCCCCTTACCCATCCTACTTACAACCTCTCATTTCCGCTTCTTCTTCTTCTCCTCCTCTACCACCTTGTCCGTCGCCTGCAAGCACAAGAATTCGGACATTAACTCGCCCCCCCCCAGTGCTTACATATCTCACAATTACCCGAGGGACCACAAGGGCTACATTGATAGCAAAGATGAGGCAAGAACTTATCATGCAGAAATCGTCCACAGGACGCGCAACCCGGTCCCTGAAACATGGCAAAGGACGAGGAGTATGAGCAAACTAGTTAAGCTTAGACACTCAAACCGACTCAAAGAGAAGGAAAACGATCATAAAGATCAATATACATCAGAAACCAGCATTGCAACTTGAATTGCTGATAAATACATAGCCAGGCTGATTATGACGTCATTAATCCCGTGACAGGAAAAAATCGATCCCAACAAACATCCAAGTGCGAGGACGAATTGTATGCTGAATGGATACGTCGACTACACAACCATCAGATACACATAGATAACTCTTTTCTGGCAAAAATGTTAATTATCTCCCTTTGCTTACTATAATTAACATCACCACATTATCAATAACTAGATACCTGACACCTTGTATAGACAAACCATCCAACGTGACGAACCGGAGTACTCCACCACCTGCACGCCTCTTAACTCTCTCCACCTCATGGGGAAGGAATTGGATCAAGAGGGCAAAGCGAGAAGACCTTTATACTAGGCCTCCAACTCGCTGGACATAAATCATTTGGTTAGATAACCTAACAGTGTTAGTAGGAAATGGAACCATGGTGGAGAGAAAACTAACTCTCTGCTGCTGTGATGCCACCACCTAGCGTCATACAGACCTGTGGACATAAACAGAAAGAGAAATTAGCCTTAGGTAGCACCGAGTTGACATAAACCAACTAACCAAGGCGCTTATCACGGTAAACGCGAGTCCCGGAAACACAATACATCGGGAAAGAAAACTCGCTAATTTTACTAGAAGTCACCTGATTCAAAGGTCCTAGGTCCCCCTTTGGCGAAGTGATCCTTCCTGCCATCCTAATCAGTGACTATCACTCCAAAATAACACCACTTAAACAGTTTAAGAGTAAGAAAAAGCTTTTGCACAAAAAGACATGTGTGATCTCTCTGCCAATAATCTAGCAAAGAGGTAGTGCTAGTCTGCGCATGCGCGGTGGTGGGGCTGGCATTCGCCAGACTACGCTCTGACTCCCTGCCCAGTAGGGGCACCTAACTGTTTTAATCTGAGTGTTTATTGAGTGAAAGCCAATATTTAGCAATATCAAAAGTATTAGGGAGGTAAGTATACTCTTGAAGTGAAACATACATGTCCAGAGTGTTCTGATTTTATAAATTTATGGCAGCTGCTATTAGGACATCTAATTGAATGATTCATGTTCTTTTCTTTAGACTTCTCTTTGACCTTCTTCGGAGACTTTCAAATCTGAATTGTAAAAAGAGAAAAATTTGATAGAGTAAAGTTCCGAATATAGCTCAAAATCAGCCAGCGCTGAACCCAATATTTATAGATAGAGACACCACCGATATCTAATTATTAAAAATACAATTTGGTTTTATTTGAGAGTATGTTATCGAGATATCGTTAGATTCATGCCCAAACACAACAAGCATGTCAATTCAGTAACTCTAATCAAGCTACTGTAAAAGAAGAAGCAAATTAGACAACACATAGTCTATCCACTCTGGGTGCAAGTAACCAAAACTGGTAACGCGCCTACCACGAAAATAGAAATGATCTTATAACCATTATTAAACACCAGGACCTACAACCACTTCCCTTAGACGGTCTCTTGCGTTTGTCTGACATCTTGCTTGATCCTTATTTGCCTTTCTATCAATCCACAGAAAATTAAGTTATAAAAATAACTTTCAAACAGGCTATAAATTTTTAAACGCCTCTTCCTGCAACAGTAGGAAAATGAATGAAGTCTTGGTTGCTACAAGGTCATGTGATAGCTTTCAGCCAATGAGGTTGTCATTGTGCTTAATGACTTACTCAGTGGCTCTGGGTATTGGATTAACCCTCTTCTTGCCTCATTCTGAGATATAGCATTCAAGCGAATTACTATGAATCTCATCATTAGAGAGTATGGAGATTCCTGAATAAGCCTTCAGTCACTCTGTAACCACAATACCCGGCAAACATTGGCTGTAAAAATTCATCCTATTATGCTTCCCTTCAGAGAAGGAAAGAGCAATAGTAATGCAAGGAGGTAGGTTGTAATGTAGTAATAACTGAGTGACTTATATAATCTTAGGTCAAGTTCGGCTGACATGACTGATTAAAATTAGTCAGTTAGTTTGTGTATTGGAGGTCCATAGATTTTTGCCATAACCTTGACTGGTCAAGGCTCTTTAACTGTCTGTGCGAGCATTAAAAAAATCTATGGATTACCGTGTCACCCAAACCAGATCTTGTTTGTTTTAATATCCTACAGCAAATTCATCGCCCTAGGGTGGGTGGGTGGGGCCCCTTCCTCCTGTGATTAATCAGTTAGTTTATTTACTGAACATGCGCATTTGCTATGCCCAGACGAATGCTGAATAATTAACTATAGTTGCAGATTGGTACCGGATTCCCCATTGAATAACTAGTGCTCAAAATTTGGAGCCGGTTACGTCTCACTTAATCCTTTCCATTATGGCTATTTTGATGCTCTACATAATTACGAAATTGGATATTTTTGTTCACTTAAAGATGTCAAAAAGGATTCTATGAGATAAAGTGGGGAGGGAATTGGCCTTGGAAACATTGATATACAATAGTTATGTGAAATATGTACATGTTTATGCTCGCATTTATTCATGGCAAGCGAAGTCTAGTCCGCCAATTTGAACTTGGAATTAACCATTTGCATCAGAGCTCGGGTGGATGGTAAACTATAGTTAACCAGCTAGTTAACTATTTCAAGTTTGGCCAGGATTTAGTCAACTATAGTTAATTATGGTTTAAGCCAGTCAAACTTGACCATAGAGAGATGGACTGATAGTGACTGATATCACCCTAGGCAAATTAAATCAAAATAATCATATTAACCCTTTAACACTCGAATTTGGTCAACAAAATTTCAGTTTTCTCATGGAAAACGTCCATTTGCTTACCATGAGAAAACCATTTTTGAAAATATACCACTGGAATGACTGGCTCGGTTATCCAGCCAGGTATTCCAGTGGTAAATTTTCAAAAATAGTCTTCTCTTGGTGTGCAAATGGACATTTCTCAAGACCGCTGCAGAAGCCATTTTTGGCTGATACAAGTGTTAAAGGGTTCAAGTCTAACTGCAGGAGAATCGGCAATACATGTATATCCACTAACACATACCTTTTCGGGGCAACTGGTGCCACCTGATTGAATTGCCTTTCAGGAATCTTGGGTTTACTACCTTTATCTAATGACCTACAACAAAGCAATGATTTTAGGATATATCTGCTCTGTTCTGCAGAATATGTGCCACCATTAATTCTTCTCTTGACATCCACTAGACTAAGTTACATCTCATACATAAGTTAACATTTTACGTGTTAAAAATGGGAAAAAAGTGAAACAAAAATGAGGACCAAAATGGCTTCATGGATGCGTTATACACACGCTATTTATGCGCCAACATAGGAAATGTGCGTAAAAGCAGCTAAAATCAGCCAGAAATATGGTTGCAATGCAAGCATGAAGCTCGACATGATGGATAATTTCCGGAAAATCCAAGATGACCGCCAAAGAAATTGACCAATATAAATTCTCATTTTATTTCCTGAAGCTTATCGTCATAGGATCATTCCACCCAAGTTTGGTTGAAATCTAGTCATTGATTAAGTAGTAGTAGTGATTTAAACTCTGCTGGAAAATGTCTGGAAAATCCTTGATCACTGCCGAAAAAAATGACCAATCAAAATTCTCATTAGAACTCTTGAATTTGATCATGATAGGAGCATTCCAACCAAGTTTCATTGAAATTGGGCCATTGATCCAGGAAGACTAGTATTTTAAAGGATTTCTGGAAAATCCAAGATGACCACCAAAAGATTGACCAATAAATATTCTATATATAAGTTTGAAGCCTACTCACATAGGGAGGGTCCTTCGAGTCCAATGAAGTGGAAATTCATCAAGCCGTTAACGAGGAGTATCGTTTTGATAATTTTCGGTGAATTTTCACATAAAAAATTGATCAATTAAAATTCTGAATAGCAGTTCTGGAGTCTATCATGATAGGGTCCCTCTAGCCAAATTTGGTTGAAATATGTCAAGCAACTAAGAAGTAGCATTTTGACAATTTCTGTAAATTTTATTTCACACCAAAAAATTACCACTCAGATTCTGAATATAAGTTCTGGAGGGTACCAGCATAGGATCCTTCCAGCCAAATTTAGTTGAAATCAGTCAGAGAATTAAGGAGAAGCAGCAATTTGATGGATGGATGGAAGCTCACTAATGACCTTTCATGGTGGGTCACTATAAGGAAGCATATGTCCACGTTCGAGTCCAGTATGATTAACCAAAGATTAGATCTAAAACGCATAGTTGAGCTAAACGGAACATGATAATGTTGAAAAAACCAATGTTTTTACCAAGGTCACATAACAGGAGAGGTCATAATAAAGTTATTAAACAAAAGGCCCTGTATCGTTCACCTGGAATTATTGGCCACTGGCATAATCGAACAAAACAAGATGACCATTAGAAAAATTTCCCAATCAAATTTTGTTCGCTCGAACAAACTTGCTCTTGCCCTAGACCATATTTCATGAGGTTTGCATCGATCCACCAGGCGGTTTGGGAAGATTTTTTAAGACGTTGCCGAGTCAGCCTAATCCAAGAAGTGGGTCTCAAGAAGACATTTAAAATTTTCCATTGCGTACATCGTGTATGGGAGCTTTTGGCAGGAAAATGATCAAAGATGGCCACCAAAACGTTTATCCGACAGCTTCGACTATGACAAATTTGACATCAGAATACTACCCAAAAATATATAAAACCAATTTCGGCCTTTCAAAATCCATCAAATAAAAAATCAGATATGCCTGCCAAACACACTAGATTTTGATTGGCCCACAGCGGCCATGTTTTTTTTATGGATCACCTTCCTTTGAAGAAACTTAAATGACCCGTAGTCACTAATAATATCTCCCAAATTTTGGCCCGATCCCTTCAGCGATTCTGGAGATTGTTTTCGCAAAAATTAGGTTATCCAAGATGGCCGCCGAACCATTTGGTCAATCAAGTTCTCTTGAACAAAGTTGGCGTACCCGGAGTCTTACCCTAGATGATGTTTCGTGAGTTTTGAATCGATTCCCCAAGGGAAGCGAGATTTTTAAAGACCTTTCGAAAAATCGACCAAAATCCATGATGGCCACCCCCCCAAATTGGTCGATCGGCTTCGTTTGAACAGACTTGTATCTCTATGCTCTAAGGATGCTTCCTGCCAAATATAATTGAAATCGACCCAGTAGCTCTCGAGAAGACATTTTAAATTTCCCATTGCTTTAGTATGGGAGCTTTTGGTAGGAAAATGATCCAAGATGGCCGCCAAACTGTTTATCAGGCAGTTTCGAAAATTGCATTCTGGCCAGGTGAGCTAATAATGTGGATGACTCTAGAATGACGTTTTGCTAACGCCTTTGTACTGTTTTGTAGGCCTACTGCGGAGCTAGAGAATTTACGTTAATCAATTTCACAGTTTGATGCTCCACATTAAGGCACAAAAACCACACAAAGTGTCACCTATATAGGGCGAGACCCATAATTATTTAACAATTATATCATTCAGATAGTGCATGTTTCACTTAAAGAAAATAGAAGCTGGTTGAAAATCTAATTTATATTTATCAGCTTAGTTAGAAATAGGAATATACAACTTATATAAAACATAATTGCGTGTTAAGTTTACCCTTATATTTAGCAGACATGTTTATATTATTAATACCTGCTAAAATATAGACAGACACATTACATTATTGGGGGGTGGCGGTGGCTGTCCTCTTTGATGTGTTGTGATTTTGAAAATGCTCCGGTTTGTCTCTGCGACATGTTAATTTCTATCCGACCAGTACCGTATTGGGCATAGATCAATGGTTGAAATTCATGATACCAATAACCATTGTTGAAACATAACCTTGACATTAACAGATGCATGTTAAAGGTCTCATCTATTCATTTAAGAAGCAATTTCGAAAACCGGTAACCGGCTATGAAAATCGGCTTCGAGACGGCCGCCATTTTAGATTGACAATCCACGACGCCATTTTAGATGAATCTATTGTCGACCGATGATGTAGATTGCTCTTATAAAAGCATCGCGCCGTGCTATTGATGAACGTCAGTCGCGAGTATTCTCCGTATAGACAGTATCATACGAAAACCAGTGACTTTACGATTTTCTATCCGAAACGACCATGGCTGATGCTGATATATTATTAGAGGTAAGAATATATAATTGTATGTCACCTTCTACCGATATTTATCAATTTGAATATTTATTTTCATAATAAATGATATTTTTGCACGATCGAAATGTTGACAAGCTTGCACTTTACCGAAATGAACATAACCGTGTTGCCAGATTGCGGTGTACATTTGCAGATTCCCCAGACTTTTGGGTGCACCGCAATTAGAACATTACTGGTATTGCGTTCAGAAATCATAATCGACTACTTTATGTAAAACTATAAATATTGTCAATAGAAACTGATTGTTTTGGCGGTTTATTTCATATTCTATTATGGAAGGAAGAGCAACAATCATGTCAGGCCTACAATTGCCTATCGATTGTACATAATGACACAGACGCTTGTGAAAATAGTACTATGTCTAACATAATAGTTTGTGGCGATTTTGAGGAGACCATGTAACTCCGAGTAGGTATTGCAGCCATGCTTGGCGTGTTGGGCGAGGGAATGGGCATGGGATGTTGTGCGGCGGGTGGGGTTGGAGTGGAGAGGCGGAGATGGGGGGGGGGCAGTGTGGAGGGCAGGGGTGGGTGGGGGGGGGATGCGGGGAAGAGGGTGTGTGTGTGGGGGTGGGTGGGAGCTGGGGGTTATTTTATATTATATATACATATGATTGCTATATCATATTACATATGATTGCTGATTGAAAAAAATTTACATTATGCTCTCTCTACCCCATTGTTGAGGGCGGGGAAATGGTGGGTATTTTAGGAGGCAGAAGGGCAAAATTTTAAATATGGTATGGTAGGTACACAAATGATTGTCAATTGGAAAACAGTGTTTGCATTATGATCCACACAACGGTGAGTGTGGAGGGGCAGAAGGGCAGATTTTGATGAATGCAAACGAATTTGATATGTATGTACACTTTTAGAAAAATTAGTCTACTCTGTCCATCCATTTGTCAATTTGACCCTCGAGGTTGGCAGAATAAAATAGAATTATTTGACAATTTTTTTATAATTGCTGATAGTGAGACAATGTGTATATCATACTCTTGTTGCGGTGTTTTGGTGGCACTGGTAGTATGGGTGTGGGTGGGAGAAGGACAAAGATGGTGAATTACAAAAAATTTGATATATGCGACTTACTCATATGAATGGGGATTATGATGCTGTGCTTATATTATTTTATGCATCCTGGATGTGAGTGGTAGTATGCGTGCATGCATGCGTGAGTGCGTGTGTGTCTGTAGCTGTATCTAAAAGTGCTGTTCCTATTTGAATCAAATTTTAACACAACAAAGGAAACTGTTGTGCAATTATTCCCTGAACGTGGCCGTGCACCATCTCATCAAAGAATCCCTCTCTATTACGGAAGTACTCCCAGTGGCCAGGCACATGAGGGGTCAAATTTTTGCTAAAACATTTTCTCTATCGCGAGTCCTTTAGGCATAGGCAACCCAGGGCAGTCGTAGCACGTCCTGGGAAGGCGGATTACTGTTTCTTGGCTGGCTAGTCCTTCCCGTCACCCGAACACAGGCAGGGGCAGAGGCAAAGGGCGTGGCTGGGACAGAGCCAGTGGATACCACAGTCACTGTAGCAGTTTCAGAAAATGTGGCGCTGGAACGGGCAGTGACAATGAAAGCGGTGGAAGTGGCAGTAGTAGTCGCAACGGCAGTGCAGTAGTGGCAATGACAGTGGAAGTCGCAGTGGCAGAGGCAGAGGCAGTGGAAGTCTCAGAGGCAGCAGTGCTAATAGCAGTGCCAGTAACATTGGAAGTCACAGTGGCAAAGGCATAGGCATTCGCAGTGACAGAGGCAGTGGAAATGTCTTTGGCAGAGGTAGTGGTAGAGGCAGTGCAGTGGCTGAGGAAGAGGCAGTGACACTGGAAGAGGCAATGACTGTGGCATAGGGAGTGGCAGTGGCAGTTGCAGAAACAGTGGCAGTGGAAGTGACAGGGGCAAAGGCAGTGGAAGTCTCAGCGGTATTGCCAGAAGCAATATTTCCATATTTGGTCCTTGATACAGATAAGCAAACCGTGGTCCATATCTGATCAAATTATGAATCTATGTTTCGAACAATACTTGTCCAATTTTTCAGATATTTTCACACGCGAAAGTATCTAACCATACAATACGATTTCACAACTGTGGTCATGCTCTTGGAAAATTATTTAAAAAACCGGAAATTCCTTAAAATTCTGTATACTTTGAAATTTTAAAAATATTTTAATATGATCAAAACGTCACAGTGATGGTCTGCAACCACAACCACACTCACCTCGCCCACATACCATCCTATTGCGAATTAAAATTCACCCACATGCCAACCGTCAGCATTTCATTGAAGAAAATGTTCAGTAATTGAACTAGCATCCGATTTTTTGTTTATTTCTATCATAACTACCACCCTACAAATTGTTGCTTGTGTGGATATTTTTGTTATTTGCCAACTGTTATAAGTTCGTTTGTCTGTCAGTGAACAATAATGTTCCACATTTGGGTTCATATACATTTATTGCATTATTTATTCCTTCTACAGGACCCTGCAATGTCATGTTGTCCATGTGAACACAGAGGAAAATGTAAAAGCTGTATGTGTAAAACGGAAAGAAGAGGTTGCCGAAATTCTTGCCACAATACATTGTGCCAATATAAGGTTCGAACACTTGTCATAACTATCACCATCACACACTAAGGTCAACATACCAATCCAAAATATGCAATTCTGATTTCACATGATAATACATCAAAAGATAAATATCATTTCTAGGTTTTTGACACACAAGTGGTACCAGTCTGTCTGTCTGTCCATCCGCCAGTCTTGCCATCTATCCGTCCATCTTGCCATCCATCCGTCCATCTGTTCGTCCAATCGTCCATCCATCAGTATGTCTGTCTGTCTGTGAAGAAATGTGTGTTACTCAAGTTGTACATTCTAGTATCGCATTGCAGATACACATATGTAGATTCCAGGCAGTTTGTTCATATGGCCATAATATTATTCAGATATAAAAATTATTGGAAACCATGATAATGCGTAGTGCTGCAAGTTTGCTACAATGGTACATATGTTCACCACTGCATTCACCTCTGCGCCGCGATGAGGCCCAGCACTTCCCTCTTCGGCAGAGGGGGACTGGGGTTGGGCTTACTGTGTGGGCGTTGAAGGAGTTTAGTGGGTCATGGGGATGGTGGAGATGGGTTTTAGTTTGGTAGAGGTGTTGGTGGTGTTGCGGTGGGGTGGGATGGTGGTGCTTATACACTATTGAACCTTTGTTGTTTTTCGGAATTAGCTGTTTATGAATCCCTAGCATTTCAGCACGTAGCATCAACATCTTCATCAATGCAACCGTTAGCCATGACTTCATTGCCATCTACATCATCCGCAGCACAACCATCTGCAATCCACTCAGCATCAACAGCAACATCCACTGCAGCATCAACATCTACAGCAGCATCAGAAACAGAGCGAGGCACCACAAGATATCATCCATATGCATACAATTTAGCGAGAAATGTTGTACGAGAAAATCAGCAATCCAGAAATGAGGCGATGCAAGTGCGCGTTCAGGCTGATCAACATAATGAGAGGGAGATCGCTGCGATGAATTATGTAAGTTTAGCGTCCTCTATCAGTTGATAAAATGTTAGCTGTATAAATTTGGTTTGGTTGGATGGGTGTACTGTGAAAGGGGTGCAAGGTTGATGTACTCATGCAGGCGCGAATCCATAGGTACAGGTGGTTTTAACACCACACCAACCACACCCCAATCAGCAAAAAAGCCACTACTCACCTAATGTACGTTTTCTCGTCACACTATATAAACATGTAATTTATTTCTAATTCCCCTAAAGAAATGAAGTGATGGGTGCACTCTAACGCCATCTGAATTTTAAAAATATTCATTGTTACAACTCATATTCAAACATCTACACATTATTCCTGTATCATTTCATGTGATATTATATTTATAAATGGATGAGACACATAGTTTGAGACATAAATCAGCTCCCCACAGGGAGATGGTCTATCCCCGCTGCTCTTCACCTGTTACCTCGCTGCTGCATTGAAATCTGTGCGGGATAATTACACACGAGCAAATCCCCAGTGTCCATAATTGGTATTCCGCTAGAGATGGAATATGCCACCGATGTGGACTTCATAGACTGTGGACTTTATAGACTGTGGACTTCATAGATGAGGAAAAGAAACACCTTGACTAACTTCTCCCAATAGCTGCACGTAAGCTAAAAATTGAGAATATGTTTATGTATGAATCCAAAACAGAGTTCACACACACATGTACCTATCTACAAAGCATGAAACTAATAAACACGACGCTCTGCTTCATAGGCAGCATAACATGGATGAAAAGAAACCCTGGGCTCACTGCTTTGCAGTACTGCTGACATTGCTGCATCATCGGGAACATAGAGTTCAAGTCCATCTGGAAGCTATGGATTCTGAGAAGATACCCTTGATAAAAAGACTATGTTTACACAATGCAACCTGCGTATCCTTGATGCTGTACACCAGTAACAGATGGGCAGTTCCAAAGGTAGCTCTAGACAAACATTATGCCTGCCACGTAAACACCTACGCACCATCACTGGATATCGATGGTTAGACAACACAGCAAAGATGGCCCCTCTTTTGCCATGTGTTTAGGATGCCATACGACATCCTAGCACAGAGTGCCTTGTAATTCGCCCTTCTGTCAGCCCGCAAATACAAAGATTGAAGAGGACGCCACTGCATAAATCTGCTAAGCGTGCTACAAGGTGACGTCAAGAAAGCAGAACTCGGTACACTCAAATAAAAAATGGACATGAGGAAAAGAAGGATTTCGGTGGTGGGCAAGAATGAAACAGGATGAATTGCAGCTGTAGGATGTTTCTACTAACAGCCGCAGAATACAGTAATCATCATCATGAGACACACACGGAACGTTTCTAAATTTCAAATATTAACAATGATATGACCACGCAATGTGCACATTCTTCTTCAAAAGAGTTACATAGACATTTTCACGTATGGTTTCAAAGGATATTACATACAGAAATGTGACAGACAGCCTCAGCTTTTTTTAGGGGAACCCCCTTCACCACCCACATCCCAGGAAAAAATCAGAACACATATACGTGTACTTATTCACTGCACCTGCACACACAATTCTGACATCCGCACACGTTATATAGCGTGTGATGTATTTGATATGCTAATTGCTGACAACAATCTGATCAAATGGTCAATAGTGGACATGATAATAACGGTGTCGGGCATAAGTTGAGGGTGGGGCTGAGTTTGGGCCACAGACCTGCCATAGCTGCACCACTATGTATGGTCACCTGAAAATAGTAATAAGAATGTAAAACAAATAAATAATAATAATAATACTAATAATAATAATAATACACGCATATGAATAATAGTAAATGCTATGATGATGATGATGATGATTTCTCTTAAGAGTATTTCTTTGGCATGCGCTGACTGTTAGGCCTATATATGACTGGTATATATTATTTATATTGATCAAACAAACCCACGTGTTTAGCATTATTCTTAGCTGGTAAAATATAATATGATGTATGCCTACATAACATCTGGTGAATGATCAGACTTTTATGGTAAGTTTACATAATGCAGTTTTGAAAATGTGAGTACACGTCATCACATAATCGCCTGCAAATCTTTTGCAGAGCTGGAAACATAATATGTACTTCTGTTGAATCAACCAATCCGATAGATATGAGCCTGTCAGCGTTAGTTTGCTCCACTTTTTCGTAATCCATCAAGATATTCACCTGAACATTTGTAGGCATACATTGCCTTACTTATTATATGGAGTTACAAAACAAGGGTGCTGTTTATACGTTTCTGTAAATTTTTCATGAATTTCGGTTCCCTTTCCACTGTGAATGTCTGAAGATTTATATCACCATGTAGGTGACATGATTGTATTGAAAAGCAATTTCCATAATTACAGAATGCTTTTCTATTTTCCTCACACAGCAATGTTGAGATGAACTGACAGATGCAGTGTCGGGAGCGTCTGCGGCAGGCCTCGCAGAGAGACCCCCGTGGCTTCAGACCTATCTTACAACCTGCACACAGGCCATATGCCTGGATTCTGACTGGCCCTGCACTAGCATTTTGTGGCCAATGTATTGCGATGGAAGATCGAAGAATGAGTGTGTGCTGTCGACACATTGAGTGTATCGCATTTCAACCAACCTTTCATCGATTATGTCTTCATCCTGAGGTTATTGAAATTGCCAATATTGAGAATTGGAATGCCCGTTTCAATGACGAACCAAGCTGGGCACCTTCCACTTTCCGAAATCAGGCATATAGAAATTTCATTTTATGGCATTTCGGCAAGTTGGGTCGTGGAAACTGACATGTGACCCCATCTTGTGTTGTTGCCCGCATAATATGGATGTATCCGGAAGCCAATAATATTTATACTGGATACCAATCGTTTAGTGAACTTGATAACTCTGACCATGAATGATTGGTGAAGCATATTCACTCAACAATTAAATAACCATACATTCATTTTCCATTCATCATTTTCCCAATATTGCTAGTTATTCACTCGTTTGTAACTAAAGATAAATTTTAAAATGTAAACCACACCACCTGTTTGTGTCACGGTGTAAATATTGATAGTTCTCACAAATATTTTTTGCTGGAACTAAATATTTGAAATGCTAATGTATGGTCATATCCTTTCTACTGTTAAAATTTGAGAAAAATCTGACTTAATTTCTGCGATATCAATAGATCCTGAAATTAGTCCAATCATGATTATGGTCTTTAGACAGAGACAGACACACACACAGACTGACAGAAATCGCGAATCCACTACCTATTTCTCATTATTGGCGTAGAGATAACGTAAAACATTATATTCACAAGCAGTCTCAGTTAGTTAGTTAGTTAGTCATTTGTAGATAAAGTAATAGAATGAACATACATTTGAGCACTAATTCAATGAATAATAAACTGTTAAAATAAACACAATTATGTTATAATCAATCTTACTTACTTTGTGCTCTTGCTACTTTACTTTCCCAGATGTTCCTGGTTCCTGGGTTTACTGCTCCTGACAAATTTGGGGCAATGGCATTTAGGCGTCGAGATTCGACACTCTGCTCTGCTTGCTTTTGCATTGTACAAAATGCAGCATCCAGGCAGCCTGCTATGAGCTCTGATAATACAAAAGTATATATATATATATATATATAAAATCATGATGGCTACGGTATGTACTATAACAATCTAAGTATTGTAAATATCAAAAGACTACAAGGCAACATTATAAATACATATGTGTACCATAGGGGTTGGGTTTGGGGAGCGATGGCTAGAGCTGCTATGGTGAATAACAGTATGTGATGTCGGCTGCTTTAGACATCAACCTCATTGAATGCAGTCTGTATGTCTCATCACCTGGAATATATTTATAATCCTCGTCAGACAATCTTTGAGTTGCCACTCATTGCTTCGACCTCCGAGAAAAGCTTGCAGTCAGGCTGATATCACCAGCTGATGTTGTAGCCGCTGACTGATTGTGATGATGGTTGAAGTCGAGCACGGCAAGCTGGTTCCTCATAACGTAACTATTGAAGTTGAACGAGAGACGTTTGGAACAATATCGCAGCAACGAATGAGAAAAAATTCTCGACATATGAAGTGTGCCTTGCTGCGAGATAAAACTTCAAAGTTGTACTGTCTACAACAACACGCCTGGGAAAAAAATAAAGCTGTACTATAATTATCTCCACATTCTGAAAAAATGTCCGGGATATTAAAATCAGCTCACCATCTGTCAGTCCGTCCATCGTGCGGTCTCCTCCCAAACCAGCTGCTGGAATTAAAGTAAACTATGTATGTGGGATACTCATATGCTTATGCTTTGCAAAACAACGTTTGGATTTGTCTCCGACCATATTGGGCTGGACAGGGGTCAATAGGTAAAATTGATTATAACGTATCTCCTCAGAAACCATGGGACATAAATCAGCCATATCTGGGCTGAGATATATCCATATGATTGTGGAATGCAAGAGGTCATTTACATTTGGCTCCATGCACAGGTGGGGGAGGTGTCAAAAAGTCAAATTTTCATGTGCGGAAATTGTAACGCATCTCCACCGAAGACTTTTAACATAATTCAACCAAATTATTCGTGTGAGCTACCCATATTATTGTGAAGTGCAAAAGGACATTCACATTTGACTCTGGCCCCCGTGGGTGGGTTTTGAAGGATTAAAGGTTCAAAGTGGAAAGCGGTGAATGTGTGTATTTGCGATGACTCGTAATCAACCGAACTCTCAAGTTAGAGAATAATATCAGTACATTGTGTGCACACATTTAGGTATGCGTCTTTCTTTGTGTTGGCGAGGTGATGTCATTTGTCTGTTGTGGAACAACAAGAATTATATCTGAACAACGTATTTAGCAATACAAGAAATATATTTTCCGGTCGATGACACAGCGTCACCAATCCCCACATTCACCTCTTTGAAATTTTGACTCAAACAGATGGACCCCTTACAGCTGAATCACAACTTTTTTAAAGGTAGCATAATGACAAATACATTTATTTTGTTACAACATCAACCTTACCGTAGTGCCTTGTATGGTGGACTATCCTTCACAAGGTAACGTTTCCCTTCTGGCTGTTCAATGACGGCTGGGTGGCGACATCTACCAAATGTCCACTTGTGCGTACCCACCACATGGTACAGGATGCTTGACCACAGATCACACAGCTTCGCCACCCTATTGTCACAGTTTGCACATGATCACCAAAAGTGATTTATGACAGCTTGTATCCATGGGCGAAGCTCCTTACACCGGGCAGGTTTGGCGGCATTTACAAGGGCTTGGTGAATCTTTTTTGCTTTATGCCAAACATCAAGGATGTGCATCTTTTCTGGATAGTTTGAAGCTGCATTGACAAATTTAAAGCAATTTTAAAGGTTATAACAGATAACTTGAAGTTGTGTTTTTTATGCGAAAATCAATAAGTTGATAGATGGATAGATTTTGTTATTCACAATAAGACATGGGCCTTTGAGTGTAAACGATACAATACACATTCAGAACACGTACTTTATAGTGACATAATTTAAATTAAAGTAGACGCTACATATATCTAAATAAAACCCTAAATCGGCCTCAGCCCGGGGTCTGTATGTGCAATGATTGCTGGCCTAATGAGTAGTGAATAGGGTTCTGAAAGAGACTGTATTTTCTCTTCATATCCATTCACAACCTTGCATAGCACAAACCTACAAATACATAGACCAAGGTCCTGACCTGGTTTCTAAACCAGCCACCTCACTATCGATTCTTGTGGAAATTTGTTATCTGCAGAACAGAAGAGTAGCGCTTCAGATAATCTGTTGCTGGCTGGGTATCTAGAGCAGTTATCATGTCAGTCCTTCCAGCGACAGGTTATTCGAACCGCGCCTCTCATGGTCTGCAAATAAACATCTCTCAAGACTGTGGTATAATTTTTGATAAATTGATGACTTTATGGTACCCCTTTGTCCGAATATGTCAAGAATCATAATAGTGTAACCAGTGCGAGCTTGCACACCTTAGAACTAGTTTGATCATTGCTGTGTACATATAGTAGTAGTAGTAGTAGTAGTAGTAGTAGTAGTAGTAGTAGTAGTGTGTATGCAAATTGGATAAACGTACATTCTTTTATTAGACTATTCGCCAGATATCGTGTGATTATGATGAAGCATTAGCAGCAGTTTATTTTGTAAATTGTATAATGTATGTTGAGATTCTTCGTAACAATATCTTTTTAAAAATTATCAGATATGGTGTTTGTGCTGGAGGGTTGGTGGGGTTAGGGTGAACACATGGGTAGATTTGATGTCCCAGAATCAATATTTGCAAGACAACCTTTGGGTGTATGTCAATATATGTATAACAGCAAATAAATCGTACACATAAGTTTAATTACACTTGGTCTGGCATCAGAAATGACTTCACTGTAAGCGAATTCTTGTTGTGTAAGAAATGCCAAACATGCGGTTACACCTTCCTTTTCCATTTGTGAGCTATGACGATTCACAGAGCGGGAGTCAATGATCGCCATGCTCACAATATTTCCACTTTCGTAGTCTGTCACTATTGCAGTGGCCTTATTCGCAGAGAATCCTGTTAGGGAATCATACTGTGCATTGTTATCAGCATCATTAGTCTGTATACATACAAGAGATCATTTTAAATGATTACTGCAGCAAATTATGGATATGTTACAAGTAGAAATATACACGTGTGTGCGCGTGCTTGCGTGTGTGAGCGTGTGCGCGCAGATGGTTTGTGTCTCTGTGAGATTTGGTGAATTGCTAGTGCTGCATGCATATATATATATATATATATATATATGATTACTGTATTCTGCGGGCTGTAGTAGTAGACACATTCTACAGCTCCAATCAGTACTTCTTCACGTTTGCCCACTGTTTCTTGTCCTCAGCCGAAATCCTTAGCTTCCTCAGGCCCATTCTTGATTTGATCCATGGTCCTCTACTGGCTTTATATTTGCTGGTGACCAATCAGAGCGCAAGATTTCAATTGAAATTAAGTTATTCTGTTTATGAAAGGCGCCGTTTATAAAGATCAAAAGACATGGTGTGTATTGCATTGGGGACGGCCATATAGTGAGTGTTGTGGATTGCCATAATTTGGTGGACAATGGCAGGTGGTTACATTAACAGGTACCCATGGGAGGCATAGTGCTCAGCTAATCCAGTATTACTTACATATCTGGATAGTCCTTGGGATTACAGGGAGACCGCGTAAACATTTATCAATAATACAACGAGCACATAGTGCAAATCATCGCCCACATGTATGTCATATTGAAACAATGTTTTTTAGGAATTTATAAATCATTAACAGCATTGTGAGAAACTTGTGTAACGTTATTTCCAAAAAAAGTTGGTCCTGATCCCAACGTTAACGTTATTTAATTTATATTATTAGAAAATTAAATTTTAACATTAGTTTCCACGACATCCATAGATAAAGTATTTAGTATGACCAAGATTGGGAGTATTGGTGGTAGAGTGGGTAGTATAAGAATAAGACTAATTCTAGTTTATGGTACATTGCTTTGTTCTGTGAAATTATTTGCAAAATATGACAGACAGACAGACAGACACAAATCTGCGCAAATTTACATACCAGGTGTGTCATATCGAACATCAACAGCTACAGCACGTGGACTTTCTGTCAACTGGCGATGAATTGTAGCCAAATAAGTAATTGTTGATGGCACGCCGAAACATTCTGATGGATATAAAATGACATTCGTTTACCCACCCATATATTGCAGAATTGACATGTCAGGGCCCAGGCTTGCCACGTCATCCCAGATAGCAAAACAGATACGTGCAGCATCAAGCTAATGAAACTCTTGCTACCGTACCATGGTGTTGAATACCATTTATCTGCATGGCCAGCCTACAAATGAAAGATGTGTGAATATAAAAAATATATTAAAATAAAAATTAATGATGTTCTGATTACATAGTGTAGTTATTTTTTTATCTAAGTCGGCATGGATGAGTTTGCGTATATGATATCCATTCAAGCTAACAACCTTAGGTGGTCGCATGGGTGATGTATCCACACCGCTCATGCTATCTATAGTGTGTTGCATTTCTGGAAATAATCAGGTCACTGAGTACTGGGATTGGTGTGTTGGGGATATGTTCCGCTAATGCATCGATAGCATGGTTGTCACCATAATATGGTGCTTATCACATTTATGTTATTCACCTGTATTGTGCTGATTGTGTATTTGAGTTGCCAAGTAAGACAGATGTCACACCAAAATAATCAGATATTGACATGCTCCAGAGTAATATCATTGCAACACTATATTAACATACTAATACTACTGCTGCTACTGCTACTACTAATACTGCTGCTGCTACTGCTACTACTACTACTAATACTACTGCTGCTACTGCTACTACTGCTGCTACTACTGCTACTACTACTACTACTACTACTACTACTACTACTACTACTACTACTACTACTACTACTACTAGTCAGTCATAGTTTTAGATTACACACAACATTTCTATATTATCACAGATAGCAGCACAATGTATGACAGTATAATGATTTACCTTGCACTCATAATCAAATTTTACTCCTGCAAGGATACGATGTTCAGAGGTCTTGATAGAATCGGGTGAAACTCCCAGGCCACACTCTCTGCATCGAGCTCGCTCGACTAAATCTCAAAGTTGTTTGGCTCCAACAACGTATCGTCGGTCAGACAACAGGTCTCTTTCATATTGAAAACAACCTTCATCAGCACTGGCAATAAAAATTACATATAACTACATTGCTGGGTGGATGGCGCATCATCGCAAATCCCCCACACTTTGTACTTTTGACACCCCTTCCCACAACACAGCCCCGGGGTAACTTGCACACCAAATTTGTTTGAATTTCGTCCAACGGTTTTGGATGAGTTACAAATGATTATTCAGCATGCATGTCACTCGCATGCACACACACACGCGCGCACATGCACACATGCACGAGATGCATGACATAATCCCCAATTTTCTTCGAAAATGTGCAGATAAAAACAGAATGCATTTTATGGCAAAACAGAAAGATGATCATCCACAGCAGCACTAGTAGATGTTTGTGTTGGTGGTGATGGCGGTGGTTGTGGTGGTGATGATGATGTTGTTGGCGGTGGTGATGTTGGTGATGGTAGTGATGGTGGTGGTGGTGATGCTGCTTGAGATTTTATTGCCTTGCTCTCACCAATTGTCCTTCTCATCAGACGAAGGAGCATCTTCAACATCAGCTTCAATAACCACGCCACTGTCACTGAAATACAATACGAAACAAATGAATACAGCAAAAGGTGATAACATTCGGTAATGGTGTTGCAGCGGCTTGGTGGTGGTGGTGGTGGTGGTGGTGGCGGTTTTGGTAGTAGTAGTAGTAGTAGTAGTAGTAATAGTAGTAGTAGCAGTAGCAGTAGTAGTAGTAGTAGCAGTAGTAGTAGAATTAGTATTAGTCATGGTAGCATCAGTAGTAGCAGACGTATTAATTGCGGCATCAGTGGTGGTGGTGGTGGTAGGAGGATGTAGAGGATGATGATGATGATGATATGTATGAGGAACATGAGGGAAGTAGGAGGATAATCAGCTGCATGAGGAGGAGGGAGAGGAGGGAGTGGGGGTTGGCGGGTGGGTGTGGTGAGTTTCGTTTTTTTAATATGTTATTTTTGGGTGTGGTTTTTTTGGTGTCGTTGTTGATAACGATGCATCTGATGCCAATGTCTAATAGCCTATCAACCTACTTAGCTTCCTCAACGCCATCAGGCAGAAAATCATCATAATTTGGATCATCGAACTCATCTTCATCCTGCAAATGATATACATATATAGTCTTTGCTTAGAAAATATGTGGTATTTTGTGACCTTGATTTTTACCTTTTAATCCCAATCTAACGATTTAAAAAAAAAAAGCATAATATCAATGTTTGTGCCAAATTGTACGATTCTTTCTTATAGGATTCCCGCGATATCACCTGAATAAACAGATGCACGCACGCATACATTTATTGTCAAAAATATGTATTCTGATGTGCACTAAGTACCACTGTGACTTCAATATTTGAACTATTGATATCAGCACAAATATTGTATTATAGCCAATTTTGTGATTCTACCTCATATGATTCTTGAGATATGCCTGGAACATACAGACAGAGGTATGTAGGCCAGCCGACTGACCAACGGGCCATCCGACTGACCGACCGACTGGCCGACCAGCAGGCAGACAAACAGATGGCACCAAAAGTAATACTCATGTGTGAGTAAATATTTGTGAATTCTCAATCTTTGACATTATCAAACACATGCATGCACACATACACACACAACACCACTCAAACCCAGGATGTGGGGTCGGAGGCAGAGAGGGGTAGGGGGGTGTTCGTGTGGGCGGCTGGTTTGGGGTTTGTGAGAGGCGGTCAGTCACAGTTATAAAAATTTACAAATAATGTAAGCACAGCATCATAATCCCCATTCATATGAGTAAGTCGCATATATCAAATTTTTTGTAATTCACCATCTTTGTCCTTCTCCCACCCACACTCATACTACCAGTGCCACCAAAACAAAGCAACAAAGTATGATATACACGTTGTCTCGCTATCAGCAATTATAAAAAAAATTGTCAAATAATTCTATTTTATTCTGCCAACCTTGAGGGTCAAATTGACAAATGGATGGACAGAGTAGACTAATTTTTCTAAAAGTGTAAATACATATCAAATTCGTTTGCATTCATCAAAATTTGCCTTTCTGCCCCTCCACACTCACCGTTGTGTGGATCATAATGCAAACACTGTTTTCCAATTGACAATCATTTGTGTACCTACCATACCATATTTATATTAATTAAAAAGATGTTGCCCTTCTGCCTCCTAAAACAAGCACCCACCATAACCCACCATTTCCCCGTCTCAACAATGGGGTAGAGCATAATGTAATTTTTTTCAATCAGCAATCATATGTAATATGATATAGCAATCATATAACCCCCCCCCCCCCCCCTCCCCCCACCCCTCTTCCCCGCATCGCCACCAACAAACCCCCCCCCCCACCCATGCCCTCCACACTGACACCCCCACCCCCTCTCCACTCCAACCCCACCCGCACAACATCCCATGCCCATTCACTCACCAAACACGCCCACCATGGCTGCAATACCTACTCAGAGTTACATGGTCTTTATAGTTTTACATAAAGTAGTCGATTATGATTGCTGAACGCAATAACAGTAGTGTTCTAAATGCGGTGCACCCGAAAGTCGGGGGAATCTGCAAATGTACACCGCAATCTGGCAACACGGTTATGTTCATTTCGGTAAAGTGCAAACTTGTCAACATTTAGTTTGTGCAAAAATATCATTTATTATGGAAATAAATATTCAAATTGATAAATATCGGTAGAAGGTGACATACAATTATATATTCTTACCTCTAATAAGCCCTGTAGGTGGGGCTTAGAATACACCTTCCGTATCCTCTGCGTGTCGTAAGAGGCGACTAAAGGAGTTAAGGGTGAGGTAACCCTGACAGAAACCTCGAGTGCTGAAGACGGAGGTTCCAGGCCGCACGGCGCACTCTAATAAACCATGGATCCACGCACTTAACGCTTATGATCATGTCGATAGTCACTTAGGACTGGCAGTGTGGTCAGCGCACGAAAAGCAGAAGAAGAAGACCTCTAATAATATATCAGCATCAGCCATGGTCATTTCGGATAGAAAATTGTAAAGTCACTGGTTTTCGTATGATACTGTCTATACGGAGAATACTCGCGACTGACGTCCATCGATAGCACGGCGCGATGCTTTTATAAGAGCAATCTACGTCATCGGTCGACAATAGATTCATCTAAAATGGCGTCGTGGATTGTCAATCTAAAATGCCGGCCATCTCGCAGCCATTTTTCGTAGCCGGTTACTGGTTTTCGAAAACGAAATTTTTTTCTTTGAATTTTGAAATTGTTTCTTAAATGAATAGATGGGAACTTTAACTCTGACTGCTACAAGCCACCAGAAAAATAATTTCAATGGGAAATAACTCTGGACCTGCTGAATATTTTGAAAACAATTTGACTGAAAGTTGTTGGTGGCTTAGACAATAACAACTTTCACTCAAATTGTTTTCAAAATATTCAGCAGGTCCAGAGTTAAAACCGATGGAAAATGTAGTCCAGAAATTCAGCAGCCACATAGTTAAAAGTAGATTTACCTGGTTTTCACTTTTGGAAATCGTGTTAACCTGTTTTTAGCGATGCTGGC
The DNA here is from genome assembly GCA_034401795.1 of Chaetoderma sp. LZ-2023a. Taxonomy (NCBI): domain Eukaryota; kingdom Metazoa; phylum Mollusca; class Caudofoveata; order Chaetodermatida; family Chaetodermatidae; genus Chaetoderma; species Chaetoderma sp. LZ-2023a. The sequence goes on from CM067367.1 coordinate 113,518,599, forward strand.
AAATGTGAAGGCCTGACTGCAGCAGTAGGGTGCTTCTACTGTTACACCTCCAATATATAGTACATCATCAATAAAAGCATTTTCTTCAGAATTCATAATGGAAAGTGGTTAATCTATTTCACCTGTATGAAATTAAACTTCACCTGCAATTGTCCAGATTATTTGATACATGTGCGCCCTTCAGAGTCATGCGTGAGGTTTCATCAGTCGTACTCATTCCGGGTACATTGGTCCTCTTTGGATGCACCTAATGACAGAGTGTTTTAACATAAATAGTGTTCCATTTCTAGCTTTACCCCGTCCATTTCTAGCTTTACCCCATCGATTTCTAGCTTTGCCCCATTCATTCCCAGCTTTACCCCGTCCAATTCTAGCTTTACCCCATCCATTTCTAGCTTTACCCCGTCCATTCCTAGCTTTGCCCCGTCCATTTCTAACTTTACCCCATCCATTTCCAGCTTTACCCCATCCATTCCTAGCTTTGCCCTGTCCATTTCTAACTTTACCACATCCATTTCTAGCTTTATCACGTCCATTCCTAGCTTTACCCCGTCCATTCCTAGCTTCACCCCCTCCATTCCTAGCTTTACCCCCTCCATTCCTAGCTTTATCACGTCCATTCCTAGCTTTACCCCCTCCATTTCTAGCTTTATCACATCCATTCCTAGCTTTATCACGTCCATTCCTAGCTTTACCCCGTCCATTCCTAGCTTTATCACGTCCATTCCTAGCTTTATCCCGTCCATTCCTAGCTTTATCACGTCCATTCCTAGCTTTACCCCCTCCATTCCTAGCTTTATCACATCCATTCCTAGCTTTATCACGTCCATTCCTAGCTTTACCCCGTCCATTCCTAGCTTTATCACGTCCATTCCTAGCTTTATCCCGTCCATTCCTAGCTTTATCACGTCCATTCCTAGCTTTATCACGTCCATTCCTAGCTTTACCCCGTCCATTCCTAGCTTTATCACGTCCATTCCTAGCTTCATCACATCCATTTCTAGCTTTATCCCCTCCATTCCTAACTTTACCCCATCCATTCCTAGCTTTACCCCTCCATTCCTAACTTTATCACGTCCATTCCTAGCTTTATCACGTCCATTCCTAGCTTTATCACGTCCATTCCTAGCTTTATCACGTCCATTCCTAGCTTTATCACGTCGATTTCTAGCTTTACCCCATCCATTCCTAACTTTACCCCCATCCATTTCTAGCTTTGCCCCGTCCATTTCTAGCTTTGCCCCAGACATTTCTATTTTTGCCCCATCCCTTTCTAGCTATACCCCCGTCATTTCTAGCTTTACCCAGTCCATTCCTAACTTTACCCCCATCCATTCCTAACTTTACCCCCCTCCATTCCTAGCCTACCCCGTCCATTTCTAGCTTTAACCCATACATTTCTAGCTTTACGCTGTCCATTCCCAGCTTTACCCAATCCATTCCAAGCTTTAGCCCATTCATTCCTAGCTTTACCTTGTCCATTTCTAGCTTTACCTCGTCCATTTCTAGTTTTACCCCATCCATTTCCAGCTTTACCCCATCCATTTCTAGCTTTACCCCATCCATTCCCAGCTTTACAACATTCAGTTCTAGCTTACCCTGTCCATTCCCAGCTTTACCCCATCCATTCCCAGCTTTGCTCCTATCATTCCCAGCTTTACCCCATCCATTTCAAGCTTTACCCCATCCATTTCTAGTTTTACCCATCCATTTCTAACTTTACCACATCCATTTCTAGCTTTGGCATGTCCATTTATAGCCGTAACCCATTCATTCCTAGATTTACTCCGTCCATTCCTACCTTGCCCATCCATTCCTAGCTCTACCCTGCCCATTCCTAGCTTTACCCATCCATTTCTAGCTTTACCCCGTCCATCTCTAGCTTTACCCCATCCATTCCTAGCTTTGCCCCGTCCATTTCCAGGGTTACCCCGTCCATTTCTAGCTTTATCACATCCATTCCTAGCTTTACCCCATCCATTCCTAGCTTTAGCCCATCCATTTCCAGGTTTACCCCATCCATTTCAAGCTTTACCCCATCCATTCCTAGCTTTACCCCATCCATTCCTAGCTTTACCCTGTCCATTCCTAGCTTTACCTCATCCATTCGCAGCTTTACCCTGTCCATTCGTAGCTTTACCCTGTCCATTTCCAGGTTTACCCCATCCATTTCAAGCTTTACCCCATCCATTCCTAACTTTACCCGTCCATTCCTAGCTTTACCATATCCATTCCTAGCTTTATTACATCCATTCCTAGCTTTACCACATCCATTCCTAGCTTTATCACATCTATTCCCAGCTTTACCATATCCATTTCTAGCTTTACTCCGTCCATTCCTAGCTTTGCCCCATTCATTCCCAGCTTTACCCCATCCATTTCTAACTTTACCCCATCCATTTCTAGCTATAACATGCCAATTTCTAACTTTACCATGTCCATCTCTAGCTTTAATCTAGCTTTACCCATCCATTCCTAGCTTTTCCCCATCCATTTCTAGCTTTAACACATCCATTTCTAGTTTTACCACATCGATTTCTAGCTTTACCCCATCCATTCCTAGCTTTCCCCATCCATTTCTAGTTTTACCCATCCATTTCTAGTTTTACCCATCCATTTCTAGCTTTACCCCATCCATTTCTACCCTTACCCATTCATTCCTAGCTTTTCCCCATCCATTTCTAGCTTTACCCCATCCATTTCTAGCTTTACCCATCCATTTCTACCCTTACCCATTCATTCCTAGCTTTTCCCCATCCATTTCTAGCTTTACCACATCAATTTCTAGTTTCACGACGTCCATTTCTAGCTTTACCCCATCCATTTCTAGCTTTACCCCATCCATTTCTAGCTTTACCACGTCCATTCCTAGCTTCATCCCATCCATTTCTAGCTTAAACACATCCATTTCTAGCTTTAGCATGTCCATTTATAGCCTTATCCCATCTATTTCTAGCCTTGCCCAGTCCATTCCTAGCTTTTCCCCATCCATTTCTAGCTTTACCCCATTCATTCCTAGCTTTTCCCCATCCATTTCTAGCTTTACCCCATCCATTTCTAGCTTTTCCCCATCCATTTCTAGCTTTACCCCATCCATTTCTAGCTTTACCCATCCATTTCTACCCTTACCCATTCATTCCTAGCTTTTCCCCATCCATTTCTAGCTTTTCCCCATCCATTCCTAGCTTTTCCCCATCCATTTCTAGCTTTACCACATCAATTTCTAGTTTCACGACGTCCATTTCTAGCTTTACCCCATCCATTTCTAGCTTTACCCCATCCATTTCTAGCTTTACCACGTCCATTCCTAGCTTCATCCCATCCATTTCTAGCTTAAACACATCCATTTCTAGCTTTAGCATGTCCATTTCTAGCCTTATCCCATCTATTTCTAGCCTTGCCCAGTCCATTCCTAGCTTTTCCCCATCCATTTCTAGCTTTACCCCATTCATTCCTAGCTTTTCCCCATCCATTTCTAGCTTTACCCCATCCATTTCTAGCTTTACCCATCCATTTCTACCCTTACCCATTCATTCCTAGCTTTTCCCCATCCATTTCTAGCTTTACCACATCAATTTCTAGTTTCAAGACGTCCATTTCTAGCTTTACCCCATCCATTTCTAGCTTTACCCCATCCATTTCTAGCTTTACCCCTCCATTTCAAGCTTTACCACGTCCATTCCTAGCTTCATCCCATCCATTTCTAGCTTAAACACATCCATTTCTAGCTTTAGCATGTCCATTTATAGCCTTATCCCATCTATTTCTAGCCTTGCCCAGTCCATTCCTAGCTTTTGCCCATCCATTTCTAGCTTTACCCCATCCATTCCTAGCTTTTGCCCATCCATTTCTAGCTTTACCACGTCCATTCCTAGCTTTATCACATCCATTTCTAGCTTTACCCCATCCATTCCTAGCTTTACCACGTCCATTCCTAGCTTCATCCCATCCATTTCTAGCTTAAACACATCCATTTCTAGCTTTAGCATGTCCATTTATAGCCTTATCCCATCTATTTCTAGCCTTGCCCAGTCCATTCCTAGCTTTTGCCCATCCATTTCTAGCTTTACCACGTCCATTCCTAGCTTTATCACATCCATTTCTAGCTTCATCACATCCATTTCTAGCTTTACCACTTCCATTCCTAGCTTTATCACATCCATTTCTAGCTTTATCACATCCATTTCTAGCTTTACCACTTCCATTCCTAGCTTTATCACATCCATTTCTAGCTTCATCACATCCATTTCTAGCTTTTCCACTTCCATTCCTAGCTTTATCACATCCATTTCTAGCTTTATCACATCCATTTCTAGCTGTACCATGTCTATTTCTAGCTTTACCACATGCATTCTAGCTTTATCATGCCCATTCCTAGCTTTACCCCGTCCATTTCTTGCTGTGTTTCACCCGCTCTTTACATATGTTGGAATCGATCTGAAATCCAAACCTGAATTCATAGAATATGAATTTCAAGGCAACTATACAGGTAAAGCGTTGAAGATTTTTTAAAACAATTGGACTAGCGACTGTTTCAAATATTCAACAGAATGTTTTGTAAATTGTAAATTAAAAAAACGCACAATTCAGACACCTTAATGACATACTTTCACAGTTTCGCGATGAATGTATGCAATTTTGATTGTGACGTCAGCTAACTATTGTCGTATTTGATTAGGTCAGCTACATGAATGGTCTGATCCCTCTATTATAGACCCTCACATTTTCTTGGCAATCAAGACCAATGTTTGAATTCCTAGATTACCGGAATACATAATCTTGTGTTAACCCTTTCATGATCAAGAACGCTTCAGATAGACATTCCTTAAGATCACTGAAGAGGCTGTTATATTATTAGCAGGCTTGACCATTAAATGTTCAGAGTATAAGTCAATAATCGAATCAATAGTTTACAACATGCAGAGAGACATAGGCAGGCAGAAACTCACACTCATTTGCTTAACCATTTAATAGTCGAGATTTGTCAAAAATAAACAAATTTTCCAAATGAATGTCAATTCTAATATCCATTAACAGGCATTCCTGTGGTAAATTTTCAACAAGAGGTCTAAGGGCCTGTATCGCTCACCTGGAACATAGGCCCTTCAACTAGAAAGTCCATCGACTACAAGTAGTCCTTAATTATATCTCACAATTTCAGCCCGATTCGTTCCGCAGTTCTGTAGAAGTCATTTTCACGAAGACTAGATTATCCAAGTGGCCGCTAAAGCATTAGGCCAATCAAGTTCCCTTGAACAAACTTGGTTCAGCTGTTGTCCTAGATGATCTTTCATGAGTTTTGAATCAATCCCTCAAGGATTTTAAAGGAATTTAAAAACGCATTTAAAATCTAAGATTGCCAAACAGGCAAATTGGCCAGTCGGCTTCGTTTGAACAAACCTTGATCTCAATGGTCTACGATTGCTTCCTGCCAAATATACTTGAAATTGGCCACGTGGTTCCCGAGAAGACAATAAAAAAATTTCTATTGGAGTGTTTGGCACGAAAAAGATCCAAGATGGACCCCAAACCATTTATTCGACAGATTCGAAAAAAGCAAATTTGAAATCAGAATATCTAACAAAAACACTGAAGTGTGATGTCTTGCCTGTAGTCATGGATAATGTGGATTGCCATTTGCAGAGAAACTAGGCATGGTACAAAACTAAAAAATTTGCTTTGAGCTGGTGATGTCACTGTCACCATCCTCTTGATATAATAGCAACCATATACACACTTTGTGTTCTGTTCAAGGGTTAAGCAATTCTGAAAAATAAGTTGATAAGATTTGGTAAACACAAAAAACAAGAGGCCCAAGGGCCTGTGATGCTCACCTGGACCATTAGCATTTGAAGCATTTGCATTTAAATATACATGATTCGTTACATTAAACAAGATGGGAAAAAATGGTCACAGGAAAAATCTACCAATCAAAATTCTGAATAGAAATTCTGGCGCCTATGATCATAGGATCATTTTAGCCAAGTTTGGTTGAAATTGCTCAAAGTAGTCAGAAGAAGCAATTTGACCATTTCCAGTAAATTTTTAATAAAATGTAAGATTTGTGGTCAAAAGATTTGATGAATCAAAATTCTGAATGCAAGTTCTAGAGCCATATTTGCTGGAAATCGGAGTTACATGTAAGTTGACAAGCAGAAGCAATTTGATAATTTCCAGTAAATTTGTCATAAAATCTAACATTTTCTCCAAAAAAATTGGTTAATCAAAATTCTGAATGGAAGTTCTGGATCCTACTACCATAGAATCCAACTAAACAAATTTGGTTGAAATATATCAAGCAGCTATGGAGGAGTAGCATTTTGACCATTTCCAGTAAATTTGTTCATAAAATCTGATTTTCACTCAAAAAACTGATGAATCAAAATTTGAATGGAAGTGCTAGAGCCCATCATCACAAGATCCTCTCAGCCAAATTTGGATGACATCGCTCAGAATGCTAAGGAGAATAAGCAATTTGAAAATTTCCGGTAAATTTTTCATAAAATGTAAGATTTTCACACAAAAAATTGATGAATCACAAAATTTCAGGCCAGGCGAGTTAACTAGCGCCTCCGCCGTCACCTGGTTACAGGTGAGACAAGAATTACCCTCCTTATTCCTCAGATACATCGATGACATCTTCATGATCTGGGAACACGGGGAAGACACGCTTAACAAGGTCATCACACACATACATGACCTCAGCACACCAGACTATTACAATTCACAGCAGAATTCGAGCGCGAGTTTCCGGGACACTAGAGCATTCAAATGAGTAAATGGGAACATCCAGTTTACAGTATATACGAAACCCAGACACCCATGGCTACCTACACTATTTGTCAGCCCACCAAATCGCATGCAATAACACAAGACTGTTTGGACATTGCCTATGCCTGCGCCGAATTCGCACATCGGATGAAGACTGCCCGACACACAGTTCAGAATTAATCTCTCATTACATAGCTAGGGGCTATCCTCAGAAAAACCCAGAGGCAAGAAGCAAAGCCATCCTGAAGGATAGACATTCCCTCATCCACTAAACAAACCATATAAACAAGATAGAAAAACGGCATGGCAGTAGCCAATTCATCCAGAAACAAATAATGAAATACTTGCACATCCTCAAAAGAAGCCAATGCTGCAGACTTGCTTTCCCAGAGATGCCATGTTTGGCTTCAGGAGAACACCATAAAGGATGACATTATCAGAGCATGTCTACCAACTCCTGACCAAGACAGACAAAAACACAGGAATAAAAATGCCCAAAAAGCATGTGCGATTTCTCTTAAGTTATGGACCAAACACGCTGGTTTAAAAGCAAGTACAGCAACCTAAGGTATAGGGCCAAAATAGGGGTTAACTGCCAGACTAGAAATCTGATTTACCTGATCACTTGCAAACGATGCAAACAAATCCAATATGTGGGAAAAACTAAATGCACGTTTAACCCTTTTATCCTCAAGCCGGTCAAAACCGGCCTCTGCAGTGGTCTTGAGGAATATCCATTTGCAGGCCAAGACAAGACAATTTTTGACAATTTACCACTGGAATGGCTGGCTCGATAAGTGAGCCAGTCATTCTTGTGGTAAATTGTCAAGAATTATCTTATCTTGGCCTGTAAATGTACACTCAAACAGAAAAGGTTTCAATTTTCTTGAAAAATCTTGAACATTAAAGGGTTATAATCTGGATACAGGACCACCTACTCCATCACTAATTTAGAAAAGCACATATGCGATGATACACCTGTGTCACGAAAATTCACTACTGAAAACCACACACCATGAGTGATCTACAATTCTGCATCATTTAAGTATTATCATCAGATCCGGACAATGCAGAATCAACACTTTGGAGATGGGATAAGAAAGCCACTGGATCCATCAACTACATTGCACGGCAACCAATGGCATCAACAAGGCCAGTTGAGATTTCCAAAATTAAGCCTCCCGCCCTAAGTCATAACCAAGAGAAAACAAGCATTCTGGAAGTATTGCTTTGCAATACATGTCCCCTACCTGGTGATATAAATCTTTAGCGATTGACATTCAAAAACTTCATTACAAATTGTCAGAAGCAGCTGAAACTCGAACTTGATCTGTAACTTCTCATAACATAGCGATAAACCAAGTTTCAGCTACATATGGTGAAGGAGAAGGAAAGTCGTGAAAGCTGATATGTTTGTATTTCATAAGTCGAAAGGGGACATAACTCCATCAAAAAAATGACGCAAACACCAGAAACTCGAACTTGGTCTGGAATTTCTCATAATAAAGTAATGTACCAATTCACTGTTGAATATCTTGAGACTGTCAGAAAAAGGGTGGAAAACTAATATTTTTCATATTTCATAGGCATAACTCAATCAAAAATTTGTGCATACGCCTGAAACTCGAACTTGGTCTGTAATTTCTCATAATAAAGTAATGTACCAATTCTCAGTTGAATATCTTGAAAGACTACGAAAGAAAGTACGGAAAACTAATATTTTTTGTATTTCATAAGTCGAAAGGGGGCATAGCTCAGTAATGCCTTATACTAAAGTGATGCACCGATTTTCACTTAAATATCTTGGAATGCGAAAAAAGTGCGGAAAGCTGACATTTTTCGTATTTCTTAAGTCGAAAGGGGGGCATAACTCTCTCAAAAATTGACACATACGCCTGAAACTTGAACTTGGTTTGTAACTTCTCATAACAAAGCAAGGTAGCAGTTCTCCGTAAAATATCTCGAGACTGCGAAAAGTGCGGAAAACTAATATATTTTGTATTTCATAAGTCGAAAGGGGGCATAACTGTCTGAAACTTGAACTTGCTCTGTAACCCCTTATACAAAAGCGATGTACTGATTTTTCCTTAAATGTCTAAACCCTAAGGAACCTACGAGCCACCTGGACACCGTGCAAAAAGCGTACAAATAAATCTAAGAGCCGGCTTTCAATAAGTGGACGTGGAGTCCTACGCTCCGTCTGGACGGCTTTAAGAGCACCAGTATTTTATCGCTAAATACGCAAGCATTATGGGCGTTTTATCCAATCAAACTTAGTGTCACATTACGTCAGATGATTGAATTTGATAAATCCACCATTGATTGGTCAATTCAGTTTGTTTACAAATTTCTACGGGAAAATATAAATAGTTTTCTGTGAATGAAATTCCTAGCGTAAAATCGTCACCGATAGCATGTCGATTCCTTTATTTAACCGAGTACTGGATTCCCTGATGGACGGAATCGCTTAGTCTAGGGTGTGCGTCTACGGTCTAATTCCTGTTCCTCGATCATCTATCCTGATAACGCGTTATGGGTCCGCTACTGGGTCAATACGGGCCGGTAACATGCATTATTAAAGTAAGCACAGTCATGAGACATATTGGCTTGTTACTGCCCTTTGAAATCACCTTTATTGACTTTTCCAGTTTTATTTCCGTTTTCTATTGTTCTTTCATCTTGTAAATGTTTCTCTTCTTTTTTTCTTCTGGATAATATGGTGAATAGGACAGTGATCAGGTTGAGATTTCATAAAAATGATGATTCTGTAATTCTATCTTCTGCACTATTTTATTAACCCATACCATTAATGTCAAAATTTTTAATTTTCAAATTTAATTAAAAGAACTGGTGTTCATTTCTCAACAGATTTGGTGGAAAATGTTGCTGTCGTAGATAGCAACATCATCTACCAAACCAAAATTGTTGAAAAATGTAGACCAGTTTCTTTGCTATTGGCAGATTAAAAGATAGAATATTGACATCAGAGTGGTAAGGGTTAAATCTGATGCGCTTGATGTAAATCTTCTGTACCATTTTATTTCGAATCACTTATTGTATAGGCTGCCATTGTAAACCACATGTATATCAAAAACAGTTTCTTCTATGTAAGAGTGTCATATTACTTAGTAGGACTGGTGATTAAACTGTTGAATATTTTGAGATCGATTGGACTGGAAGATGTTGCTGCTTTAGGTGACAATATGTTCCAGTGGTAAAGCTTGCGTGTTATAGGGTTGAATACTGTATTATTTGTAAACTATCAGTGTAAATATCAAATAAAGTTTACTCAAAGTGAGAGGGAGCGAGAGAATCTCATCTTAGGTAATCAGACTGGACTATGTATAGTAGATTTGCTGAATATATCTTGTCCAATTTGATTGGAAACTGTTGCTGTTTTGGACAACAATAGATTCCAATTAAATTTGTCAAAATATACTCAACAGATTGCTTGTTTAGGTTGCGGGTACTTTTGATCTTTATTGCTATTCATTCCTGGATTATTACCCTTGCCCTAAGGGGAAAGAGGGTATTATGTGTGTGCGTGCATCCGGTATTGCATCTAAAAAGCTACTGATCCGATTTGTTTAAAATTTTAACACAACAAACCAACATAACCTAAACAAGGGTTTCCAGACTTTGGCTGTGATCTGTGATCATACACAAAGATTTAACAAATTTGAATATGACAAAAATGGTAGGGTGGTCTCGGCAGTGGTTTACAATCTCTGATTACTTCTGTTCATAATGTTATCTATCAAGCATCAAGTCCTTGACAATGATGGTAAGTAAGTGATAACTAGATTGCTTGGTCGATGACGCATTACAGCAAATCCCCATCTTCACCACCTTGACCTCTTTACCCATCCCATCTCTGGGGGCGGAAGTAAATGTTCTCTGCACTCCAGAATCACATATCAAATTTGTTTGAATTAGTTTCATTACACAGAGACTGGAGTGGATTGTTGTGAAAAATCTGGATGTCATAAGGGGAAGTGATCTATGAGAGGAGTTAAAATTAACATGAGCCAGAGGCTAGTAGAAATTGACCAGGGTTAGTACAATGACCAGCCCAATGGTAACAATTTCATTTGTCAACCCTTTAATGGGCATGGTGGCCAAAGAATGCCTCTGTTGTGATCTTAAGAAATGTTGATTAGCAGAGCAAGACTTTTTTGAAAATTTACCACTAGAATGACTGGCTCGGTAATTGAGCCAGTCATTCCAGTTGTAAAATTTCAAAAATAGTCTTCCCTTGGTCTGTAAAGAAAATTTGAAGGGCTAAAGTAGAATCTAGTAATCACTAGTCCTATCCAAATGTAGTGGCTCATTTGGCTTAATTTCAATTCATGGAGAGGGTGTCAACTGGTGTGCTAGAGTGGTCTATGAAAAATCCAGAAATCTAGATAAATCTGGCAGACTCCAATCTCTGCTTACAATACATTTCTTGAGTTTTTAACCCCTTCTCCACCCCGGGGTGGAAACAAAGAAATAAATGTCAGGCAATCCACAATACCAAATTGCCTTGAATTTCAAGCAACAGTTTGGGAGTAAAGTGTGACAGATATTTTTTAGGATATTTGAACTTTGGACGCCACCCATTGACCTCCAGTTGGCGGAGCCAAATCTAAATGTTGTCCTGCAAAGCACAATCATATGGGTAACCGCCATACCAAATTTGGTTGAAACCCACCCAATTGTTTGGGAGGAGATAGCATGATGGACAGACAGATCAGTGGATGGAGGCAATTATATTCCCATTTTTTCAAAACATGGCACTAATGAATGGACTCAAGGAGACAAGGTAGGTCGGTATAATTAATTCAGTCGTCATACTAAAATGTCATTTTCTTTCAGATTGAGAAATTAGGCTACAACCATCACTTGCCATGCCACTATGTTTTCAGGACTTGTCATGAAAGGGTTAAACATAGCAAAAACTGGAATTCACAAAAGGAAGGACAAAGCAGAAATTGTGATTTTCTAAAGGATGGATCTACTTTTAGCTAAGCCCCGCCCATCTCTACATAAGCTCCGTCAATGCTTTGCGCGTGTTGGTATCAGTTTATATACTTTGAATCCTGAATTCCAAATTTCATGGTAACCATAGATACAGCTAACCTGTTGAATATTTTGAAACTAATTTCAAGTACTTTAATTTGACTGAAAGCTGGTGCTGCCCACCTCACCAGGGCAGCAAAGGCAAACTAATTCTAAAATATTCACCAGCTTTCCTTTATGGTAACATTAAAATGAGATATGGGCAATTCATCTCTTACCTTGGTCTTGTGCACCTTACATTGTGTAGATTTCACTCTGCTGTCACCACTACTCACATATCAAATTCAGTTGATGTTTTGCCCCTCCCCCATCAGCCCCTTCCGACCCCAACAGTGTCACAGCCTAATGTATTAGGTTGTCTCGCATTCTACAACCATAGGGCCATGATATGGTCAATCACCAGATTTGGTTATATTTCTTTAACTTTGAGTCTTCCATCAACAAACACACACCCCCCCCCCCCCTTGCTGGGAATGGAGCCCGGTGTAAACGGTGTCTCCCAATCCACAAGCATATAGGTAATTTACACAATAATTTTGATTGAATTCTACCAAAAGCTTTCTGAGGAGATGGAGGTGATTGTAATATTCCTGCCGTTTTTTCAAAATGTGTGGGTATAATTAAGAGATTAAATTAAACTTATTGATATTTGATTCAACTCCCACCCAATCTCAAATGGTACATAGAGCTTATGCGAGATGTACATTAGCTGAGCCCTCAGGAATATGGTTGATAACAGTTGGCAGTCAATCCAGAACAGCAGCCGGCATAGCTGTCAGCCATTGATGTGTGTAGTAGCTGATCATGTTTCGAACGTACATCATCATGTTTTAGTTCAAATATACTGTTTCCATACAGAAATTAGATTATAGTGTAACATAGGTCATTAAATTTTTGTTTTTATAAAATCCACGTTAGTAAATCCATTAGCTGTAGCAGGAAAAACTGAGTCCATTTAGACGCCATCGCCCCTCGGTCATCTGCAGAAAATAGGAAGGATAAGTTAGAAATATCCAAATTCTAGAAGAGTTATATTAAGACTTTAACAATCAAATTTCTTCATGAAAATTTCAATTTTCTCATAGACAGACCAAGAGCAAGTCATTCCAGTGATACATTTTCAAAAATAGTCTTACTTTGGTCGGAAAATTTACATTTTCTTAGGCAACTGCAGTAGTTTTGGTCTGACTCAAATGTTAGCCGGTTAACAATATACATGTACGGCGCAAGATCATAGGGATATATAGGCCGAGTCTGCTCTGACTCAACCCGCCCCAGTGACAGATATTTGGACAGACTGACGAGTCGTCAGTCTGTCCAAATATCTGTGACGGGAAGGTTGTGTCAGAGCAGACTCAGACTAAGTCATATACTGGTAAACATATGACCCGACAACGGCTGTTATGGTCATACACCGACCTCAGATTTTAGCGCAGAAATGAAATGAATAATATAATAAATGGTGGGAATATATCGTCCGAGGGAGTATGACTACTAGTTAATGGTTTAACATTTTCAATCGACAAGAGCGAATAATAAATTTGTTACAAATGTTTCAAAATTCTGTTGAATATTTTAAAACTAATTAAACTGGCTAAGGCAGCACCAGCTTCACATTGGATTCAAAATATTCAATATTTTACATTTATAATGAATATAAACATGAAGTTCTGGAATTTCAGGTTCATATGTGACAATTCGTCCCTTTCCTGGCGAAGTGGCGAATATTCATATTTTGCATTTCTCAGAAAATGAGTGTTAAATTTTACAAATATTAAAATTTATCTACTGCTTAGACAAAGCAATATAGAAACATGACTCTATTAACAAAGTTTCATTGTTCTATCTAGGTTAATACGCAACACACGATGTATCATTATGTTCCAGGATGGCTTGTAATATCGATCTGCATGTATTCGCTACCTCGTGAAAAAACTTGATTTTACTCCTAGACAATATTCGTCACTTCTGCAATAGTATGATGTCACAAATCTAGTATGAAAAATTTTTATTAAGCATCAAAATGAGTATGCATTGCTATTTTCAACAAGCACGACGATCGTTTGCGTCTGTTTAACGGCCAGACCATAAAATGTAAGCACATGGATAAAGCACATTTATAACATATATGATGAGCGAATTCAAACGAAGTACATTTCAAAATTTACTTTCTAGAACTGAAAAGCCAGTGATGGGTAATACACACAACCACAATGTAGTTGTAAAGTTAGATTAAACAAGCTATAATTAACGTGTGAGTTACTCTACGCTGACACTGTTCATCTTTAGTGAGACAGATCACAGCAGAATTTGATGTAATAAGGGTGGCTGATAACTGGTGTTGGTCCTCTACAAAGGCTCATGATGTCAGCGTACTTTGCAGTTGAATTGCGGTTCTTCCTCTACACACGTCGGTTTAGGGATGCTTAGAAATTCACCTCGTCTATTTTCTCCAAGTGGCAGTGTTGCGAATGCTGGTGACGGATGAGACAGTTTGAAGAAGAGCTTCTCGCTCTCTTTCTTAAGAATCTGAATTTGCATAACTTTCTTCCAGTCAATCGCTTCCGCCTCTAAAGACTGTCGCGTTCTCAGAATCCCCAATTTCAGAGAATATGCTTTCCAGTCTAAGATATCAGACGCCTTGACTTCGTTGAGCCTTGTCCTCTTCTGATCCCGATTGGAATGCATCACAGAAACAACAAAGATCCTTCTTTGGTACATGGAATTTAAGTTTCATTGTAGTAAAATCTGAATATTATTTGTTGAAACTTGCGTGGTCTATACCTTGATATTCATGTTTGTGTAGCTGGTGCATCTTTGCAATTGTCAGATCTGAAGAGAGGTACCGAAAAGTAGTCTTGGACTGACAATAGTGAGACTCCATTCGTGAAAATTTGTCGATATGATTGCGGACTTGGTCTGTCAATAATTCATCTCTTTCTTTGTTTTTATTCTAAAGCCTCCCTCACATCTCACCCTTTAATACACCAGGCTGTTCGTTGCTTCTCTTTAACACAGTGGTCCATACTTGTCGTTCCGATATACCTACTCTGTTTAGGAACACAATACGACAAACATTTAGTGGATGGCTATCATAACCGTGTAAGGAGTAATGCTTAGTTTGTGTTTTTCTACTGGCACTGCCTTTCTCCTCGGTAAAGAGACCATTGTAAATGGGTAATGACATGCCTCGAAATCCACTGTCTCTGGGATTGCGAGTATCCTAATTAATAATAGGTGTTTAATACGGATATCTGTTCCTTGTCACGTACAGAGGCGCAGGAGAACTTATTTCGTTCACACGAAGCAGAATTGCATCTTGGCTTTAAAATCTTCCGAGCTGGCATTTCTTTGCTAGACTTCTCACTGTTGGATGATACGCCACCTTTCCGCCTGAATTTGATTGGTCATTTTTTCGACTCACTTACTTTCACTGGAGTACTCACAGCTATTTTCTCATGTTCCATACCTTCCACGTTGAATGATTCTGGTTGAACTAAAGTGATGGACTCAACAGTATTGTCTAAATCCACAAACAGTACATAATATTAACTGTCATGCTTGCTAATGGATGGCATGTTTTCAGATGAGGTAATGACATTAGGATTCTATCCAGATGTCTGTGCAGTATCAGAACAATAATCACTTGTGCTAGCGCTTTATTCAGCTAAGTTAATTAGATGATTGTCTAAGGTAGCATGTTTAACCGTAGAACTGTCAATAGTTGTATCCACCCAATCACTGGCCATTCTAGGTGGATTGGTCACAAAATTATTATCATCAGAGCAGGTTGCTTGATTACTACTTTTGGAAAGTAGCATAGTATCATCACTGCTCTCTGATTCAGTGCCCAGTGACATGAATTCTGGATCTATGTCAGAATCATAAGTTGAGTTTTTATCAGAGTCATGCATGCTACTAGTTTCAACTGATTCCTCATTGTCATCCTCGTTCACTTTGCCACTGGCAACAATGCCTCTGGCTAACTCGCTAGTTCGATTCAAAGGTTCTCCACCCATCATCTGTATATGTAAAGGTTTGTCTAAATGTTCATCATCAGACTCAGATTCCATCACTGCAGCACGTTTGGCTTGAGGAACTGTATAATCACTGCTAGCTGTCTCTGACTCACGTTCTTAGTCAATCACCACATCATCATACATTGTTTTCTCTGGGTCCCACTACATTCTAACCCTTGCTCCTTGGCAAAACTTTGAAAGGCACACCAATTCATCCGAAAACATCACATTGGCGCTAGTATCTCCACCCCATCACACAAGCACGTCGAATCGCGCCACCAACTCTATTGGGTTTATATCAGAGTCACTCCTGCCACTAGGTTCAACTGATGCCTCATCGCCATCCTGGTTCACTTTGTCCCTGTCAACAATATCTCTGGCTAAATCGTTAGTTTGATTTGTAAGGTCTTATCCATCCATTGTTTGTATGTGCAAATGTTTGTCTAAATTTCATCATTAGAACCGGTTTCCACAACTGGAGCAAGTGTGGCCAATTGGCATCTGTAGGCGCATTGCATAACGCTGAATCCTTTAGCAAAATCCCAAACACTTTGTATAAAACAAGAGCCCAGCCTTAGCATCTCAGCTCACCGCCATGTATTTCCAATATATGTCAACCCCACAGTACCGTTATTGTGGAGTCTATTATTAGACTTCATGACCTACATACAGTCATTATTAAGCAATCCTAATTTATTCGTCACTTTGTGGAGATTAAAGTCGGTTGAGTTCGGCGACATACATATTTCATGAAATGACGATTGTGGATTCGCCACTTCGTCAAAAAGACAATTCTCACAAACTTGCCATTTCGTCACTTCAGTTTTACTATATCTCCAAATTGGTAATGATTACAGATTCGTCATTTACATGGGAGAAAGAATTCGCTCATAACTATTTGGTATATATAACTAAAAGAAGTGAAAAAATGCATATTCGCCACTTCGCCAAGAAGGGGACAAATTGTTTTTGATTTTGGGCACACAAGTTTATTTCAGGGCCCTGGTCCTCTATATCTTTGATCAGAGGATACTGCCCACAAAGTAAATGGTGATAGAATGTTTGTAACCAGGGCAATAGTGAATTTTTGTTTTCTAAGGAATTATTAGTAAGTTCCAGTCATCAATGATTATTAGTAAATGTGCTGTTACTCCTAAGTTTTCAGTTACTCAATGACTAATTTAACGGAGAAAGTAAATAGATTGTGGTAAGAGAGCAGCAGAACCAATATATAAATCCATTTCGATTACCTCTGGTCGCAAAATAACAATAAGGTTATAGATAAACAATCTGATAAGCTCAATCATCGATGCGTGTCTTTGTTTACAATTTCCGAGAAAACTTACTCTTCAAATTACCGGCAGTAATTAGACCGAGTTGAGATGTGAATGTTGTCAAATATATCAGCATCCCACTTCCCGATTGGCAATATCGTTAATCTAGTCAGCTGTCTACTTTTTAGCATGTGGTGTAGAAGAAATATGCATCAATTGACATATCTGAACACACAAATGTTACTATTTTGCAAAACAGCTGATCGTGTTGACATCTTGCCAGAAAAATTAATATTCATGTATTCCCGACCAATCAGAAGCATCAATCTTATAGCACGTGATACTGTGTTGCCAATAACGGGTAATGAGCTTGGTACTCGTATATTAGATACGGGTATAATTCTACAAATTCCTCTCGTTCTCTCACGATCTTTCACGATAAACGATTGCTATTGGAGACGTTGCTACGAAAAAATGTCTGATGCCATAAAATCTTAATGTAAAACATTCGCACTCGCTTTTTAAATGACTGATTGCAACCAACAATGCTACATAGCATAAAATTTGCCGTTTGTTTGCTGTCAATGCTGAGAAACCCTGGTATGTGTTCGGTTTTGTATAAAGGAATTCTGATTGCAACCAGGAATGCTACATAGCATAGAATTTGCCATTTATTCGCTGTCAACGCTGAGAAACCCTGGTATGTGTTCAGTTTTGTATAAAGTAATTATTCAACATTGAATGAGGCCTCCCCCAGAATCATGACCGGAATTTCACGAAATTTTACGGTACAATGACATAATATAATTGTCACATCTTATCGGATGAAAACCGTCACAAAATGTTGGTATCTGTTAGTTTTAATACCAATGCGATTAAATTTATCAATGGCATTTGTAAAATTAAAAAACATTGATAAACTTTGCAAAAATAGACCAATGTTCTTATCGTACAAGGTGTGTCCGTTTTGACAGGCACGTTGACCAACTAAAATATATTTTATTCATACAAATTTTCTATGTACTAAAAGGAATTTTATTGCCCTTTCTAATGATATATAGTTTTATATATAGTGGTCTGTTACTTTGCCAAAAATAGTTAACCCCAAGGAACCTACGAGCCATCTGGACGGCACGCAAAAAGCGTACAAATAAACCTACCCGCCGTCTGGACGGCTTTAAGAGCACCAGTTTTCAATCGCCAAATACGCAAGCATTATGGGCGGTTTATCCAATCAAACTTAGCATTACATCACATCAGATGACTGAATTTTATAAATCCCCCACAGACCCCCCCTTGCGGGTTGGTCTGTTGTTTTATTAACCACTATAAAAACATATCAATTATCTGCATTTAGCTACCAGAATAAGATTTTTATGCTTGCATACACACCTCCCCATGCCTATTCACATCCCCATGCCTATTCCTATTAATATGGTCCCTCAACAAGGCTACTGGTTAAGTCCATCTCCAGTATATTGACTGGTATAGACTGGCACCAGTCTGTACTCACTCCATAGTGACGCCTGTCACTAAGCGCACTTGCGCCTGCGCACTGGAGTCCAAATAGGAAACAGATTCACTTTTCGGAATTTAAGTGCCAAATATTATAGGCAAACTCGCAAATCATTCCACGTGGTGTGGCTGAGGCCGGGTCGTAGTGATTGAACGGTAAGTATGTTTTTTATAGTGGTTAATAAAACAACAGACCAACCCGCAAGGGGGGGGGGGGTCTGTGATGGGGTTTGTTATTGCACCACAAAAATACCCATTACCATTCAATCACTACTTGCTAAACCCGTAGATTTGGTCAGTGCCCCACTTAAACATTAGGTGGGAGGAGATTTGAGAATCAACAAACAAGGATAAAAATCAAACCAATCTTATCCAAATGTTAATAACAAAACATAATAGTGCATTTAAATCAATCACACCGTGATTATCAAATAAGGAAAACTTGAACTTAAAGAAATAAATAAAAACCAAAATAAACTCTCACCATTTCTTACACACACCGTCTTAATGAAAATGGCGGGATGTGCTTGGTAAATGGTCTTCGGCTTTTTTGGTTAAAATCGTAATATTACAAAAGAAGGAGGCTGCTGCACTCTGATCTTTCAGATAAAAAGTTGTAAACGTGGATTCAGATTACCATCCTGCCACCTGCATGATTTCATCTAAAGACGAACCAGCAAAAAGTGCAAAAGAGGCAGCCGTTCCTCTAACATCGCGAGCTTTAATATGGGAGAGATTAATTTGATCCGTAGAAGCTATCTCGTAACAAAGCTTAATTGTCTCACAAATCCATCTGGCAATCGTAGACTTCGAGACCGGCTTAGTTAACTCTTCCGCATAAGAAACCCATAAATGGTATGGATCAAATCTTTTTAAATCGGTTCGCTGTTTGTACATTCTTAATGCACTAACAGGGCACCAGAATTTGTCAGATGGCGAAAAAGACGATAATGATTTAAAAATGATCGGACTAGCAGGAAACTGGTTAGACTGAGTTTTAGATAAAAAATCCCTTCTGGGACATAAAACTAAACCGTCTCCTGAAACTATAAATCTGTCCCTTTCAGCAGAATGAGCATGAATTTCTGAATGCCTTCTAGCAGAGGCAGCAGCAATCAGAAAAACAGCTTTAAAAGTTAAAAGTTTAATACTAATAGAGGAATAGGTTCAAAATGGTGACCTGCCAGCACTTGAAGAACCAAAGCCAAATTCCATGAAGGTAAAGGCTTAGCAATCGGAGGACGAATATTGCCTAGACCTCTAATAAAACTATTACGTCTTAGTGTAATTGACATCGGCATTCAGAAGGCAAGGAAGAGAAGATGCCAGAGAAAATCTATACCCCCTAACCGTATTAGCTGATAAATGTAATGAATCCAATAGATATGATAAAAAGTCTAATACTTGGGGAACAGAAACCGAATCGGGCACGAGACCTTGGTCTGAACACCATTCTCCAAAAATTTTAAGTCGACCCTTGTAAACTCTGCAGGTCGACTCTCTTCTGGAAGAATCGATAATTTCCTGAGATCTTGGAGAAACTTTATTCTCGTAGACTTAGTTTCGATATTCTCCAAACACACAGATTGAAGATTTCTGGGTTTGGATGAAGACAAACACCTCTTACTTGAGACCTAGAAGATCTAGAAGGTCTACAAACCAAATCCTCATTGGCCAAAAGGGAGCTAGCTATTAAGAGAATCTCGCAGATTTGATCTTTGACCTTCTTCACCACTAACGAAATCAAAATCATTGGAGGGAATGCATAGGCGAACATTCCTGTCCAGGACTGAGACAGGGCATCCACCGCCAGGGCTTGACTGTCCAGAAAAGGAGACATGTAAGAGGAGATCTGGCATTCAGAGATGTTGCAAACAGATCTACTAGAGGACGATCCATAAGACTGAAAATCGCTTTGACAGCCGACCTCTTTAACTGCCACTCTGTGTGGGTGAATTTGCCGGGACGTGACAGTTGGTCCGCAACAAAATTCAGACTGCCTGGGACATGAGAAGACACTAGAAAAATCTGATTCTGGGGACACCAGAAGAGAAGGTTCCACACTTCTAGACAAAGGAGGGATGACCTCGTACACCCCACCCCCACCCCCTGCCTGTTGATATAAGAAACCACTGTCGAATTGTCCGACCGAATTGAGACTGAGACCTATCACAAGATCTGACCATGAAAGGAGAGCCTTCTTGACAGCCCACAATTCCAGAATGTTGATATGAGCTGTCGACTCCTCCAGGGACCAAAGACCGGAAACCGACAGGGAGTCCCAGACCGCTCCCCATCCCTCCTGAGAAGCGTCTGTGAAGATAATCGCCTGAGGGGAGGACTTTACCAGTGGAACACCCATCAGAAGCAGAGAATGATCCTTCCAAAAATCTAGATGAGGCATTACTTGTTCTCTGATTGGAATCTGATGGTAAATTGAGTGAACCGACTGCTTCCAAAGGGACATTAAATATATTTGGAAGGGTCTTCTCATCAGCGCCGCCCAAGGAATTACATTCTCTACGCTGACCATCAAACCTATCACTCTTAGCAGAAATCTTGCTCTGACCATGGGAGAAGACAGGATTTCCATTGCCACTGATAAAGCCTCTATCCTTGGATCTGAGGGGAAGACTAGACCCCAGGCCAGAACGAAAGAAACGCCTAGATCCATGAAGATTTGAGAGGGAACTAGGCTTGATTTCTTTAGATTTAAAATCCACCCTAGATTGCGTGCGAGACTGCAAACCTCTGGAAGAATTCCTGAGAGAATTGAGGATGACTTTGCTTTTATCAACCAATCGTCTATATAAACGTGAAGATGGATAGAATGACGGTGTAAAATTCCTGCCACGGCTGAGACTAGGCGAGTAAAAAGAAAAGGAGCCATGGTCAGGCCGAAGGGCATGGCGCGAAACTGCCAAACTCGATCCTTGTAAGCAAACCTCAGGAATTTTCTGAAGGAAGGGTGAATGAGAACATGAAAGTAGGCGTCCTTTAGATCGATGGAAGACGTCCACATCCCCTGATCTAGACCGGAAATGATCTGGGAGAAGGTCTGGGAGTAAGAATCATAAGATTTAGCTTTTTCAAATTTATGATAGGATGCCAACCTCCTCTTTTCTTGCAAACTATAAAGATGATTGAATAGTAGCTCGGGTCTACTCTCCAGTGGGGAACTTCTTCTATTTCCCTCTTGACAATCATGGATTCCAACTCCTCTTCCAAGGCAACCAATTTTTCTGGATTGGATGGAATTGGTGTCCATTTTGGAAGAAAAGAGAGAAGAGAAGGATGACGGATCCACGACGGCGCATAACCCCAATGTATCTGAGAAACTAGCCAGGAGTCCTGAAGGAGGGTCTGCCAATTCTCCAAAAACAGAGACAGGCGCCCTCCTACTGGCACGTTGGGTAAAAGGCACTGGACCGACTGATCCAAAGGCACAAGAAGAGGGGGAGGGATGATTAAAGGAAGAGTGAAAGTTGGACCTACCCGGGAATAGTCCACACCTTCAAACACTCTTTCCTTGATACCCTCTAAAGGAAGAACGCCCTCTGGACCTGGAACTAGGACGACGAGAAAGGGACTGACACCCCTCTCGCCCAAGGAGAGAAAGCCTGCCTCCCTTGGGAACTAGAACGATGAGGAGATGGAATCAAAACGATCCTCCTCCGCAGATCGATCTTGAATATTGGAAGAGGATTGGTTAGAATTATTAATAATCCTAGAGGGATAAGCCCCAAATTGGTCTGGTTTGAGGCTCTTTCTTCTAGGAGATGAATTCGGACTCTTTACTGAAGAAACATCTCTTTTAGAAGAATGATTAGAAAAGGAAATCCGAGCTTGAAGCTCCCTAGAGGCCTTCAGGTGCCCAAATTCCGCACGAATAAGACTGGGAGTCGACTGTCCGAATATATATCCTGACCAAACGGGGGGGGGGGGGGCGGGCGGCTGAAATAAGACTATTCTTCAAAGAATTAGATATCTGAACCTCAGAGCTTTCTGGACCTTCTCTTAGAGGTAATTCTTCTTCTTTTTGATCGCTGGTATTACACTTGGAGAGCCGTTCTCAAGATGAAATCTGCAGTTCTTCCACAGGCCCATACAGCTTTTCAAGAAAAGAGGTTGACAAAGGCCAGATCTCTTCTCTCAGCAGCTGATACGTATTGCAACATTGAAGTATGTGCTCTGTGTTCTGTTCTGCTTCTCCACAAGGACAAGCGGGTGATGTCGTAAGGTGGAACAGCCTGTACCTTGGTTGGTTTAGTTCTGAGACGAAAAATGGTCACTTGCTCTGTCCTCGAGAGATGATGGCAGGCAACTTCTGATTGAGGTGTTCTATAGAGTGACTTGATGATAGTCTTCATCTCTGTATGGGTAACCATGTTTTCTGTCTGATTCTCTTCTGCACCCAGCTTTGCCATCTTGTCTGCTTCCTCATTTCCTTGGACTGCACAGTGCGAGGGTGAGGACGAATATTGCGCACTGCAGTGCTATCCAAAAGCATTTGATGGTTTGTAGTGCTTCTTCAAGTTGTGGCAGCTTACCTTTGGTAATAGCCTCAAGGACGGAGCGGGCATCAGATAAAAAGACAATCTGTGCAATAGGGTCTGCTGTTCTGCTGATGGTATTAGCTGCATGAACCAGTGCTTCGACTTCAGCTCTGTAGTTTGGATACTGTATGTGCAGTCTGGCACCTCCGCTCCTAATTGCATCTTTGGCTGATCCATCTGTGTAGATCCTTATCCATGTCTCCCGAGGGTACATTTCTTCCAGCATGGCTAGGGTCAGGGCCTTCTTGCTCACATCACTGTGTTCATCTTTGGTTGTGAGATGAGGTACTGTGGTGCGAATAGCTATGCTCTCTAGTTTGTTTTCCCAGGGTGGAGGATCAAGGGTGTGGTTTGGGTCTTCTATTTGTGCTGGCAACATTTCTTGGTGTTTCCGTTGAAGTGCTTTTGTCTCTTTCACAAAACTTGATCATTTAAATCTTCCTGATGACAGCTGTGCTTGCCTGATCTTCATCGGGTGGTTGTTGAACGATTTGAACTGTCCAGCTTGGATCAGTGCTTTGCATTCCCTTCCTTTGCTAAGTGGGGGGATGCCTGCTGTCTGCTCCATTTTTTCTATTGGTGTTGATCTCATTCCACGAGTGATGACGCGCAGTGCCTGGTTTTGTACTCTGTCGAGGTTCTGTTGATGAGATTTAGCTGCTGTCATCCATGAGCTGGATCCATACTCAAGGTGTGGTCGTATGGCACCTAGGTAGATGGTCTTGAGAATCCTTTCATTGGCACCCCACTTTGTTCCTGCCCGCTTCCTCATGATGTTTAGCTTTCTTCTGGCCTTTGCCAGTGCGTTCTGGATGTGCTCCTTCCATGTTAATCTTCTATCATAGGTGACTCCCAAGTATGTCTGCTGGTCCTCGTACGCGAGTGGAGTACCGCCCTGTGCCAGATTGCCAACCTTGGTTTTGGTGGACAGTAAGAATAGCATGGCTGATGATTTTTCTTTGTTGATGGTAATACACCAGCGATTGGCCCAAGCTGTAATTCTGTCCAAGGCGAGCTGCATTCTGTATGTGGCAGTCATCGTGTACTCCTTGGTGCACCAGAGTACGAGGTCATCTGCATAGAGAGTTGCCTGGATCCCATTGGGCAGCTCTGCTACAATGTCATTAATGAAGAATATGAACAGAGTTGGTGATAATACTCTGCCTTGTGGCACCCCTTGTCACAGCAATACATTCTTTCCAGATTGTCCCTCCACCAGCACCCTAGCTCTGCGATTCTGTAGGTATGACTTGGTCCATCAGAACATGTTGCCACCGATGCCTGTGCGCCGGAGCTTCACAAGGCCATCCTTCCACACCTTGTCAAATGCCTTCTGCAGATCGATAAAGGCAGCTAGCATCACCTTCTTGGCTTGAAAAGTGTCCTCTATGACCTGTGCAAGATGTGTTGTTTGATCTTCTGTGCTCCTGTATCTTCTGAAGCCGGCCTGCTCTGAAACTATAATGTTCTCCGACTCCAGGTACCACTGCAACCGCTGGTTGATGATGCGCTCCATGGTCTTGCATATGCAGCTTGTAAGATTGATAGGACGGTAGCTCAGCACTTTCGTCTTTTCTTCCCTTTTTTCAGAATAGGAGTCATTCTGGCTTCCTTCCAGCACTGAGGAACCTCTCCATTGGTCCAATTGAGATTAAAGATGTCTCGCAACCTGCGGAGAGATGCATTACCAAGGTGTTGGATCATTTCATTCGTAATGCCATCTGGCCCGGGAGATTTCTTCTTCTTCAATTGGCGGATAGCCTTCTTCAGTTCTGCTAAACTACTGTCAACTTTCATTGCATCGTGAGTGTTGGTGTCTGTTCTTTCCTTTTGCTCTTTTCTAACCTCTTTTTGATGCATTCGTGGTATAGAAATGTTGCTTTCTTCTGCATATGCCTTCGCAAAGGCCTCTGCAGCCATCTTTCCTGTCAGTGTTTGTCCATCTTCTTCAAGAGTAATCTTCTCTCCCCCGACACCCTCATCATTCAGTGCTTTAGTCAGTCTCCATAGCTTTGTGGTGTCTCTCTCTAAATTAAACCCTGCCGTCTTTTCCCTCCAGCTTCTTCTTTCGGCCTCCAGCTTTGTCTTTAGATACCTGGCTTTAGTTAGTTGTAGCGTGAAGTGGTTTTCATGACAGGGATTATCCTCTGCATCTTCTATGGCCTTGTCTAGTTTATCATGTGCTGCTTGCAGTTCTGTTGTCCAGTAGGGCCGGTAGTTTTTCCTGAGCCCTCGAGGGATCACTTCGGTGGCAGCCTTGAGGATACTTGAATTAAATTCATTGACCACATTGTTGATGTTTCTCCCTTCTACTGCTATATTTTGGGTAAGCTCATTGGAACGAATGCCGAACAGACTCCAATTTGCCTTTTTGTAGTTCCACCTTGGATGTTTAGACGAACTTGTCGAAATACTTCCAGAAAGAGAGAGGAGGACTGGGCGGTGGTCGCTACCTCCTAACTGCGATCCGACCCCTCTACTGAGGTTTCTGTGAATGTCTTCTGTACAAAATGCCAAGTCTGGCATTGTTGTCGAGTACCACTGGCGCGAGTAGAAGGTAGGCTGGTCTGTGGGATCGTTGACAAGTAAAAGGTGCTTTTCATCTTGCCATGCTTCAATGTCTTCTCGTTTATCAAGTGTTCTGTATACCCAACTCTGGGACTGGCTATTAAAGTCTCCCGCAATGCGGAAGTGGCAGTCCGGGACCTGGATTGTGTCAAGTGAGAGATTCTTATCATTAGGGCCGTAATAATAGACAATGTCAATCACAGAGTTGCTGGTTATTACCTTGATCTTGATATATTCTGCCTCTTCCATAAAGGTTTTGATCTGGCTGGCATTCACGCCGTTTCGGACCAAGGTGATCACCCCGCCTTTCTTTCTTCCTCTTCGATCACACCGGAAAATCTGATAACCTCTGATCTTAAAAGGTTTTCCTTCTTGCAGGTGTGTCTCTTGGATGCAGCATATATCAATGTTGTTTTCGTACAAGAACTGTTTGAGCTCTGATTTCTTGTTGGTAACCCCTTCTGCGTTCCAGTGCATGATGTTGATACTGGGGTTCTCTTTGGGATTGTTCTTCTCTTTTGGTTGGCCAGTAGCTCTCCATCCTCGTCCCCTGGCTCCACAAGACGAGTTGATGGGACCTCCAGAAGCTGAGGGTGGGCTCCTTCAAGGCGTGGATCCCGGCGCTGCACCTGCCTGGCAGATCCTCATAGGGCAAGCACCATTTCGGTTGATTCGATCTCCAAGTGTCATTTCATTAGCGTTGTGCATAATGCTCTGGTTAGCCCCTCCAAATGTCTGGATTGACACCCAGTGGGTTACACCCCTGTGCCACGTTGAGGCCAAGCATATAGTCTTAAACAGGGGTCTTAGAGGTAATTTACAGGACATCCGGGTCTTCAAGATCTGGTTCCTACTTCCGCTTCCGGTTTTAGCAGCGCTTCTGGTCATAACGGATATCCGGGGTCTGTGGACCCTTATTATTTTTCTTCTTCCGGTAGAAGTGCTTCCATTTCCGGTTTGGATTCCGGTCTGTACACTTCCGCTTCTGGTTCTAGGGGTGTACTTCTGGGTCGTTCAGATCCGGATAGACTTCCGGTATAGCGAACATTCATAGTCGGTTAGCCTCGACTAAGAACTTATCTGAGCATCAACTTATGCTTCCATTTTCAGTTTCTTCTTTAGATTCGGAGAATTTTTCAGTGGATAGGTGTAATGAGTTTGATAATAGGAATTTTGTAGGCTCTGGTTCTGAATTTTCTCACAGCATTTTTTCTCATGATTCTTTAGTTTAGACAAAGGGGGCATAACGCCATAAAAAATTTACACATATGCCTGAAACTCGAACTTCGTCTGTAACTTCTCATAATAAAGCAATGTAGCAATTCTCAGTATAATATCTTAAAGACTGCGAAAAAGAGTGCGGAAGACTTATATTTTTCGCATTGCATAAGTTGAAAGGGGGCATAACTCCATGAAAAATTGACGAAAACGTCTGAAACTCGAACTTGCTCAGTAACGCCGTATACTAAACTGATGCACCAATTTTCACTTAAATATCTTGAAGGAGTGCGAATTGATGCATATGCCTGAAACTCGAACTTGGTCTGTAACTTCTCATAACAAAGCAATAACCAATTCTCAGTTGAATACCTTGAAGGACTGCAGAAAAAACGTGCAGAAACAAGATCTGATTGCCAGAGATGGACGGACCACCAGACTGACATACATACATTTTATACAGACGCATGGATATACAGGCATACGGATAGCACATGCACATCTTCAAATGGTAATGAAACCCCTTACCAAGTTTCAAAAGAATCAGAGCTAAATTGTAGTTGTGTTGACAAGAAATGATTGGTATTGCAGTTCATGTATCATGTAACAGCTGTTCAATCACTACTTGCTAAACCCGTAGATTTGGTCAGTTCCCCACTTAAAACCTTTGGTGGGTGGAGATTTGAGAATCAATAAACAATGATAAAAATTAAACACATCATATCCAAATGTTAATAATATAACATAATAGTGTATCTTAATCAATCATGCAGTGATTATAAAACAAAGAAAACTTTAAACTTAAAGAAATAAATAAAACCAAAGAAAACTCACCATTTCTCACAAATGCACAGTCTTAACGAAAATGGCGGGATGTGCTTGGTAAATGGTCTTCAGCTTTTTTAGTTAAAATCGTGATATTTCTATTTAAAAAAAGGAGGCCGCTGCACTCTGATCCTTTAAATAAAAAGAAGCAAAAGTTGACTCAGATTTCCAGCCTGCGACCTGCATGACCTCGTCTAAAGATGAGCCAGTGAAAAGAGCAAAAGAGGTAGCCATTGCCCTAACATCGTGAGCTTTAACATGGGATAGATTAACTTGTTCAGGGGAAGCAATCTCATAACAAAGTTTAATGGTCTCACAAATCCATCTGGCAATCGTGGCCTTAGAGACTGGTCTGGCTACCTCCTCCGCATACGGAACCCATAAATGGGACGGATCAGATCTTTTAAAATCGGTTCGTTGCTTGTAAACCTTTAATGCCATGACAGGAAACCAAAATTTGTCAGACAGAGAAAAGGAAGATACCGATTTTAAAATGATCGGCTCAGCTGGGAAACGGTTAGACTGTGTATTCAATAAGAAATCCCTTCTGGGATATAAAACTAAATCGTCCCCAGATATGATAACTCTATTCTTTTTTGGCAGAAAGAGCATGAATATTTGATCGTCTTCTAGCAGCAGATGCAACAAGAAAAACAGCCTCGAGTTAACAGTTTTATATTAATAGAAGCAATAGGTTCAAAATCGTGGCCTGCCGAAACCTGAAGAACCAAAGCCAAATTCCAGAAAGGTAAGGGCTTAGCTACTGGAGGACGAATATTGCCCAATCCTCTGATAAAACCATTAAGAATCTTCGTATCCTTGACACCAACATTTAAAAAGACAAGGAAGCGAAGAAGCCAAAGAAAATCTATAACCCCTGACTATGTTAGCAAATAATTGTAAAGAATCAGAGAAAGGATAAAAAATCTAACACCTGGGGAATAGAAACAGAATCGGGCAAGAGACCATGATCTGAACACCATTCTCCAAAAATTTTAAGTCGACCCTTGTAAACTCGACGGGTCGGCTCCCTCCTGGCAGAATCAATAATTTCCTGAGATCTAGAAGAAACTTTGATCTCAGGGACTTGACGCTCGATATCCTCCAAACACACAGACTGAAGATTTCTGGGTTTGGATGGAGACACGTGCCCCTTACTTGAGAGAGATCTGGGGACACAGGAGGGAGACGTGGGAAGTCTACCAGGAGATCGAGAAGGTCTACCAAACATTTCCGCTTTGGCCAAAAGAGAGCTATCACGAGAACTTCACAGAACTTGTCCCTGACCTTCTTCAAACCCAAAGGAATCAGAATCGTTGGAGGGAACGCATAAGCGAACATTCCTGTCCAGGACTGAGACAGGCCATCCACCGCTAGCGCCTGACTGTCGGGAAAAGGAGACATGAAAGAGGAGATCTGGTCATTCAGACAGGTCACAAAAAGATCTACATGTGGACGATCCATAAGCTTGAAAATCACTCTGGCAACCGACCTCTTTAACTGCCACTCTGTGTGGGCGAATTTGTTGGGATGTGACAGCTGGTCCGCAAGAAAATTCAGACTGCCTGGGACATGAGTGGACACAAGAGAAGGTTCCAAACCTCCATACAGAGGAAGGGGGACCTCGTTCCACCTGGCTGTTGATGTAAGAAATCACAGTCGAATTGTCTGATCGAATCGAGACTTTAAAGCATTTCACTCGATCCGACCATGAGAGAAGAGCCTTCTTGACAGCCCACAATTCCAAGATGTTGATGTGAGCTGTCGACTCCTCCAGAGACCAAAGACCGGAGACCGACAGGGAGTCCCAGACCGCTTCCTATCCCTCCTGAAACGCGTCTGTGAAGATAATCACCTGAAGGGAGGACTTGACCAGAGGGACACCCCTCAGAAGCAGAGACCGATCTTTCCAAAAATCTAGATGGGGAATTAAGTGTTATCTTATGGGAATCTGATGGTAAATGGAGTGAACCGACTGCTTCCAAAGGGACATCAAGTACATTTGAAAGGGTCTTCTCATTAGCACCGCCCAAGGAATGACGTTCTCGATGCTGACCATCAAGCCTATCACCCTGAGAAAGAATCTTGATCTGACCGTGGAAGAAGTTGACAGAATCTCCATTGCCAACGACATAGCCTCTACTCTTGGATCTGAAGGAAAGACTAGGCCCTGAGCCAGCTAGAAAGAAACGCCTAGATGAGTGAAAACTTGAGAGGGAACTAGACTTGATTTTTGGAGATTTAAAATCCAACCTACGCTGCATGCCAGACTGCAAACCTCTGGAATGACTTCTGAAAGCATTGAGGAAGACTTTGCTTTTATTAACCAATCGTCTATATAAACATGAAGATGGATAGAACGATGGTGCAAGATTCCTGCCATGGCTGAAACTAGACGAGTGAAGAGAAAGGGGGCCGTGGTCAGGCCGAAGGGCATGGCTCGAAATTGCCATACCCGATCCTTGTAGGTGAACCTCATCAATTTTCGGAGACGAGTGAATAAGCAGATGGAAGTTGGCGTCCTTTAGATCGATGGAGGAAGTCCACATGCCCGGATCTAGACAGGCGATGATCTGGGAGATGGTCTCCATTTTGAACTTTGGGGTTAAAAATAAGGTTTAACTTCTTCAGATTGATAATAGGACGCCAACATCCTGTTTTCTTGGGAGACTAAGAAAATGGTTGAATAGTAGCCCGGGTCTACTCTCCAAAGGGGAACCTCTTCTATGGCCTCCTTGATGATTATAGACTCCAACTCCTCTTCTAAGGCCACCAACTTCTCCGTATTGGAGGGAACTGGTGTCCACTTGGGAAGGAGAGACATGATGATGAAGGATCCAAGAAGGTGTATACACCCAGCGCATCTGATTTACAAGCCAGGAGTCCTGAATGAGGGTATGCCAAGTCTCCCAGAACAGAGACAGGCGCCCTCCTACTGGCAAGGTTGGCAGAAGGCACTGGACTGACGGATCCGAAGGCACAAGAAGAGAAAGGGAAGAGACTGGATAAGGAAAGAGAGCTGGACCTACCCGCGTGGTGGCCACACCTTCAAACTCTCTTACCTGGAAACCTCTGTAAGAAGATTGACCTCTGATCCTTGAACTGGGTCTAGGAGAATAAGCTTGGTCTCCCCCCCCCCCCTCTTGCCCTAAGAGACGGGGGCTGCCGAACCTGGGATCTAGAACGGTGGGAGGAGACTGACTCGAAACGATCCACCTCCATGGATCGGTCTTGGAAATTGGAAGATCTATTTGAGTTTGTAATTATCCTGGAGGGATACGCACCAAACTCATCTGGTCTAAGACTCTTCCTCCTAGGAGAGGAATTGGGGCTCTTAACAGTGGAAGAGTCTATCTTCACTGAGGGTCTCGAAATAGAGATCTGAGCCTGAAGATCCCTACAAGATATAAGATGCTCAGACTCTGACCGAATGAGGCTAGAGGAAGACTGACCAAAAATATCGTGGCCAAAAGGAGGAACCGAGATGAGACTCCTATTGAGATTACTAGAAATATTAACCTCTACAAGCTTCCTAGACCTCTTCGAAGTAATACAGCCTAATGATCTACAAACAGAATTAAGAGAACCTCTCGAAATATCGGCCATAGTGCGAAAAACCTCACTCCCATTTAAAAACATCAGAAGAGGCCTCAACTTTCGCAGAATCCTTTAAATTAGAGGAAAGAACTTTCCAAACAGGGTCACTGACCAATTGAGGGGAGGCAACTCGAAGATAATCGTCCTTGGGAATCTGAAAAGGAGCATCGAATTTGGGAGTAAGAGAAAAGTCAATAGAATGAACATCGTTCACATAGACGTCCAACATGTCAACTACCAAATTATCAACTGGGAGACCCTGAGGAGACAATGAGGAGGAGTCAGAGGAGGAAAGAGCAGACCCAAAAGAGGGCGGGTCTATTGAGAATTCATCCTTGAGAGGAAGAGAAAGATTAGAAGCAATCCACCGATTAGCCATGGACCAGTCTTCAGAAGAGGCCCTGACAGGACAAAACCTTTTCAGATCCCTGGCCCTGACTGATCTGGGAATTGAGGGAACAGAAGATCGATTAGAAGATTGATGAGAAGAATCACAAGAGACGAAAGAGTCTAGAGGTCTAGAAGAGAGGAGAGCAAGACCTCCAAGACGCTAGAGGAGTAGACACGCAAAGAATCTGAAACTGAAGAAAATTGGTCAGACAGAATGGAATCAATGTCACTCTGCTGACCAGAAGACAAGAGAAATTGAACCAGACCACTAGCCGAAAACCTAGAGAATGGAAAATCGAGCCGACACGAAAGAGCGATCGAGGGAAGGATCTATAAACAGAAAACAAAGAAAAATCCTGACCTGAATCAACAATTTGGAACTCTACTTCAGGGGAAAGCACAACAGAAACTATAGGATCAAGATGATCAAAGGAGGAAGAAGCAGAAGAGGAAGGAGGAAGAGAAGAATTAGGATGAACAGAAGAGGAAGTGAGCAGGCTACGAAGAACCTGGGAAGGAATTGATAGCAGAATGAAGGTGGGAAAACCCCATAGGAGGAGGGATAGATGAGGACTGTAAAAGAGAGGAAGAATTAGAAACATGGCTGAAGGAAAAATCTCTAACCGAAAGTGAAGAGGAAGAACAAGGAAAAAACATATATTCCTGAACTTGAGAAGAATGAGAAGGATGATGCCTCCTAGCATCAGAAGACGTACCTGAAACTACATCACGAAAAGAGGAAGAAAAAGAACCTGAAGACACATCAACATTAACCAACTGAGAAAGAGACGGATAAGATCCAAAATCCTGAACCAGATTATCGTGAAAATAATACGAATCAGAACTATCTCTAAGGTGAGGAGAATAACTGGAGCTAACCAAATTTCTATCAACAGAAACCCGACTTATCAACCAAATGCCATTCCGAAAAAATTGACCGACTAGAAGATGAACCTGCAAGCCCAGGAACCTCTGGACTGGATGCACAAAACCTTCTCCCGGAAGGAGAACCAGAAACCGGAAGCGGAACATGGCGCTGGGCAGACCCTGATAAGTGACCAAACCGGAAGTCTCAGCAAAACCGGAAGCGGAAACTGAATGCTTAGCCAGATCTTGAAGACCCAGAAGAGCACCCCTCAAACCGGAAGCGGAAGAGATAACACCGGGATCAGAAACGGAAGCAGAAGTGCGCCTACCGGAAATCGGGAAATTAATATGGTCCTGAGGACCCAGATATCTGGTAGGACCGGAAGACCCACTAGAACCAGAAGAACAAGCACTGGAACTGGGAATGGAAGAGGATAAAAGCCTACCGGAACTCGTAAAGTAAACAGGATCCTTAGGACCCGGATATCCAGCCAAACCAGAAGTCATACCGGAAGTGGAAGGACCGGAAATGGAAACCGGAAGTAGCCCCGGGTCTTGCACACCCGAATCTACCAAGCACCTACCTGAAGTGCTTGACAAACCGGAAGTTACCGAACTTCCTGTCTGAACTAAGATTGGAACAGACGAACAATTAACATTTCTGGCTACCGGAATTACGGAAAACTGGACATTGGCATAGGCACTTGAATCGGAGACTTCCATCGCCGACACCACTGCTTGAGGGTAATGCCCCTCCTCAAGGCTTAGGTGGGTTTTGCCGAGTGACTTACTCAAAACCACCGTTATAGGCTTTTTCTTCGAGTCCTTAGATTTCGGTTTCGGGGACCGAATCTCTTGCCTGGACAAGAGGGAATTCGGCTTCCCGCATTTGCGGGCACGCCCGCTAACCTTCCGGTTCTTGTCGGACTTGGATCAATCTTCTCTTGCTGCGCGAATGACTGTCGAAATCCGCTCATCTAAATGGTAGCAAGACTCAAAACGCGCAAAAAAAGCTAAGACAACATTAGAATTAGCAGAAGAGGCCCCCCCCCCTCCATTGCTGGCATAGAATCCACAGAAGTACTAGCAAAAGACACAGCTTTAGACTTGGGAGCAACGGAGGGGAGCGATCAGTGGACAATGCAGACGTGGCCATAAAATCCTTGAAAAATGCTTTAGAAACGGTCGACGACCATCCTTTGCATATCCTGCACATCGTTACAGGAGTACACGTAGTACATTTGAGGCAAACGTGGCTCCCAAACACCACGGAGTGGACCCGCTCATACTTAGCCGACGTGCACTTCACCTTCTCAACTGATTTAACAGACTCCTAAAAACAAAAGATAAAAATAGAGAATAAAGCATGCAGCGTCGAAAAAACTTAAAAGAACTTCTCTAAACTATTGAGTCTGAGATAAAGAAACAAGCCTAGCGAGGACAGCCGCAGTGGCGGCAGGAAGAACCTCATTTCCACCTGTCATCTTCACCACGGCCACATTACTGGCGACATGGACTGCCAGAGGTTTTGCTTTGGTCAGTAACTTCTGTGTCTTGGTTTGCAGCAGGTTCTCCACCTTCTGAAGACTCACCTGGCTCTCGGGCAGTTGCTTCATGATCTGTACCGTTGATGTCATTGTTTGAGCACTGAGTATACAACGCGGTTAAACGTCTGTGTCCCCTATCGAGAGAGCTAATAAGATCTTCCCAGTCTGCATCTGTCAGGTGTCCGGGTTGGTACTCAGGAATATTCATCTCTCTATTGAGACATCTTAAACATGTCCGGGCTCACGCTATGCGAGAAGTACTATGATGTCTTCCGGAGGGAGTTGGAGGACTACAAGAAGAAGACACCAGATGAGCTCGCTCAGCTCTCCGGTGCTGAGCTGACAGAGGAGCTGACAGCTGTGAAGCTCTATCTAGGATTTGGTAAGGGACAGATCTGCTTCCTCGAATACCTTATCATGGGCGGGAGTATCGTCGAGCAGCTCCTGCGAGCTAAAGGTTTCTACAAGGATCGGGAGTATCTGTCAGATGTGTTCCAGAAGTTGCAGACCGCCATGGCCTCACCTGACTCGGAGCTGAACAAGGCTCTCTGATACTACAAGCTGGAAAAAGGATGCGCTGCGGAACCATCCAACCCTTGGATGTGCATGTTGGCAGCGTGTATAGGGGCTGTAGGGCATGCCAAGCTGGTTCAGTGTCTCACCGTGGTCCCCACGGCTACTGTAGAGAATCAGGATAGTCTTATAGCTGATTTGCTAGCGGCGGAGTAGGCTGATCCCGAGCGCTGCCACGGGAAGCGGTGTCGTGTCGACTTGCTGCAGTGTCAGGGTCAGAATGACTGTATGTGTACTTCTGCGCCATCTCCTCTTCCCACTGTATGACATCTGGCTCATCCTCGTCTGTGAAGACACCTGGCTGCAGTATGTGCAACATCCAGATGGGGCCATTGAACCCGCGACATCGCACCGCACTGATCCTCGGAAGGACTGCCTGATGGTCATTCGACCCAGTATACACAATGAGAACCCGTTGTCCGTTGCTGGGAAGTACATCGACTTTGCAATCTCGGCACAGATCCACGAGATCCAGAGCATGACACTCGAGTTCAAGCTTCAGAGCACAGATGGTAGAGCTCCTGCAGGTTCTGAACAGGTGGGGGATCATGCAGAGCAACAGCACCGTGGACCGTACGCTATGTGAACGATGAGTACCGAGTCGTAGGTCCGCTGGCTCATGGACCAACCTTCTATGCGAAGAGAAAGGGGTACTATGCTGTGGGGTGCAATGAGGGGTTCACGGAATTCGAACTACAATTAGGTGTCGAGATGCCCGTGGCAGTTCCACTCTTAACCCTCCTCGACAACACACATGTGAATCCGGCTGCCATGCAGGATAGGCTGTTCCTCCGGGTGTACACTGAGCAGCTCGCAGATGTGACGATGAATGATCCAAGACTTCATGTCTGGCATGATGAGAATGACCAGGAGCTGAAACAAACGGGTTCCAAACAGCGGATCATTAATGTGGAGCGAGAACACCAGCAGGTCCAAGCCACGGCTAACCAACGGGTAGAGCTGACATTGCATCATGGTCTATCGGACTGTGTCGCTATTGCGGTCCTGGTTCAGAAGGGAGGAGCCATCCAGCAGGTGGATAAGCTAGACAACTTCAAGCTTGTGGTTGCTGGGACCAATGTTCTTGGTGAGGTACGTGAGCTGGCTGATTGCCAACTCTACAGACAGAGAACTAAGTCATATGCGCTTCTGCGACTAACCAGTGGAAGCGACGACCTTGACTCGGCACTCGAGGGCCATTACCACCTCAGGGGCAGGGACATCCCACCTAATCATGGCAACCGGCTCAGCTTCAACATCGGAAACCTCATAGCTG
The DNA here is from genome assembly GCA_034401795.1 of Chaetoderma sp. LZ-2023a. Classification (NCBI taxonomy): domain Eukaryota; kingdom Metazoa; phylum Mollusca; class Caudofoveata; order Chaetodermatida; family Chaetodermatidae; genus Chaetoderma; species Chaetoderma sp. LZ-2023a. The sequence continues at coordinate 113,554,656 of CM067367.1, forward strand.
AGACTCGCTCATTAGGTATGAGGGTACTTTACTTTGGCTATGCTAAGGTATGCGCGTCGAACACATCAGGTATTCAGCTTGGGCGTGTGTAGAGCACGACTCCTGTCGTCACAGCTGCCACCACTACTATAAGCTCTGCTGTCTTCTGACCTGTCGATGCTTCATAGTCGAGCGTTGGCTCAGATATTTTTACAGCCTCGTAGTACTCATCGAGACTCTCATCTGCCTCTTTGATGCTCTGGTTGGCCTGAGCTCGGAGTTGTCGTCGGCGTGCGTCCCTGTGGCACATATGCTCGAGTGCTTTGCTGTACTCAAACTTCTCCTTAGATAGCTTCTCTATCGCCTGGTTATGACGCTTACGCTCGACCTCTGCCGCCTTCTTGTCGGCGAAGCTGAGTCCCCAGTTCGCTAAGGCAAACACACCCGCATTCAAGATTGCCGATGCCATGCTATAGTCTATAGACTACAGTTTAAAGCTACTGTATATAGCTGTCCCCCAGCGACGGATCACCAGAGCGATGTGTGAAACAGGGGCTTATGAAAATCCAGTCGAGGATATAGATGATGATGACTATGATGAGGAGGATTATGATGCAGACTACGATGTCGGTAGTGAGTATGATGATGTAGGGCCTGAATCCCGCAAGCTAGTACACAGAGCGAAAGGAATCTATTGCACTTACGTAAAAGGTTCTATCGGTCCGCTGGCAGCAGTTGGGGGCTCCGATCGCTCTGTTCACAATGAAGGCTGGCGAGACCGTCCGCTAGATCGCCAACAACGCTCTCCCTGGTGTGGAGAAGATTTCTGAAACCATACCAGCCATCGCCTCAGGAGTAGGTACGTTCTTCGGAGTCGCAGGCCCTTGGATACCGTACATTGCCATAGCACTCGGGGCCATCTGGGCCGCCGAACATTTAAGCCATGCTATTTAAGGATGGCGTCTCTGTATGACCTGGTCAAGAGACATAACTTCCGAGGGTTGATCGATAAACTACTGTTCAGTGAGGATCCAGCAGAGATCAGACGCCAGTGTACATAGGTGTTTGAGGAAGTTTTCAGTGATGGGCGAATGAATGACAGCCATCTGTTCGTCTATTTAGAGTTCACCCAGGCCATGCATTACAGGACGGGAGGGGCCATCAGTGATGCAATCTGGGAGTTTATCAACCGTCTTTCTTGAGGAACTCTACTTTCAGTCTGGTGGATATTACCGTGAGACCCCTCAACTACTCGAGGCTGCACGTCGCAAGGCCACAACTTCACATTGGAGACAGTTATCCAGTGACTCAGCTACCAGGCGATGTGGCAGATATACAGACCTCGTCCACGGCACATCAGGCATGCCCATTTCGAGGAAACTGTCCAGAACAGAGTTCACCAGGCAGCTGTTCTATTCCTTCCACACGACTTGGTTGGTCGTAAGACCTACAAGTATGTCCTCACCATCGTCGATGTCACCAGCAGGTACAAGGCTGCAGTACCGCTCACAGACAAGTCAGCTGGCCAGGTGGCCCAGGCATTCCAGGGTGTCTACGAGGCTTCGGAAAATCCCTCCAGTGGCCGGAATTGGTGCAGATGGATGAGGGTAAGGAGGTCAGAGGTGAGACTGCAGCCCTCATGCGGAAACACGGTGTCGCAGTTAGGCGAGGCGAGGTAGGGCATCACCGTGCCCAGGATATCGTTGAGCGGTGGAATCGGACACTGGCAGAGAGACTGTTCCCACACCAATACGGCCAGGAAATGGCCGCACCGAGTGAACGTTCTAGAGTATGGGTGAGAGGGCTGGCTGCTGTGGTGGAGATCCAATGCCGAGGTTACTAAGCTAATCGGGAAGAAGCCGGTAGAGGCTATCAGACACTCTGCTGTTGCCAGTCACAGCTCTAGAGGAGCGAACAAGGGGAGGAGTGCCTATCACCTGATGCTCTGGTTCGATACCTGTATGAGCCTGGGTAGCTGGAAGGTGGTTGACGGCATGCAACAGATCCTAACTGGTCGATAGATGTTCACAACCTTGACAGGTATGTGGAGGTGGAGGGGCAGCCTACACTGTACTACCTGGCACGCCAGCATGGAGTGCCTAGGCAACAATTTGTCGTAGAAGAGCCTCAGCTAGTCCGGGCAGACACACAGCTACCACCACCTAGGGTGCTAACAGCTCTTCGATGATACTCGATGGGCCCGGTATGGACACCATCTGGCAGCACATGGCGCTTATCATAGTCCGAGTTTTTCATGCTCATATGTCACCATACCCTGGTGGCGCATGCGTAGGCCTCGGTTTTTAGCTCTGTCCATCTCGCGATGTAGGGCGCTGTAGAACCTCTGCCAAAAGACCTCATTCTGCCGCTTTGACATTCTCTTAGCCAAGCATTTACTTGCAGCTGTGCTCTCCACGTAGTAGCATTTGGAGCAGAGAGCGATACCACGAGAGCCTTCGAACTCGAGCATGAACAGTCTCGGAGTCTGTCCAGATCATTTGTCCCAAGCTCGCCAGTCCCGCTTATGAGCCTGGTACTCTGCTCGAATCTCGGCGAATGACGTTGTCGAGGTTGGATCCTGCTATAGCAATATACGCAGAGTCAGTGTCCATCTGCAGGTACTCAAACCTGTCATGAGCTATGTAGCGATCGAGGAAGTCGTAGTAGAACTCTAGCATTCGCAGCTTCGCGAGCTCATAAACGGCTATCCCCACCTGGAAGGGCCTTCGAATAGTGATTCTCGGCTTGCAACTCTGGAGCTCGTATGACTCACCGATCTCGTCTACCACGCGTCCTTGTCTACCACGTGTTCATCCTTCGTGAAGCTGGTGTTGCTATGCCGTTCTAGGGCCTCGATGAGCTTCCCGTAGGCACTGTCGCCGAGGAGTTTGAAGAGATCTGCCAAGAGCGCTTTGATCTTATCTAGATCTCCCGCGCGGTGGGCCTCTGTAACCTTCTCCACAAAGCACTCGAATGGGCGCTTGGCCTCATAGTCTATGGTGCGGTATACAGCAGTGATCTCCAGGCCATGGGTTATATACCACTTGACTGTCGGTGCGTAAAGTAGCCGCTTCTTGCCAGAGAGGGTACCGACCAGCTTCTGGGTGGTGGGACGCTTCCTCCCTGTTCACCCTAGATATGCCAGCATCTCAGAAGAGATTGCCTCTACCGGGATCTCGCGGTTATAGAAGAGAGGCATTTCCTCAAACTTTGCCCACAGAGCCGTGGGGACCTCTATATCCACCTCAGCAAACCCAAACCAACTGTCTGCTAGGAGATCCGCCTTAAAGCTAGCTACACCACTAGCACCGGACCAATAGCGCACTGTCTCCTTACCACATGGCATCTCTTTGGCCATCGTTGACAGGTACAGAGCATTTGCGTCGTAGCCGAGTAGACGTTGGCAGACACGCTCACTCTGCCGGATTTGAGTCACACCGGCCTCGTGGTATCTGGTGAACACGATGCTGGGACCTCCAACAACAGCACCCTTCAGCATCTCGTAGGCTTCCTTGCCCGGTGAATAGAGGCTAACATCCGACATGTGCTGAGCGGTTCCAGGTAGGAGGTACTGCAGTGACACACCTGGGAGAGACACCGTGTCTTTCAGGATGTCTATTTCTCGTTCTGTGTAGAATTCCCGCATCCGCTCTAGGGCTTCGATCAGGGTTGGGTTTTGACAGTCCAAAACTAACTTTGAGCAGACATTGTCCAAAACCTGTCTAAAACCTGTCTTAAATGGTTTAAACCAGTCCAAAACTGTCCAAAACTATGTTGGACATATCACCATACTCTTATGCATCATAATCATATTAAAAAATAACAAGAAATCAGAGATTGCATCAAAAGCACTATATTAAACAAATCCATTTATTATATGAGTTATTATTACCTTTTTATCAAATACATACAATTAAAACTTAAAAGGCTTAATTAGGTTTAATTAGTAGTCCAAATCAGACAGCCTTCTCAACATCCTGTAGCAAAACACTAGCTTTGACGCTTTCTCTACTCCAAGCCTATTACAAATTTTAGTGTGGATATAGCTAAAATTGCTAAAAATTCTCTCAATCGATGCTGATGATGCGGTGCTTCAAGCAGCTGAATAGCCATATCAATAAAATCACCTGGCACACCTAGTGTTTTCAAGGCCTTCCACCATGTCACTGAAGGCACTTGAACTGCAGCATCACAGAAATATGATGCAGGAAATGGGCTGCTTTTAGCCTGGTATGCAATAAATGTTGCTATAAAGCTAGGGTTCTTAGCTATTATCCAATTGTTCACTTCTTCAAACTGTTTTGCTACCAGCATCTCGCCCTGAAACTTTGGATGTAAAGTGTATGCGACAAGATGCTCTGGCAGGATTGCCTTGCTGAAACATGCTAACAGAGTTTTCTTGTGTGGTTCTAGCAGAGTGTTGTTTAGTAATTCAAGCCAAACATGGCATGCATCGGCTAGTGTTGATGTGTCACTCTGACATGTGTCAATTGCTATTGAAATTGGCCGAAGTTGTTCGGCTAAGTCTCTTGCACTTCTAAACAGGTTAAAGTCCATTATCTTCTTGACAATAGAATTATCTATTTCTCCTTCATGGTCTTGTACAATTTTCATGAAATGTGGACGGTTGTGAATGAAGGAGTCAATACACACGAGTTGACTCTTCCATCTAGTGTCACAAGGAAGCTGTGGCTTAACACTACCAATACATTCCGAGAGCCAGGATAGTGGCTTGTGGTGATTCCTGAAATATTTTTGAATCTCAACTACATGCTTAATTAGCGTATCCGGTGTTATGTCTTGCCCTAGTAAGTTTAGCCAGTGTGCAGAACAGCCATAGACAATAAGATCATTGTCATCAGCCTTCAAACCATCACGCATTTTTTCCATGTTCTTTGCATTATCTGTGACAATGCTCTTAACTGTACAGTTGTATTTTGTCTTAGCATATTGTATTGTCTCTTGACACTTCACCTTACAGTTTTCAGCACTTTTAGTCATAGAACCAGTGTCAAAGCTGTTTAGGAAGAAGCTCTTTCCTTCTACTTGCAAGCAGGATGCTATGATTGGTTCATTGTGAATGTTACTCCACCCATCCTCCACTAATGTTGCTGTCTTGCCATCAAGAATCACCTTCATATCCTCTGTCACCTGATCATGCACAGCATCTAGAAGCTTTCCACCAATCAGTTTACGTGAAGGGGGTTTATATCCTGGGCGTAGCATACTAACAACTTTTATGAACTGCGGATGTTCAGCCATTGAAAATGGAAGGTTACAAGCATAAAACAACCTCGCGACTTCTTAATCTATTGCTGACTTCATCGCTGAGGTGGTAGTGATACAATGTCGGCTCAGATCGGGTTGAATTGAGAATTGAACTGGACAGGTTGGTGAGGGTGGTGCTGATTGTGATGGCAATTCTTCTCTTAGTCGCTTTGTGCATGGTGCAGCTGATGGTTTGTCCAGCTGAAACAAAGAAAAGGGATATTACATGTGCTATATAAGCCAAATGTAGATATACACCCTACCTGGTCCAAGCCATTTGGGGACAAGATATGATAATCTTTTTAAAAATTTACATTGAAATGACTGGCATTGCAACAAAATCAGTCATTCCTATGTTGAATTTTCAAAAGTAATTAATTTTATGTCATAATTCAATACATTTAAAATTTGGAATGGATAGAGTTAAAGATAGACCACCCTTCTGTCAAATAAATGCATGTTTTTATTTATTTTCAAAACTTTGGGACTTGCTGAATATTAGTTTGACTGTTTGCATCAGTCTATCTGAAGGGTGTTAGTGTGCTATGCCAAATTGTTTTCATAATATTACTGTAGTAAAGGTATTCAGGCAAGAGTATTTCTGAAAACCCTGTTTTGCAGAAAGTATAGGGTTAAGCAGATCATTGTGTTATTTCTAATCTTAAGCCAGTGCCCTCACAGGCCAATTATCACACCTATACCATTGAATTGTAAAGAGGCTCAGCATGTGATTGTGGTTATCAGAGATTATCAGACCTGGCTCTATTACTAGCATGGCAAAGAGAATAATTAACTCAGGTATCTAAACTAAAGGTGAGACATCCTGTTGATAACCCCTATGTGGCCAAGACAATTACAGTGAATAGTAACCTTATTTTTCACTGAAATGACTGGCTTAGTAAAAGCGGCAGGCATTTCACGAGTAAATTTGTTTTCCAGTCAAATTAGTTTCAAAATATTCTGCAGTTTTCCCACATAGTGTCCTTGAAAATGATAGCTGAGGAATTCATCGGTGAAAGGGTTAAGGCATGTATTAGATATATTGGACTCCTAGCACTCCAATGTCAACAAAAAACATTTTTCAAATAAAATTAAAAGATAAACTGTTTTTTTATTTTCAACAAATTTGTCATCGCCCAACAAAATTGTTGAAAAATGAAAACCAGTTTCCTTGGTATAGTCACAATAAAATATAGAATTTTTAATTATTGACATTAGAGGGCAAGGGGTTAAGCATTAATTTTATTTACCTTCAAAATCTTGATGTCTTTGCTGATATGTGTGTCTGCACTGTCTGTATCAGCCTGTTCAACAGGACTTTCAGTAGACTTCTCATGCTTCTCATAGTGTATTTTCATCCTTGCTACCTTGTTGACAACTGTGTACTCACACTCTCTACACTTAGCCATTTGTTTGCCATTAATCTTAACTTCCAAAAAGTGCTTCCAAATTGGATCCTTAGGCCTACCACCTTTGAAATACATATTAACTATTTCAAATACCATCAACACATAAATATTCAGGACAACAGAAGAATTCAAAGATTAATGTAGCACAAGGATATCTTTTTACTAAATGTCTAATTGATATCTAGCATTAACTGAGGATAGATGAAAACATGAAGAATCTAATTTATATTCTATCAGCTTAATGCCTTAATCCCAAATTTGCATAAGATCTTATGTAAACATAGCTAATGTGTGTACTGAGTAGTGCATTCTAGAATAGCCTTAGAGAGCAAGGGTCATCAGTTAATTGTTGAAACAACATCTTAGCAGACTATATTTTCTCTATGAGTTTAAGATTCTTCCATAGGCCATGAACATTTTGCAAGAAATAGATTTAGACACAGAGACAGTTCTCAATAATATAAACATCTAGCTGTACATAGGTAGTCTAATATGTTTACATTATTGATTAAATAGGGTTTCTGTGGGTTTAACACAACTGGTCGAAATATACAGAGTTAAAACATTTAAGACAAACAAAAGTTGAAAAAAATTAACCCATGGAAAGAAGCAAATAAGACTCCTAATTTATTGAAATCATGTGTCCTTTTAGATTATTATTATTATTATATAGCAATAAAGTATCCAAAAATACATGTAGATAACCATCCATCAATATGTACATGTACCTGTATGTGTCTAAATGCTATATAGTTGTTTTAAGAAAATTACATTTCAGAAAAATATTTTTTATACCAATATTTTAGGTTTTGGACAGTTTTGGACAATTTAAGGTGTCCAAAACCTATTTTGGGTGGACGGTTTAAACCATGGTTTAAACCGCGGTTTAAACCACTAGTGTCCAAAACTTGCCAACCCTGGTTTCAATGAATGGACTGGCGTCCAGGTTGTTGTAGTATCGCAGCCAGTCGGCGAATGTCCGCATTCCATGCTCGCTGAATGTCTGGTTACACTGTTCCCACTCTGATCGCGTCACGAGGTAGCCACCCTTGAGCTTAGATGTCCATGCTGAGTAGTCAGGAAGCCCTGGATAGTTGAGCTTCTCATGTGTGTCAAACCATTCATACGGGAACTAGCTCTTCTGCTGTGTACACCCGTAAGCTTTGACCCATATCTCGTATGAGACTCCTGGGCCGAGGTAGTTCAGGTGTTATGAGGAACATGGTCTGACTAGCCTTCTTGGCGACTTTCACTGTACCTGTACTGTCAGTCTGCTCATCGACAAAGTACTTCTTGATGAGGTTCAGGTCATACCGCCCAGAGTTAAACCCCAGTACAGGCACTTGGTCACACCACTCGTTGATCAGTCGCTGCTGTTGCTTTTGGACCTTGTCCAGGTCTGTCGGTATGTACTGTGCCCTAACCCTTGTCCGGATTAGATATGCTAGCAGTTGAATCACCAGCATGAACTCTCTGATTAGTTCTTTGGGGTCAGGATTGCAGAGGTGAGTGGGCTCACTCATGGCGCCATCTAAAGAGCAGCCAACTGACACAGAGATAGGTATGTGAGTAACGCGCGCCACCATTCCCACACTCTACATGGTGTATGTGCACGCCTCTGTTTTTCGACTCATACTCGATCCAACGAGTAGCCGCTGAACTGGATGTTTGGGGCGGATAGAAGGCTTTCTCATACGCAGACTGTGGCGCCTCAACCTTCTCGCCAGGACACGCGATTGTTGTTTTGCCGCCTGTAGAGTGATCAGCGTGGTGTTGAAGATTGCATGCCTTTGTAAACCTCTGCTGACAGTGACTGCAAACTAGTGTATGTGCCAGCTTGGAGATGTTCTTGATGTAGGTGTGGTGGTCCCACACTCCGATGGTCAGGGTGTCACGGTAGTGAGCCGCTTGCCTGATCAAGTGCCAGGTGCTCTCTTCGGTTGGTTCATACACGCGAATCCCGATCTTGGCGAAGAACTCTACCTTGTCCAGCTGATCCAGTGAGGTCTTGCGGACATCAGGTACTGTCTTGCCATAGAACTGTGTGGCAAGCTCTAGTGCAGGAGCTGTACTTTTATCAGCTTTCGCTCCTCGGTGGACTGCTAGACATCTCCAGAGACACATGTTGTCCCTGTAGGTGTCGAGGGCAGTCATACTCTTCTTCTGTCGTACCCAGTCTGGGAGGCGGCCCGTCCCAAACAGAGGTTGGCAGTCGATGACAGCCCTGACCTCAACGTTGATTGATCGAACGAAAGCCCACTTGATGTTGGGTCGATCGATATTGTCTGTGTTGAGGTGGGCTTGCTCTCTTGCTGCCACTCAGTCCTGGGCTGCTCCTATCGTGCTCAGCCATGGGCTCCCTGGAGCATTCTTGTGGAAGAGCATCACCCTACCTCTTTGATGTGACGGATGAGATAGGTGTGGGTGTAGCGGAGGTAGAAGGCGTTCTGGACAGTCTGCTGGATCTTTTGCATGATCTGGCCTGTGAGGTCTCCTTCTAGACCTCTGAAGAATGTCCAGCATACTGACCGGCGTCCTCTATCCTCTGTCTCCCTTTCGCCGAGACGCTGGTCGAGAATGTGTTCGCCTTCTCGCCTTCTCGTCTCATGCTCCGGGCTAAGGGTTCAAACCTCGACCCTATCATCACTCGCGTAGTGATCCTGCGTAGGGGAGGTAAGCGCTCCAGTGGATGGTCCACCATCTGCCTCGCTCCAGTCTTGGCTCGCAAGCTAGCAGTCACCTCCTCGTTCAACTGACGAAGCTCATGGATCTGCTGCGCTTTCTTGTGGGGATTCAAAGGATCATCTTTGGTAAGCGCTGGAAACCTTCCCATCTTCATTGCTCGGGAGTCGCTTCTGCAACTCCTCAGCACGGGCCTGTCCGATCATCTGGAGCAGGTCGGCTTTCTTGACCTCAAGAGTAGCCTCAAAGGCCAAATTGATTTGCAACATCGCGAAGCTGTGCAACAGTAATCATGGTGTATATCGCTGTGGATGCTTGTCTCTAAATGGGCGTTCAGACCCTATTATGTGTAGTTGATCACAAGGCGATCAGTACCTGGAAAAACCTGTGGGTGGTCCGTGTCGATGTGATACCGACGGAGACTATGTGTTTGTGTGAGATGTGGTCATTGTTCAGGAGAGCTGATGTGATATGTGGGAGTAGTGTGCGCATTGAGAGTTTGGTGGGCGAGGGATCACTGCATTTCTTGTTCCCACTCTTGTTCCAACTCGATAGCAGCATCCACATCAAAACAGCAAACCGTTTCTAAATAATTCATACACTTGAAGAGTTTGTCCATCGCTATCACAGTCATCGGATAACATCCGCGACACGTATTTCGATCTGCATAGTTGCCCATAACACGCAATGGTCCGGGTGCTTTTTATCGTCTTACCGCACAGCCTACATCATGCATGCATAACCGTACCTCTTCAGGCCAGCCCATTGTGTGTAATATTGTTTGGAGATGAGCGTTTACACGTAGTTGAGTGTGAGTGTTTACACGTAATGTATGGTTGTGCGTTTACACGTAATTTATGATTAAAGTTTACCATTTGCTAATAACACATAATGAGATTTGAACCTGTGATTGTATAAGACAACGCATTACAGGAACTGGTTCGAGTCCTATCTCAAATGTCGCCGTCAAACTGTCATCATAAACAACTCCAAATCATCCGATGGTACATTGACTTCCGGTGTGCCTCAAGGATCCGTTTTGGGGCCCCTGCTGTTTACAATATATACATCACCACTTGGTCGATTACTGCAAAAGCACGGAGTCGAGTATCATTTCTACGCTGATGACACGCAGCTATATATAGCCTTCCGCCCAAATAGTCAATTTGATGCTCGTGAGAAATTAGAACTTTGCATTCGCGATGTAAAACTCTGGATGCTTAACAATTTTCTACAGCTAAACGATAAAAAACCCTGAAATACTGCTTATCTCGTCACGGCAACTCGGACCAAAACTTGACATAGAGCATCTTCAAATTGGTGACGAAAACATTTCTTTTAACTCTAGTGCAAGGAACATTGGTGTCATATTCGATGACTCGATGTCCATGAACAAACATGTTACGTCCCTCTGTCAATCGCTATTTTTCACATTCAGAAACATTAACAAAATTAGAAAATTACTGACAGCAGATGCCACTAAGACCCTCATTCACGCCTCTATAACATCCAAATTAGACTATGGAAATGCATTGCTAGCAGGAATTACATCAGAGCAGATACAACGTCTCCAGAGGGTGCAGAACACGGCAGCACGGATAATAACACGAACCAAGCGAACAGACCACATAACACCAGTACTCAAACAACTCCATTGGCTTCCTGTGAGAGAGCGCGTACAGTATAAAATCGTGCTTCTCGTTTACAAATGTTTACATGGACTAGCCCCACAGTATCTATCTACTTTAATTACAAAGAGAATTGCACCTCGGTCCCTAAGATCAAGTGATCAGACATTATGTGTGGTCCCGTCTACTAATTTAGTTGTTGGACAGCGTGCATTTTCGAATTCCGGTCCAAGACTTTGGAATAATCTACCTGCCCATATCCGAAACTGTCACAAAATTGAGCCTTTTAAATCTAGCCTAAAAACGTATCTTTTTCATCTTTAAAATTTGTAAAGCGCCTTTGAGCGATTAATTTCGGAATTGGCGCTCTAGAAATATTTACATACATACATTAACTATCTCGGCCATGTATACATTAATAAATATAGCTGATAAGTTATGTGGTCACACATTGCTGTGCTGCTGCGGTAGTTCAGATCGACCGGTTGGGTACCGGCCGTACCAGCTAAGCTGGGTACGCGCCGTACATCCTGGATTCGTTCCCTGAACACGCCCCCTGGGTAGAGCTATAAGCGCATATGGGCCTACGAGAGAAATTGCGTTGGAAAAACGACTAAGTTCGTTAAAGCGCATGCCGCGCATAATACTATTTTTTTGACAGCGCATATTTTACGACCAAGATAGGATGACGCTTTTAGTGTACCGAGAAGGTACAATGTAATCCTTTTTAATTACTTGTTCCCGCCGAATCTGGCATGGATCAAGACCAGAATTCGACGGGCTTTCCAAATCTGTAAACCATTTCAAAATCGGCTAAGAAATGGCTGAGTTATCCATGGAAAACCTCTTTTGATATCTTCAAGGTATTGCCATGATGTCATAACCACGTGTACGCAGAACTTCTAGATTGTTCTAGAACATTCGACTGCATTATTATTAGCTACGTGCTGATTGGCTGTTGCTCGACCGATGATTGGTTGGAGCCTGCGCCTATGATGTCACGAGTAGTATAAAAGGAGACGAAATCCAGAACTCGACAGCATCCTCGGCCAGGGGCCGAATAGGTTGGAACTGCGTCGGCTACAATCACAAGACAGTCATTAAGCAGATGACTTCGGTCTCGAAGGTTTCTCTCCCGTAGCCAGCAGCAACCCAACCCAATGCACTAAATCAATTTTGTATCTCCCGTTTGTGCGGGAGTAATTTTGGAACTTTTGAATATTGTTCACGAACACATCAAGAACTAACTCGGAACACGAACTTGTGGTGAGGCCTTTCCCAGCCTAAAAATGTGATTCTACAGATGTAGAGGCAGCGATGTTCTTTGGTGGATGACTCACCGGATCTGCCGGCCACGCAAAAAAGTGGTTATTCAGCCGTCCCCGCACTGATGTCGTGCAAGTTTATCTAAACCTTTTGACCGCAGCAAAGCAAACTTTGCCCAGTACGTCTGCAGAGCTGGCTGACGTACCCTGCACCGTTAAGCTTAGTTATGTATCTTCATCCACATTCAACAACCCCTGCTTATGATCGGGTTGTTGGCAAGTTCCATCCACCCCCATCGGTGTACGGGAACTTTCATCATAGCATTAATGTTATTGTATCTCTTGCTGACTACTCGTTATACATTCTATATTGTGATTACAGTCCTGAGTTCGATCCGCTCCTGTCATGGACTGCTTGCGGGAATCCTGATTGCGGAAACCGGCATGCGGGAACTTTCCACCTTCCAGGGAACGCATCAACTCAAACCAAGGGTGACGTATCAATTTTAGTAACACGTGGCCATCAGTTTATATGTTTTGTTTATTTGTAGAAAAATATAGGACTGCAGTGCACGTAGGAAACACTATACAGCAACATTTATATATACAGCACTTTCTCCCGCCACCAACAATTTTTCACTGAGGTCGCTGTCCGTGCTATAACTCTGTTTAGCCCGGCATGCTACTGACTAAAAACCTTTTCTATTCAGCTCGCTAGGATGGGTTTAATATGATTAGAGACAATTTCTTCGTTAGGAGACGCGTAGTGTACGCCTCTTTTCCGGTAGTTGCGATAATTTAGCCCCGAACTCCGGCAAGGTTGTGTAAGATTGGCCAACATACCTAAAGGGCCTCATATTTTTAAGTTCTTGTCTCTCTTCATGTTCCACTAAGCTTTATGGCTTCTCAATTGTTTGGATGTCCCTATCCGCACCATGGACTGATCCGACCATGGGAAACTATTGGGGTTTCCGAGCGGTGATGGCCAGGGTGTGGTGTCACACACATTCCCCGCGTATCTTCGGATACTCAGTAGCGTTACCTTTGCCAATGTAGGAAAGCACTGCTAAAACATATCTTATTTTTTTTCTTCTTTAATCTGCTGAACAATCCTCCTGCACCGCAGTGCATAACTGGGCAACTTGTGCTTACACCTAACACCAGGTTAAAAAGTTAGTTCCGTAGGACCTGGTGACTGGCGAGATGCGCATCCCCACCGAATTCTGTAAGAATGTCTGGGCATGATATTAAGATCTGCCACGCACTCACGGTAAGGACATTCATGGTGGGTATTCGTCTCTCTTAACCCCCCCCCCCCATAACAATAGATCAGCTACCTAAAAATGCTTTTGTGGAAAATAGCCAATGTCCTGTGACGTTTTATGTGGGTACGGAGCGAGATGTCCGGATTCTTACCCAGTTCGGAGGTTTTGCAAAGTAACATGTATGCACGCTGTCTTCAGTATTGATGTCTTAGGGCAGCCATTCTCAATGACAGCCGTATCTAAAAAGCTAGGTAGACGCCAGCCATTTGCGGCCTAAAATAGTTCTTGTCTCTAAAAATTAAATATTAGGTTAGGCATAGAAGAAGGCCCGCATAAATAAAAGCGCCAACTACTAATTCAGCATATTGAGAATTACATAAGACGGTGACGTGGGAATCCTTCGGGAATCGCTCGTCCCGTCTTCATGTAAAACAGCACGCAACCTAATAGTCATAATTTCACTAGGTAGGGTCTTTTCTTTACAGCATTTTGGTTGAATATTAGAGTGGGCCCTTTTCGGCCAAAACTCTTCTCCCGCTTTAAGCGATGGCGTCATTTTCCTGTGATGAAGGCCCGCACGAGGCACTTGCCTCTCGCAAGGACTCAGTAATGACGGCCCGCGCGAGGATAATACTCCCCACCCAAACTAGCACTAGGAATAGTGACCGCGTGAAGCACATAATCTTCCGACACTACAAAAGATAATTTTCTTTCCTTTTAGCTTAGAGGTATAATAGATTATATGAAGTTAATTAGTTATCTTGTGTACGGCAGCCTCCCTTACGGGGATACCTCTGCAGACAACGAGTCTGTGTGGTACTTCCGGGAGCCCCACATTTAGAAGTTCATCAGGCCATCTCTATGTCTTGTATTTTCGTATGCTCATTATATTTATCTAGCATACTTGATGGTCTGTTTAGGTAAAAATATTGTATAGACTTATGTTAATTAGGTCACCAAATCAAATCTTGTAAGTCCATAGATCACAAAATTGCTATGGACAGGCATACTGGTGACACAAACTCTTGGGATGAGACCAGTTGTAGTGTTTAATGTTCGCGACGATGGTCGCACAGCCCCACCGGAACGATTGAGTTCTACCGGCCTTAGGAGCCGGTCTTTGTTACCCGTAGGGCAGTATCGTACAGGATCCGTCACCCCGAGACCGGAAGCTAACCAGCGTCATCATTCGTCGTGCACTTGTGGTGCGGCGAGTCGACACCATACACCGGAACGGCCCGACACAACCCCGCGAGCTACACTATCAGGCTCGACTCACTCTAGATCTTGACGTCACTTCGAGATAACGCAGTAACAGCGATTTCACAACTCACGCTCAGAGATAAAGAGTACTAAGAGTCAAGATCTTAATGATGTTGTGGTGGCTCTATCAATAGAGTTGATAGTTGTTGAATTACATAGTGTTCCCCGGCTGCAGATTGGGGTTCAAATCCGCTCAAAAGACCTCGCCAGAACTTACCTGAAATTTTGAAACTAGGTAAGACACTAGGGCCTGGGTAATATGACCAGGTTAGATAAAGACCAACCGCGACACCCCCCAGTGTGGGGTCAAAGCACCACAAACACACACACACCAGCCGGCTGGAATAGCAACAGGGTAGGATAGGAGATAGGTGGGGTAGGAGATAGGTAGAATAGGTACATAGGTAGGATAGGTACATAGGTACAAGTGTCCCACAGATAGAAAAACCTCCTCAGGATACCGGTCAGAATAGAGAGGCTGGCCACTGGCCGGTATCCTGAGGAGGTTCTCCCAGACAGTTTTATATTCGCCACAGCCTTCCATGTCCGGGAGAACAGCAGCTCCCATCTCCATCTAGAGGCATACACCAACCACGAAAATCACATGTCTCAACAACCCTATGCCCCCAGGGACTTAGAGGGCAGTGGGGGCCACGGATCACCGAATGGCTGCCAGTTGAGGTGGTATCATTTTGACTCTTGCCCTACTACTGAAGTAGCATTTTAAACTATTTCACGCCATCTTCCAGAAAATTCCAGATGGCCACTGAAAATATTGACCCTTCAATATTCTGTATACAAGTTCTGAACCACGCTATCCTAGGGTCCTTCCCACCGAGTTTGAATGAAATTGGCCCAGTGATTAATGAGGAGTAGGCTTTTAACTGATTTTCAGAGAATCCAAGATGGCCACCGGAACAAGAGGCCCAAGGGTCTGTGACGCTCAACTGGACGATTAGGATTTGAAACATTTGCATTTAAATATACACGAATCTTTACATTAAATAGATGGCCACCGGAAAAATCAACCAATCAAAATTCTAAATAGAAAGTCCAGATGCTAGCACTGTAGGATCATCAACGTCAAATTTAGCTAAAATCCGCCAAGCTATTAAGCAGATGTGTTTTGACAATTTCCAGTAAATATTTCATTAAAAAATCATTATTTTCACCCAAAAGATTCACCAATCAATGTTTGGGAAAAAAATGTTTGGAGCATACCCGCATAGGACCCTTCCACACAAATTTAGTTCAAACAGTTAAGGAAAAGAAGCGATTTGATGGATGGATGACGGATGGAAAGACGACGGATGGACGGATGATGGAAAGGCCATCGTGCCATATGCTCACTTGGCTTTTCAGGCCAGGTGGGATAACTAGAATGGTCATTAACAATAAGTAGAACTCTAATAGGTTGAGCAAAATTGTAACAAGAAAACAGAGGCCATGTTTCTTTATGTATCAACTTCTCTTGAACAAAATTTAATGGCCATTAGTCATCAATATCATATCTCCCAAATTTCGGACAAACTTTAATGGACCTTAGTTCCTAATTATATCTGCCAAATTTCGGCCCGATCCCTTCAGCGGTTCTGGAATTGTTTTCACTAAAATCAGGTCAACCAAAATGGCCGCCGAACCATTTGACCAATCAGGTTCCCTTGAACAAACTTGGTTCAGATTTTGCCCTAGATCATATTTCACGGGGTTTGCTTCAATCCACCAAGTGGTTTTCGAGAAGATTTTTAGACGGTTCTAAAAATCGGCCAAAATCCAAGATGACCGCCGGACAAATTGCCCAATCGGCTCCGTTTGAACACACTTTGATCCCTATACCCTAAGGATACTTCCCGCCAAATATAATTGAAATCGGCCCAGCGGTTCTTGAGAAAGTCTTTTAAAGGAAAAGTTAACGGATTACAGATGGACTTATGACAGACGGTCGCCACAACATAAGCTCACTTGGCCTTTCAGGTCAGGTGAGCTAAAAGCTCATAGATAAGCGCTTTGGTGCTGGCAATGATAGGATATGTAAGTTAAGTACATTAAGTGTCACACGTTTCACAGTCCCTCCATAAAGGTGAAACCTTATACAAGTTATAAATTAGGTACTTTCGCAACCTATATAAATAGAGTGTTAGCCACTCCTAAACTTAACAAATTAAAAAGTATTAATATTTAGAATGAGTACTCTGTAATCACATTATAATATTTAGAGCGTGTACTCTGTAGAGTCACCTTATTATTTACGAACCTAATATACTGGACTCGGGAACTCAGCAATTACTCTATATATGATCATTACATGATGGTGATCGAGTATTATGCATTTGATCTGATCCGCATAATGGGTACCTGTTTGATATTTTTTCATTAATAGGACTCGGTTCACTTACAAGGAAGTAATGTGATTTCCATGATATTGTCGCTGGTAAATATTGATTTTTTTTTTTCTCTGTGCGATCGCACAAATGTGTCACAATGTCCGACAGGTCTTATACGCTATCGGTCATTGAGAATGTTTGTCGGTCTTGTCCGGACAATAAGCCCTGATATATATACTGATAAAAGATAACAACATATGAATGAAATGAGTTTAAATGCAGTCATAAAATTCTAGCAAACTAACCTTCAGCTGCCTGCCTTTAAGCAAATACCCATCGTTACGCAGAGCACGTCTTTGACCGTCGACTTTCTCAAATTCAATATAAGCAAACCTGAAATATAGCAAATATTTCATTTTTGACATATACATATTGTTGAAATATCTACATCATTTACTTTTTCAGCAAAATAATATGGTAACACACCACGGTAAATAATCTAGCAGTATTTCTTAACATGCAATCAGATGGACCTTTCCATCTTTAGATCCATGCGCTCTCTGAATTTCAATTTCCAGAAAACTATATACGTTAGCTGCTGAATATTTTGAAACTAATTTGGCTGAGTGCTGTTGCTGCGCATGGCAACAACAATGCCCCGTTAAATTAGTTTCAAAATATTCAACACTATGTTTATTAAATACAGTAGTTAAAGGACATACAATTCATACAATGTTTCTGACTATTAAGCATTTAAGATTGACTAAATCGAGTCATTCATGCTGTAGTTGATTATGACATCATCCTACACATCACGTAGTTCATTATGACATCATATGATGGTTGGATTAATTGGAAAGGTTTATTAATCTCATTTCTGGAATATCTCCGGGTTAAATTTCTTAATGTTTCATCCAAACGGGAATAAAAAAATCCGCCCAAGACCTTTAACGCTCAAATTTCTTCGAGAGAATTTCAATTTTCTAATGGAAAATGTTTATTTGCAGACCAAGAGAAGACTTTCTTTGAAAATTTACCACTGGAATGACTGGCTTGGTAATCGAGCCAGTCATTCGTGGTAAATTAAAAAAAATAGTATTCTCTTGGTCTGCAAATGGACATTCTCAAGACCACTGAAGACACCATTTTTGGCTGTTATGAGTGTTAAAGGGTGTAGACTCCAACCTCTCTCTACCAGCTTAAGCGTGTTGAGCGGCAAAATGGCCTGGCCATTAATGTATTCGGACATGATAAGGGTGAGCTCATAAAACCGCAGTCAGTTGCCATGTGTATGACAGACCATTAGATGGGGACAGTGTCAGAGATCACTGCCACGTCACTGGTCTCTAAAGGGTGGGGGGGGGCAGCACACAAGGTGTGTAATCTAAAGCTGCACCTAAACCATAAGACCACCACCATCCCAGTCGTGTTCCACAACCTGCGTGGGTATGATTCTCACCTCATCATGCAGGCCATCTCCCAAACAGAGGGACAGATCAGCTGCATCGCCACCAATATAATAATAATAATAGTACATTTTTAGAGCGCTTAATCCATGCAACTGCATGCTCTAAGCGCTAACGCGCGTAAGTATTCTATGGATATGCTATTTGAAATAAATAGAATTTAAGATTGGATTTAAAGATTTCTAAAGTTGATGAGTTTCTAATTTCATTTGGTAAGTTATTCCATTCGGTAGCTGCAGTGAAAGAGAAAGTTTTATGGCCATATGTTTTAGAGTTGACCTTAGGTACTTTTAGTAGATTTAGATTTGCAGATCTGAGAGAGCGACCAGGAATGTAAGGTTGTACAAGGTCAGAGAGATAGGCTGGTGCTGTGCCAGATACACATTGGTATGTCAGACATAGTGTCTTAAAAGTTATTCTTTGCACAATGGGGAGCCAGTGCAAATCATGTAGGACCGGAGTAATGTGTTCTCGCTTGGCACACAGGGATATGATTCTCGCTGCAGTGTTCTGGACCACCTGAAGTCGCTGAATAAGTTCTTTTGAGGCGCCAATCAGGAGGCTATTACAATAATCCAGGCGCGACGTTATCAATGCTCGTACTAGCATGATCGCGGCCTCTTTTGTGATATAGCGCCTGATGCTGCCGATATTGCGCAATTGAAAATAGCAGACTTTGCAGATGTAACTAACATGTTTATCCATAGTCAGTTCATTGTCTAAGTATACACCAAGATCCTTTACGACAGTTGACAGCTTTATTTGACTATTTCCAGCTGTGATGTCACATAGGTCGGTCTTAGCACGTCGGTTTGCTGGCCCGACTAACAGAGCTTCAGTCTTTTCATCGTTAAGTTTCAGCATGTTTGTAGTCATCCACTCTTTAATGTCTATATAACACATATTGAGCTGACTTGTTGCTAAGCGTGCAGTACATGTTGAAGGTTCAAAACTAGTGACAAGCTGTGTGTCATCAGCATAGAAGTGACGCATAATGTTGTGCTGATCAATAACCGATCCAAGTGGTTGTGTGTAGAGTGTAAATAACACCGGACCTAGAATAGACCCCTGAGGCACACCACACACAAGGTTGACTGGTTCTGAAAGTGTGCCGTTAATATATACAGACTGGTGTCTATCGGATAAATATAAGTGAAACCAGTTCCAGACAGTGCCTTGTAAACCAAATACACTACTCAATTGTGACATAAGTAAATGATGGTCTATCGTATCAAATGCGGCACTGAGGTCAAGGAGTAGCAACAATGACACATTACCTCTGTCTACCGCCTCTCGAATATTATTGAGGACGCATAATAGAGCAGTCTCCGTGCTATGACGCTGACGGTACGCTGACTGAAACGGTTCATATAACGCATTGTCACTTACATGAGCTGATAATCTTTTGAACACCGCCTTCTCGATTAGCTTAGACATAAAAGGCAGGTTCGAGACAGGTCTATAGTTTTTTAGAGTATCTTCGTCTAGGCCAGACTTCTTCAACAGTGGTTTGACAACTGCCCGCTTAAATGTCATTGGCATGAGGCCAGATTCTAAGCTGGAATTAACCAGCATAGTTATTGTTGGGAGCAAGATGTCAATGTTTTCAAGCACGATTTTCGTAGGAATGGGATCGAGAGTACAAAATGTTGGTTTTAATTCCTTTAAAAGAGCCATTATATCGCTTTCAGAAAATGAAGTGAAATTATCAAAAGTTTTATGAGTGAACATGGTTTGATTGGAGAGAAACGCAGCTGAATCATTTGACTGTTGCAATTGTGTACGGATATCCTCGATCTTGTCATGAAAGAAGTCAGAAAATGAGCGGGCGATCATTGTAGGATCATCACCATGTGGTAGAGAACAATCTCTTTTCTTACCCAATAAGGCAAACATTGTATTGTACAATTCCTTAGGGTTAGACTTGCTTTCGAGAATCTTATCATTAAAAAAGGATTGTTTAGCACTCGCAACAGTCTTAGTGACGATGTTTCTCGCATCAACATAAATCTGACGATGTACTTCTAGATTTGATTTCCTCCATCGTCTCTCCGCCTTTCGTCTGTTTGATTTGGCTATTGCAACCTCGGGTGTAAAAAGCCAATGCGACTGTTGTCTCTGAGGAATTGTTTTTAACTTCTCAGGAGCATGCACGTCTAGAAGACGTACTAGTTCTGTGTTATAAAGGTTAGCAAGACGTTCACAGTCAGGTGGTGGCGATGTTATCAATACAGAGCACTCAAGGTCGTGACGGAAAGCAGACATGTCAATTTTCTTGAGGTTTCTACAGGGTATGGATACGACAGGTAGAGATGCCTTAATAGTACTGAGATTAACGATTACTAACTGATGATCGGACATTTGGAGGTCCTTCACTAATGCATTCTGTACACCAATATGGAGAAGTACATCTCCTTCAGCCTCCATCGGCTGCGGTTCATCGACTTGGCCCAGTTCCTCCCAGCATCACTTGACAAGCTGGTCGCCAGTTCCACACCATTCCCACTTACAAAGCAGTATGAACCTAGCACTGCCAAGTATGAGCTCCTGCTCCGCAAGGGTGTATACCACTATGAGCAAATGGGTGGGTGGCACCGTTTCAATGAGACCTTTCTCCCACCTCAAGCTGCTTTCTACAGTAAACTCTCTGGCAAGGGAATATCTGACAGCGACTACACCCACGCACATGCTGTCTGGGCCCAGTTCGGCTGCCAGACCATGGGAGACTATCATGACCTCTATCTGTCGTCTGACACTCTGCTCCTTGCAGATGTCTTTGAGAACTTCGGCATCACGTGCCTCCAGCAGTATCGTCTGGACCCAGCACACTATTACACAAGCCAGGGGTTGTGCTGGGATGCATTTCTAAGGAAGACAATTGTGGAGCTGGAGCTCCTCACTGACTACGACATACATCTCTTCATAGAGAAAGGACTCAGGGGTGTTGTATCAATGGTCAGCAAATCCTATGCTAAGGCAAACAACCGATACATAGTGGGCTGTAATCCACAACCGCCAACAAGCCACATCATGTACCTGGACACTAACAATCTCTATGACTGGGCAATGAGCCAACACCTACCGACTGGGGGGTTTGAGTGGGTGGAGGACATTGATGTCAAAGAGATTACACAACATCCCGATGATGATGAGACGGGCTACATACTAGAGGTTGACCGTGAGTACCTATGTTATGTAGGTTTCCTGGTTAAGCCTATAGTGATGGGATGGCTTTCTTATGCTGATGGGGATTCAGCTCTCTAACTCCTCGGGTTTCCTATAAATCAATGAGAGAAGTCAATTTTCAAATCTTGTAAAATAATAAGTATGTCTTTACTGTTCCAAGCCAAAATTAAATATCTTTCACAGTATAAAATGTACATCTAATAACGCCTTATATTGGCATGCGACAAACCATACAATACATATTAAATACATTATTATTCTTATCTTCTTCTTTTCGATCGCTGGTCTCACACTTGGAGAGCCGTTCTCAAGATGAAATCTGTGGTTTTCTGCAGTTCTTCCACAGGCCCATAGAGCTTTTCAAGAAAAGAGGTTGACAAAGGTCAGATCTCTTCTCTCACCAGCTGATACGTACTGCAACATTGAAGTATGTGCTCTGTGGTCTGTTCTGCTTCTCCACAAGGACAAGCGGGCGATGTCGTAAGGTGGAACTGCCTGTACATGTGTTGGTTTAGTCTGTTGTGTCCAGTTCTGAGATGAAAAATGGTCACTTGCTCTGGCCTCGAGAGATGATGGTAGGCATCTTCTGATTGAGGTGTTCTATAGAGTGACTTGATGATAGTCTTCATCTCTGTATGGGTAACCATGTTTTCTGTCTGATTCTCTTCTGCACCCACCTTTGCCATCTTGTCTGCTTCCTCATTTCCTTGGACTCCACAGTGTGAGGGGATCCACTGCAATGCTATCCGAAAGCATTTGATGGTGTGTAGTGCTTCTTCAAGTTGTGGCAGCTTACCTTTGGTGATAGCCTCAAGGATAGAGCGGGCAGCAGATAAAAAGACAATCTGTGCAATAGGGTCTGCTGTTCTGCTGATGGTATTAGCTGCATGAACCAGTGCTTCGACTTCAGCTCTGTAGTTTGTGCAGTGTTTGCCCGTCGGTATTGCAGCTGACTCATGTTGTCCGTTTGGATACTGCATGTGCAGTCCGGCACCTCCGCTCCTAATTGCATCTTTGGCTGATCCATCTGTGTAGATCCTTATCCATGTCTCCTGAGGGTACATTTCCTCCAGCATGGCTAGGGTCAGGGCCTTCTGGCTCACATCACTGTGTTCATCTTTGGTTGTGAGATGAGGTACTGTGGTGCGAATAGCTATGCTCTCTAGTTTGTTTTCCCAGGGTGGAGGATCAAGGGTGTGGTTTGGGTCTTCTATTTGTGCTGGCAACATTTCTTGGTGTTTCCTTTGAAGTGCTTTTGTCTCTCACAAAACTTGATCTTTTAAGTCTTCCTGATGACAGCTGTGCTTGCCTGATCTTCATATGGTGGTTGCTGAACGATTTGAACTTTGCAGCTTGGATCAGTGCTTTGCATTCCCTTCCTTTGCTAAGTGGGGGATGCCTGCTGTCTGCTCCATTTTTTCTATTGGTGTTGATCTCATTCCACCAGTGATGATGCGCAGTGCCTGGTTTTGTACTCTGCCGAGGTTCTGTTGATGAGATTTAGCTGCTGTCATCCATGAGATGGCTCCATACTCAAGGTGTGGTCGTACGGCACCTAGGTAGATGGTCTTGAGGATCCTTTCATTGGCACCACACTTTGTTCCTGCCAGCTTCCTTATGATGTTTAGCTTTCTTCTGGCCTTTGCCTCTGCATTCTGTATGTGCTCCTTCCATGTTAATCTTCTGTCCTAGGTGACGCCCAGGTAGGTCTGCTGGTCCTCGTACTCGAGTGGAGTACCGCCCAGTGTCAGATTGCCAACCTTGGTTTTGGTGGACAGTGAGAATAGCATGGCTGATGATTTTTCTTTGTTGATGGTAATACACCAGCGATTGGCCCAAGCTGTAATTCTGTCCAAGGCGAGCTGCATTCTGTACGTGGCAGTCGTTGTGTACTCCTCGGTGCACCAGAGTACGAGGTCATCTGCATAGAGGGCTGCTTGGATCCCATTGGGCAGCTCTGCTACAATGTCATTAATGAAGAGTATGAACAGAGTTGGTGATAATACTCCGTCTTGTGGCACCCCTTGTCTCAGAAATACATTCTGTCCAGATTGTCCATCCACCAGCACCCTAGCTCTGCGATTGTGTAGGTATGACTTGGTCCATCAGAACATGTTGCCACCGATGCCTGTGCGCCGGAGCTTCACGAGGAGGCCATCCTTCCACACCTTGTCAAATGCCTTCTGCAGATCGATAAAGGCAGCTAGCATCACCTTCTTGGCTTGAAAAGTGTCCTCTATGACCTGTGCAAGATGTGTTGTTTGATCTTCTGTGCTCCTGTATCTTCTGAAGCCGGCCAGCTCTGAAACTATAATGTTCTCCGACTCCAGGTACCACTGCAACCGCTGGTTGATGATGCGCTCCATGGTCTTGCATATGCAGCTTGTAAGACTGATAGGATGGTAGCTCAGTACTTTCGTCTTGTTCTTCCCTTTTTTCAGAATAGGAGTCATTCTGGCTTCCTTCCAGCACTGAGGAACCTCTCCACTGGTCCAACTGAGATTAAAGATGTCTAGCAACTTGCGAAGAGATGCATTACCAAGGTGTTGGATCATTTCATTCGTAATGCCATCTGGCCCGGGAGATTTCTTCTTCTTCAATTGGCGGATAGCCTTCTTCAGGTCTGCTAAACTAATGTCAGCTTTCATTGCATCGTGAGTGTTGGTGTCTTTCCTTTTGCTCTTTTCTAACCTCTTTTTGACGCATCCATGGTATAGAAATGTTGCTTTCTTTTGCATATGCCTTCGCAAAGGCATCTGCAGCCATCTTTCCTGTCAGTGTTTGTCCATCTTCTTCAAGAGTAATCCTCTCTCCCCCGACACCCTCATCATTCAGTGCTTTAGTCAGTCTCCATAGCTTTGTGGTGTCCCTCTCTAAATTAAACCCTGCCATCTTTTCCCTCCACCTTCTTCTTTTGGCCTCCAGCTTGGTCTTTAGATACCTGGCTTTAGTTTGTTGTAGCGTGAAGTGGTTTTCATGACAGGGATTACCCTCTGCATCTTCTCTGGCCTTGTCTAGTTTATCATGTGCTGCTTGCAGTTCTGTTGTCCAGTAGGGGCGATAGTTTTTCCTGAACCCTCGAGGAATCGCTTCGTTGGCAGCCTTGAGGATACTTGAATTAAATTCATTGACCACATTGTTGATGTTTCTCCCTTCTACTGCTATGTTTTGGGTAAGCTCACTGGAACGAATGCCGAACAGATTCCAATTTGCCTTTTTGTAGTTCCACCTTGGATGTTGAGGTGTACTTGTCGAAATACTTCCAGAAAGAGAGGATTGGGCGGTGGTCGCTTCCTCCTAACTGCGATCCGACCACTCTACTGAGGTTTCTGTGAATGTCTTCTGTACAAAATGCCAAGTCCGGCGTTGTTGTCGAGTGCCACCGGCGCGAGTAAAAGGTAGGCTGATCTGTGGGATCGTTGACAAGTAAAAGGTGCTTTTCATTTTGCCATGCTTCAATGTCTTCTCCTCGTTTATCAAGTGTTCTGTATACCCAGCTCTGGGACTGGCTATTAAAGTCTCCTGCAATGACGAGGTGGCAGTCCGGGACCTGGATTGTGTCAAGTGAGAGATTCTTGTCATTAGGGCAGTAATAATTGACAATGTCAATCACAGAGTTGCTGGTTGTTACCTTGATCTTGATATATTCTGCCTCTTCCATAAAGGTTTTGATCTGGCTGGCGTTCACGCTGTTTCGGACCAAGGTGATCACCCCACCTTTCTTTCTTCCTCTTCGATCACACCGGAAAATCTGGTAGCCTCTGATCTTAAATGGTTTACCTTCTTGCATGTGTGTCTCTTGGATGCAGCAGATATCAATGTTGTTTTCGTACAGGAACTGTTCGAGCGCTGATTTCTTGTTGGTAACCCCTTCTGCGTTCCAGTGCATGATGTTGATACTAGGGTTCTCTTTGGGGTTGGTCTTCTCTTTCGGTTGGCCAGTAGCTCTCCATCCTCGTCCCCTGGCTCCACAAGACGAGTTGATGGGACCTCCAGTAGCTGCGGGTGGGCTCCTTCGAGGCGTGGAGCCCGGCGCTGCACCTGCCTGGCGGATCCTCACAGGGCAAGCACCATTTCGTTTGATTCGATCTCCAAGTGTCATTTCATTAGCGTTGTGCATAATGCTCTGGTTAGCCTCTCCAAATGTCTGGATTGACACCCAGTGGGTTACACCCCTGCGCCACATTGAGGCCGAGCATATAGTCTTAAACAGGGGATTATTCTTATTATTATTAATAATCGCTATGGTAACCCAATGTAATCGTTAGATCAATTACCATATAGGTGTAAAGAGTTAAAGTATCAGGTCAAGGACACTATGGGAAACAGTGGGTTAACAATCGATTACTTGCGCTATGGGTTCCAAAGGGCCAATGTATCCAGACAATTACACTATTGGATGTAAGGGGTTAACAATCAGGTTATTTGTACAATGGGGTGCAAATGGTTAAACTTTCAGATCAATTATACCAAAGGGAGCCAAGGGTTAAATTATCCGATCAATTGTACTATGGTGTGCAAAAGGGTTAAACTGCCAGAGCAATTATACAATGGGAAGCAAAGGGTTAAATTATATGACCCACTATAATGTGGGACAAAGGGTTAAACTTCAGATAACCTAAAATCGGTTATCTGGCGAAATCGGTGAAGAATCGTTAAAATACTGAAAGTCAATATAGGCTGCAGATCAGATCAATTACAAAATGGGGCATAAAGGGTTAAACTATCAGATCAGCTACACTATGGGAGTGTAAATGGTTAGACTATCAGACCACTGTAATTACATGATAACACCGGTTATACTATTTAGGTATCTGGCAAGATGGGTGAAGAATGGTTAAACTTCTAAAATCCCATCGCGTCATGTATTTCCATGGTTAATTATACGATTTCAATGCTGTGACTGCTTCACATTATCATGAAAATACTGTCTGATATCTTTGTAAGTAACTTACACAATAACTATCATACACTATGCACTTACCTATAAATCAATGAGAGAAGTCAATTTTCAAATCTTGTAAAATAATAAGTGTGTCTTTACTGTTCCAAGCCAAAATTTAATATGACAATTTTGGCTGGTAGTTGACATTCTCTCACTATCACCCTGGTAACTACTCAAACATGACAGGTTCAGACATAACCCAGAGACTTGGATATTTTGTGTTCTAAATTAGGTGTGGGATGGGTGGATCTGCTGGGTGGGTCTGTTGCTGGTAAGTTAACTATAATCCAGTTGTGTATTTGCTAATTTGCTAATTAGATGTGGGTCAGGGTGGGTGTGTGAACAATAGGGGATAATATCTGAGTTCTAGAAATATTGAATAATAGGTGGGTGGGTGGTGGGTCATGGCACGGCTGGACAGTGGAGTTGGTCATTTTGTGTCAGAAGTCACTCAGGTGTGAAAAATCAATACTTCTGAGTTCTGATTTGGTTTTAACTAATAATATGGAATAATTAACTGTACTGATTCAGATATGCCCACCCCATGGTCATAGTTAAAAGTTAGCTGACATCTACCATAAGATTATTAACCTATTTCATTCTGAATAATTGTTACTTTTTGTTCTTATCCAAATGCATCAGAATTCTGTTGATTATTTTGCAAACCACCAGACTGAAAGTTATCTTAGTTAGACTGCCATAACTTTCAGTCACATTATTTCCAAAACAACCAACAGGCTTATCATTCATAGGTTCATGTTTCTGGCACCTCAGAATAAAATGGTTAATGTATTTGTCAGCTAAAATGTGCAGGGGGAACTTAGGTGACCTATTCTTTAAGAGAACCACCTGTCTATAATGACCACTTTCTTTCAGGGCCATTTCCTATATAGCTGGCTACACTACATACCCTTCCCGCTAAAATCAAGGTTTCGACCTCGAAACCTGAATAAAATGTACCATCAAGTATGTACATTATCATCAAAATAAGTGATATGCAGTATCAAAAAATTACTTTCCATCACGAATATATATTAATTGCAATATATACATGGTGTTAATAAGATGCAAAAAAAATAAATCTTGAAAAATCAAACAGTATCTTATCAAGACAAAAATAAACGATTTTGCTTCAACAGAAATATGAGAAATAAGAATTCCGTTCAATATTTACAATTGTACAACTGTTTATAATCTAATGCTTTCTATATACATGCCTGTGTTGCAAATGGGGAACCTTAAAGTCATTCACTGTGTCCTGCTTAACATTATCACTCATTGTAACAGCGTGCACTCTGTTACAATAGATATAGGTCTATAGGCTGTTAATCCATGTTGTCTATCAAGCTGATTCAGCCCATATTCACAGTCAATATTATAAACATAAATGTTACTATTTCAATAAATATAAATACCCATTTCTCTCGTAATTGTTCATATTGCAGTCTTCTTGCTTCATGATCGACACCAGTTCATCCTGTCTCTTTACCAGGGACTAACAATCAATCATTATTCAAATGACATTTGTGAACATTAATAACTGTCTAATAGTCAGCAATACAGCTGTTAGTACCATTGTTTAGAATAATCCGTAAAGACAAGGAATGAATTGCTTCAGGTATACTTATTAACCCTTTTATGAAGTTTTTCCCGGTATCATTCAGAAGGAATGATGGACATTCACATAAAGCCTTTTATTATATCGGTCACCTGACCGATATTAGACCATAAGGGAAATAAATATGAAGCTTTAACAATTACCTGATCTCGATGATCTAAGGTGGATATAATGGGCCATTCCATTCTGTTGAACTAATATATACATACAGTAAGGTTTTTCTATAATCTTTCTTACCTTCCGCGAGGACAGTATAGATAATGGTATAGTCGGTGGCATCAAAAGAGTATCGTGGTTCAAGCAATTGGACATAATAAAGTCTTGCCAGTTAATATACAACTTTGGTCTCAGCATGTAACCATTCACTTCTATTTCAGACATAAACTTTGATGCTGTGAATTTCATATATTTCAAGCAAAGTGGTAATGTTATAACTTTTATCGCAATGGTTTGTTCTCCATTCGTGAATTCAATCATTAGTGTGGGTTGTTGTCTGTGTGCTTTAACCTTTCTAATTATCATGATTATTAACATTAATGCCAATGCTCCTAACATTATATTCCATTCTGTTGCTGTCAAAAAGGTTTATTATTGTTTCATTGTCAATGAATGGTGTTTCTGTTGTTGTTGAGAGATGGACATAATTAAATCTAGGTACTGACAATGCCATTGATTCTGGTACTCTTGTCTGTAACAAGAAGAATTCCATTGTTAGTGATCTTAGCTTTAAAAATGTTGATATAAAAGCTGCCATTGCTACCGAAGCTATCAACAAGGCTGCTATACTAATATAGGAATTAGTGTTTGGCCATGAATTGATTTCAGGTAGTTGTTACAAAATAGGATCTGCTAGGTTTTGAAAGACCATTTCGTCCTTCTTGGCAGCCTCTGCCATACGAGCTAGGCTGAAATGGGATTGTTGGTCTGATGAAATTATATCTGAAAAGTTGTGTTTGAAAATGTTGAATTTGGGTATATTGATATCAAGTGGATTGTTAAAAATTGTATCAGCTGTTATGTTGCCTATATCATTTTCGTCGAAAAAATTCTGTACTAAGGCCAAATTTACTGGGTGAATTTTTGTGATGTCATGCGTGTGTTTTTGACAGTTAGTCATTTGTGGATTTAGGTGATAGTTTGTAGTGGATGCTGCTGCACAGTGACATGGAATTTTGAGTAAACAGAAGTGACATCCAGGGAGCATTCTTTGTGATGTTATACATTGTATTGCAATTTGTGAGACATTATAAACCAGTACATCTGAATCAGTTATGTATTTTATCTTGGGATGGATAACATTATGAAGAAACCTAAAATCACATAATCCTTTTGTCGCTTTTCTATCATTAGTAAAAATGGCTAATAGGCATGATTTACTTGTTACTGGTTGGAGTGTGAGTTTAAATGGACATGACAAGATATTTTGACCAACTCAGGTACTAAAGCTCTGAGCATTGAACTCCACAATATAATCATTATTTGGTGTAATAGCCATGTATGCTGGTAGGCTTAGTAATTGTGTAGCCTGGCGTGTGTCATTATTAACAGGCACGGGGAATGAATGAACCTTATATACTGTTAGTGGATGTTTTATAGCAGTTAGTGGAAATTTGATTGATATGTAGATGTTGTTGCGGTGTCTGGTTAGTAAAAATTTTGTATATCTGTACATGCTTTCCAGTGTTAGCTTTGCTATGTGCATAGTAGGGTAGTGCTCCGTTAATTGTTTGTTAATTGTGTTAGATATATTAGTTAATAAGGATTTGCTAACAATCAAGGGAGATAATCTCCCCATCAGTAAATGTTGTACTCCCAAATATAATTCTTCTATTTCATTTTCAAGTGTGGTAGATATTCTAATTTGTTTTGGCATTATAGTCATTAGACTGGATTGCATTTCTGCTAGCGAATGAAGATTGTTCGTGATCTGTGTGCTTAATGTGTCTAATGCATCATGGCTATCAAGTATTCCTGTTATTAAGTTGTCCATTCGCCTGTTTGTGGCTGTCATGTAGGATGCGAGATGTTCTGTTTGTTGTGCTGATGCTGTTGCCAATTTCCTATTCTGTTTATTCAATGCATTGATGTGCTTGGCTAATAGCTCCACATCCTCAATGGTCGCAGTTCCATGCAACGATTTAGCCAACTGGCCAACGAAAGGCAAAAGTGAACGTCTAAACCTTTGAGAATGTGGTTTGTTATGCTCAGGAATGATGGACTTTATATTACTGATGACCTTATTGTAGTGGCTAAGTGTTTGTGTTTTAATCTTGTGTATTTCATCAAATGATGATTTTAGTATAGTACATAATCCTGTGGCATCTGCTTTTCATGAGCATGAGGTGTTTATTGATGGTTTTACATCCATTTCTATCATGGGGATTTCAACAGTATATGTCCAGTGTCCATCGTCGGACATCAGCATATTGGTCTTTTGAAAAATAATACCATAATTTGTCCGCATGATGGTTGGCTTATGCGCTGTTGCATCTACTCCTATCAGTAGGGCTCCCATGGCTAGCAGTATAAACAGTATTTTGTTCAGGGATGACATCCATGGTACTCCTACAACCGAAAAAGAGGGAACTCTTAGTGATTTTAATCTACAACTTACGAAACCAAAATGGAAGTGTAAAGTAGCTAAGTTTACAGATCCTAGCACTAACTAACAATAAGTTGTAATTATATATCCTTAAGAATTCTATCATAATTCGAAAAATAAATTATCAAAATGTATAGGAGTAGTGTTGCAATGCCAATTTATTATTTGAACAATGTATAATTTTAATTGTGTGGTTTAAATAATTTATGTTTTTGTGATTGTAATGGTCTTTTTCTTCGTCGTCCCTCCATTGTGTGGGTTGTGTGAAATTCTTGCATTAATTTGTCATTCAGTGTATCTGGAAATTCCCATGTTGACTGTTTTTCATTTTTCCACTTTACTCTATAATACATTTTTCCATTGTAACGCTTACATGCTATGAGTTTTTCTGGTTCTCTATTGTTTTGTGATTTCTGGTTAGTCATGTTAGTAGTTGTGTCAGTATCTGTATTATCTCTAGTATTAGTTTTACTTGCTGTGTTATGTTGTCAGCATTCTCATTATCATTGTTAGTATTGCCATAATCATCATTCACATTATCATCCTCATTATTGTCATTAATATCCTCATTAGTATCATTATTAATATTGATATCATCATCATCATTATTGACAATATGATTACTGTCATTATTAACATCATCATCATCATTATTAACATCATCATCATCATTATTAACATCATCATCATTATTAACATCATCATCATCGTCATTTTCTTGCTGACGCACAGCACTATCTGCTGGGTCATTGTATGCTCTTAAACGGTTTGCATGTGTTAGAGAAGTTAATTTTTGTCCATTGCTACTATGCATTAGTCTATAAGTGGTATTGGGCCCTAATGCTATAATTCGATATGGTCCTACCCATTTTCTGCATAGTTTCTTTGACAGACCTTTTTTTGATTTTTCAACATGTAACCAAACTCTGTCTCCTACTTTATATGTGGGTGGTTTGGTTTTCTGGTCATATTCTGTTTTGTACTTCACTTGAGATTTAATGATATTTTCTTTTGCAATTTTCTCTGAGTCTCGAAGGTTGTTTAGCATGTTAGTTAGGTGTTGCTGAGTGGTCTTTGTTAGTGTCTGTTTTGGTGCGATGGCTGTATCAAATGGTAAGTTCATTGGGCTACCGAACATTAGTTCAAATGGTGAATACTGTGTTGATTCGGTACATGGTGATCTGAATGCTGTTAGGATTCCTGGGAGAGTTTGTGGCCAGTTAGTGTGTTTTTCATCCACATAAGCTCTCATTGATGGAGCCAAGGTAGAATTTTGACGCTCTACAACACTATTGGACTGTGGATGATAGCTGCTTGTGAAGTGCCTCTTTATATTGTACACTGCACATATGGCCGAGATTAATTTGGACATAAAATTCCTACCTCTATCAGAGATTAGAATTTTGGGTGCCCCATACCGACTAAATATTTCCCTATATAGGACACCAGCTATTTCTGTGGCTTCTTGTGACTTCAATGGTATCGCTTCAGTCCATCATGTGAAACTTTCCACTACTAGAAGAATATACTTATACTTGTAGCCATCAGGTGTTGTAGTTAATGGGCCAAGTATGTCGATATGCCATCTGGCGAATTTGTCATCTATTGCTAAGGGTGTAAGGGGAGCTTTCTTAGCTGTGAAGTCACGCTTAACTACCTGGCAGACTTCACAAGTCTTTGTATACATTTCAACATCCTTATACATGTTAGGCCAGTAATATTTACATTGGAGTGACTTGTATGTTTTGATGAAGCCTAAGTGAGCCCCACCCACTAAGGAGTCATGATATGCATATAGGGCATCCTGTCGAGGTACTTTTGGCAAAGCAATCCGATTTCTTCACTTCTTCTTGGCTGATCTGGTCTGGTGGTGATAATACAGTGTCATTTCCCAGATGATACTTTTTGGACCTCTGTACTATTGATTTAGCTAGCTTGTTATCTGTAGGTAATACTCCTGTCGTCAGATATCTAATGATTGGCTTAAAGTCTGGGCATTGTTTCTGTAACGAGGTGATGTCTTTATCAGCTGACACTTTGTGGATGCAGGTGTCTCTGTTGACTCTCTCAACAGCTAGCACTATTTCATCTTGTGTGTTATCACCGTCATAATATATACAGGTTTTGTACAGTTTGGCCACTGGTGAGTCAGATGCTGTCTTGGATGGTTTCTCTTCAACTACTGCAGCTATTACCTCCCCTTGATTCAGGGTCTCTTCATCAACAGTGTCATCAGTGTGAGCTTCATATGTCCTTCTACTCAGAGTATCACAATTTTAGTGTTTTTGACCAGGTCTGTGCACTATGGTAAAATTATAACCCTGAAACAGGACAGACCATCGGGCTAGTCTACCGGTTGACTGTTTAATATTTTGGAGCCAATATTAGTGCACTGTGGTCTGTTATTGCAGTAAAGTGATTATTGGCTAAATATGGATGATACGCTCGAATGCCTTCCAGTAAAGCTAAGCATTCTAACTCTGTGGTGATCCATTTGCGCTCACCATCTTTTAAGGATCTGCCACCATAGGCTACAGGATGTTCATTACCATCATTATCTAATTGACTTAAGATGTAGCCTATGGCAGTACCTGATGCATCTGATGACACTATGAACTCTTTGTTCATGTCTGGATATGCCAATACAGGAGCAGATGTTAAAGCATGTTTCAGTGCCTGAAAGGACTGTTGGCATTCATCGGTCCAATTGAATGCAACACTCTTTTTCATTAGATTAGTTAAAGGTGATGCTATATTTGCAAAATTCCAGATGAAACGCCGGTAGAAATTACAAATTCCGACAAAGGACCTAGTGCCATGAAGATTTTTAGGTGTTGGAAATGTTGCGATTGCGTCTGTTTTACTTTTATCAATTTCAATGCCATTTCTAGAAATTATATGTCCGAGGTATGCTACACGTTTTACTACAAATTTACACTTGCTTGGTTTGAGTGTGAGTTTAACTTTGCGCAGTTGTTCGAATACTGAATTCAGATGATTGAGATGTTGAGAGAAGTCTTTTGAAAATACTAAAATGCCATCAACATAGACTAATACGCATCGCCAATTCAGATTACGTAATACCTTATTCATAATCATTTGGAAGCTAATAGGGGCGTTTCGGAGACCAAATGGTAGTCGCCGAAATTGGAAGACGCCTTGGTGGCTGATGAAAGCAGTTTTGTGCTTGGATTCAGGATCCATAGGTATTTGCCAAAATCCAGAAAACATATCAAGTACGGTAAAGTATTGAGACTTTGCCTCCCCCAATGTGTCAAAAACTTCCTCAAGTTTAGGCAATGGAAATGACATTGGGCGAGTGACTTTATTTAAACCTCTGTAATCAATAGCAAACCGGTATTCTTCTTTGCCCTTTTTCTTGATCATTACTACAGGTGAAAATCATTCTGAATCGGATGCTTCGATGATACCTTCTTTCAACATCTCATTCGTCTGTCTTTCAGTTTCTGCTCTGATCAGAGGGCTTTGTCTATACATGTGTCGTCTGACAGGTGCAGCATCTCCGGTTTCAATTTTATGATAGTAGACATCAGTTTCACCTAATTCTACTAGTGATTTGGCAAAAACATCTCTGTTCTTTGATATTAAATCTATTAGCTGTTGCTTTTGGTTATTATCTAAGTCGGCATCTATCATGTCAATGCCTAATTCATCACAAATGCTTTTAGATACTGGGTTAGTGTTAGTACTTGTGCAAGTGTGCTTTGATTCTGTGCTAATCACATTCATACAGTTAGAATTAGAGATATTTGATGATTTACCATTAGTGTTGTTGTTCCTGTTGTTGTTGTTGTTGTTGTTGCTGCTGTCAGTGATGGTGGTTATACAGTTAGAATTAGTGGTACTTGATGCTTTACAATTAGTAGTGTGGTTTTTGTTGGTGCTGCTGTCAGTGGTGGTGGTTGTGGTGGTGGGCTTGTCATTCACGACCTGTATTGAATTTTTAATCACTTCGCAAGCTACTGCCAAAGGCATATTTCTGTGAATATGTATTGAGGATTTTGTGGGATTAAGTATTCTATATCTAGCTTGTGATTGTTGTACATTAACTAAGCATTTACTTCCCATTAAATTGCGTATACCCAATGATTGTACTGGTTCGAGTAGCTATAATGAAGCATTTGAGTGTTTTGGGATTTTAACATTTAACTCATATTCAAAGCTAGGTGGAATAATTAAAGATTTGGTAGACCTGGCTAAATAAGAATGATTTACTTGGTCTATTAGGTTGATCTCAACCATACCATTTTGTAAAGTTATCATTTTATTACCCAGGTCAACCTCCGCTTTATTATTCTCTAAAAAGTCCATGCCTAGTATTAGTGAATGCTGTACATGCTGGAGTACATAAAATTTCTGAAATAATTTGAGTCCATTTATCATAACAGGCAAGTCGACTATTCCAATTACTTCATGGAATTCACCACCAACTCCTCTGATTTCACCGACATCTGTCTCTAGGAGGTCTATTTTATCTATCAATTTGGATACAAGTGCTTTGCTGATACAGGAAATGCTAGCTCCTGTATCTACCAAAGCCCCCCACAGACCCCCCCCTTGCGGGTTGGTCTGTTGTTTTATTAACCACCATAAAAACATACTTACCGTTCAATCACTACTTGCTAAATCAATTATCTGCATTTTGCTATCAGAATAAGATTTTTATGCCTGCATACACACCTCCCCATGCCTAATCCTATTCCTATGGACCCTCAACCAGGCTACTGGTTGAGTCCCATCTCCAGCCTACCATCAGGTATAGACTGGCACCAGTCTATACTCACCTCATAGTGACGCTTGTCGCTAAGCGCGCTCGCGCCTGCGCATTAGAGCCCGAATAGGAAACAGATTCACTTTTCTAAATTTAAGTGCAAAATATTTAGTCTGATTCTCAAATCTTACCACGTGGGGTGGTTGAGGCCGGGTCGTAGTGATTGAACAGTAAGTATGTTTTTATAGTGGTTAATAAAACAACAGACCAACCCGCAAGGGGGGTCTGTGGGCGGTTGTTATTACACCACAAAAACATCCATTACCGTTCAATCACTACTTGTGAAACCCGTAGATTTGGTCAGTGCCCCATGTCCACCTAAGGTGGGAGGAGATTAGAGAATCAATAAACCAGGATAAAAATCAAACCAATCTTATCCCAATGTTAATAACATAACATAATAGTGCATTTAGCTCAATCACACCGTGATTAGCAAATAAGAACAACTTGAACTTAAAGAAATAAATAAAAACCAAAAGAAGACTCTAACCATTTCTCACAGATGCAGAGTCTTAATGAAAATGGTGGGAAGTGCTTGGTAAATAGTCTTCGGCTTTTTTAGTTAACAAACAAGGATAAAATTAAACCAATCTTATCCAAATGTTAACAACATAACCTAATAGTGCATTTAGCTCAATCACACCGTGATTAGCAAATAAGAACAACTTGAACTTAAAGAAATAAATAAAAACCAACAGAAGACTCTCACCATTTCTCACAGACGCAGAGTCCTAACGAAAATGGTGGGAAGTGCTTGGTAAATAGTCTTCAGCTTTTTTTAGTTAAAAGTGGAAATGTTACGAAAGAAGGAAGCTGCTGCACTCTGGTCTTTGAGATAAAAGGATGTAAAGGTGTATTCACATTTCCCTCCTGCCACCTGCATGATCTCATCTAAAGACGAACCCTCAAAAAGAGTGAAAGAAGTAGCCATACCTCTAACGTCATCGGCTTTAATAAGGGAGAGATTAATTTGATCCGGTGAGGCTATCTCATAACAAAGCTTAATTATTGTCTCAAAAATCCATCTAACAATCGAAGAATTTGAGACTGGCTTAGATAACTCTTCCTCGTAGGAAAAACATAAATGAGATGGATCGACTCTTATAACATCTGATCGCTGATTGAAGGTTCCTAATGCCCTAATAGGACACCAAAATATTTCGGATGGTGAC
The DNA here is from genome assembly GCA_034401795.1 of Chaetoderma sp. LZ-2023a. NCBI lineage: Eukaryota > Metazoa > Mollusca > Caudofoveata > Chaetodermatida > Chaetodermatidae > Chaetoderma > Chaetoderma sp. LZ-2023a. The sequence goes on from CM067367.1 coordinate 113,591,520, forward strand.
AGACGAAAAAGATTTTAAAATGATCGGACTAGCAGGATAGCGGTTAGTTTGAGTTTTAGATAAAAAATTCCTTCTGGGATATAAAACCAAGCCATCTCCTGAAACTATAAATCTCTCCTTTTCAGCAGAAAGAGCATGAATCTCTTGAACGCCTTCTAGCAGAGGCTGTAGCAACAAGAAAAAACAGCTTTGACAATTAAAAACAAAACCAAGCTTACTACTGGTAGAAGAAATAGGTTCAAAATGGCGACCTGCCAAAACTTGAAGAACCAAAGCCAAACTCCAGGAAGGTAAAGGCTTAGCAATCGGAGGACGAATATTACTTAGACCTCTAATAAAGCTATTAAAAGTCTTAGTATCCTTGACATCAGCATACAGAAGACAAGGAAGGGATGACACCAGAGAAAATCTATACTCCCTGAACGTAATAACTGACAAATGAAAATAACCAAACAGATAAGATAAAAAATCTAATAATTTGGGTATAGAAACAGAATCGGGCACGAAACCTTGGTCCGAACATCATTCAGCTAAATTTTTAAGTCGACCCTTGTAAACTCGACGGGTGGAATCCCTTCTGGCACAGTCAATCATTTCCTGAGATCAGAAGAAACCTTATTCTCGAGGACTTCAGACTCGAGATTCTCCAGACACACAGACTAAAATTTATTGGATTTGGATGCACACAAAGACCTCTTACTTGAGATAGAAGATCCTGGTATACTGGAAGAAGAGGGAGATCTACCAGAAAATCTAGGTCTAAAAACCAAATCCTCTTTGGCCAAAAGGGAGCTATTAGAAGAATTTCGTAAACCTGATCCTTGACCCTCTTCAAAACTAACTGAATCAAAATCGTTCGAGAGAAGGCATAGGCGAACATTCCTGTCCACTACTGAGACAGAGCATCCACCCCCAGGGCTTGACTGTCCGGAAAAGGAGACATGTAAGAGAAGATCTGAGCATTCAGAGGCCGCGAACAGATCTACTAGAGGACAATCCATAAGACTAAACCTCATTCCTCCTTCTAAAAATGAAAGAAAAACCCCATGGCAATGACTGAACGAATCGAGATTTAGAAGCCTAACAGACAATCCAACCAATGCACAGAAGCCTGGATCTACTTTCCAATGAATAGCCTCTTCTATAGACTCCTTGACAATTATAGACAAACAACAACCCCTCTAAAGCTAATAGCTTCTAATAATAAGGAACAGAAGACCATTTTGGAAGAAGAGACTACATAGAAGGATTCTAGATCCAAGAATATCTAGCCCTTTTAATAAGGGCCACCCTTAAAGAAGTGTCAAACTTACTATATGCTAAAGAGGACTGCTCATAGAAAACACATAGATTACATATGCCATGATGCTCCAACCAAAAATCCTGGGCTATATCATAATGCTTAGACCTCACTAAATAGGTAACTCACGTTTATTATGGATATTTTAATAATACCGCTTACTCTGAATGGAGACCAAAAAGGGTCATATCAGTATAGCCTAACTTATTAATAATGCTAAAGACTCTGCAAAAATTATAGATAATTTTATTTACAGAGATTTAACCAGAGATTGTGGCAAACCAAAACCCCATAGTAAGTCTATGGGAGTGCTTGGAGTCAAGATATAGCCAAATCATGTGCCTGAGATCTACATGAACTATGGGAAAGTTACTAGTGATGACCGTCATCACAATTCTATGAATAGAATACATGACAAGGTCCTGATAAGAGAACTATGGCCAACATTAGACTATCTAATTTAAAAATCATATAATAATGGAGATTTAACAAAAATTGTATTGAATACATCAATGGTTGCCTAGCCGCTCGGCCTTGCTGATAAATTAGATATCCTAAACAATTCGATATTTATGCCAAGAGGCAGAAAACTTAAAAGATTTTAATAAATCTATTGATTGTTATATTCATAGTCTTAGCATCAATAATTTTATCTTTGTAATAACAAATGACATTGTGTTAGAAATCCCAATAAAAGGAAAGATTGAACACTGATACTAGATATTAACTGATTGAATACTGAATTTTGCAGACGACATATTACAACTGTAATATCTCTGGACTTGCAAAGATTTAGAAAACATTTTGACCGAAAATAGTTGGTGGATGCTTAAATCCAAAGATTCTCGGCCGCTCTCCCCCCCTCCAGCGCAACCCCAACCCCACTCCAACTGGCCCGCCGCCAGCCCCCAGACAACAACCTCAAGGAGCAAAAACCCAAGACACACCGAATAGTCCGGGAATAATCCGACCGAAAATTGCCGGTGGTATCACCAACAACCCTCAGCCAAACTGCCCCCAAAATACCCAGCAAATCCCAAGCCCCGCCACCCCCCCCCCCCACCCACCCCCGAACCACCATCCGAAGGCCCGCAGCAACCCAGTCAAAATAGAGCAAAAATTACGCTATAAAAGGAAAAACAAACAAAATCTGGAAAAAATTAAAACAAAACGAACTCACCGAAACTATGTCAACGCAGAAGAAGAATCCGACTCATATTCCTCCTTCCTGCCCCCTTATCCGATTGATTATCTTTTCTAAGCGAATAATGTACTTGTAGACATTAATCCTGTACTCATAATGATCCTATGAAACCTTTACTGAATCTAATTCTTTTCAGCGACTGACAAAATTATACTACGATTTACTTAAAAATCAGGGTTATCCCATCCACAAATAAACTCCCTTTGGTTAAATAAATATGTCAACCTGCCGACATAAGAGGTAAAAGGAGCGAGAAAAAAGGCTGAATGGCCCGAAGACAACTGGCCATCTAAAGTTGGATGAAAGCAAAAATCGTATCTCGAAATAATGCATAGAATACACACTGACTTATCGGCTGATGAAATGCGCATATAAAATAATCTGCAACAAAATCCCATACGGTAACCAGTCAGGAGTCTAATTACGTTGAAAATTGTCACTGATAAACGCATAAATGTCTGAATAGACTACAATTCCAAGAGAGACTACAAGACTGGCAATGACTTGGTATGAATATTTTCAGCCATTAAACATTCCCAATATTAAACAAATAAGGAAATAAGACTAATTCTTAGGAAAGAAGATGACTAGATTCTAGGAAAGCGGATGTGGAAAAAGGGAAACGGAAATGCATAAACCGGAAGTATACTACCGGACACTGAAAAACCGGAAATGGATGAACAATGAAATGCCGGGTAAAACCGGAAATGACCCTATCCCCGGCTGTACGAAATCCGGATGTGGAAAAAAGCAAAAGGAAATGGATAAAACTGGAAGTAGACTACCGGAAACTGATCAAGATCCTACAACCCTGATGTACAGAATAACCGGAAGAGGAAACTGAAAAAACGGAACCGGAAATTGATGAACAATGCAATGCCGGGTCCAACAGACCCGGATATGCATTCTTCCGGAAGCGCTCCTGAAACCGGAAATGGAAATCGGAAGTCTATCCAGGTCTGGACGACCCGGAAGTACACCCCTAAGACCGGAAGCGGAAGTGTACTGACTAGCGTCCAAACCGGAAACGGAAACGTCTCTGCCGGAATTCGAAAATAAAAGGCGTCCTCAGACTCAGGATATCCGGAATGGCCGGAAGCGCTAATAGAACCGGAAACGGAAGTAGGTACCAGATCTCTAGGACCCGGATGTCCTACATAAACGGAAGACAGACCGGAAGTGGCCGAAACGGAAGTGGTAACCGGATCTTACCGACCTGGATTACCCACTAAACCGGAAGTCCTACCGGAAACGGAAACCACCGAAGAAGGAACCGGATCTTGAAGACCCAGATGTCTTGCTAGACCGGAAGTTCGGACGGAAAAAGACTGAGATGCGGAAAACAGAAGTAAACCCGAGTCCACCATAACGGAACTTAACGACCGGAACCACCGTAAAACTGGCATTCTCATAAGGACTGGCCTTATGGGCGCCGGTTTCAGCTGACGCCACCACTGCTTGAGGGTTATGCCCGTCACCCTCAAGTCTTATGTGGATTTTATCTGGTGCACTGCTCGAGCACACCTTCAAGAGCTTGGATGCTCTTGACTTCTGCTTTGGTGACACTAACCTGCCTCGAGGTTAGAGGGGCCAACTTTCCCCATTTGCAGGAACGCCCGCTAGCCTTCGGGCTATCCTTCGGGCTATCCTCCGAACTTGAAGAACTTTTTTGCTTTTTTTTTTGGCCTCCTTAATAGCAGAAGATATTTGCTCATCGAGAGATTTAGTCAGCACCGATGCAAAAGATTCGAACCTCGCAGAAACACGGCGTCAGAATTTCCCGACGAGTTTCCCCCCTCCGTTGCTACCGATAAAGGAACCGAAGATTGAGCAAAGGAAACAGCCTTTGCCTTGCTAGCAACGGAGGAAGGGGACGGACGACCAGAGGGCAGCGATTGTGACAGACAAATCTTTAAAAATAAAATTAAAAATGCTTTCGCTACCGAAACCGGCCACCCTCTACAAATTCCACACATAGAATTGGGTGTACAGGATGTACACTTCGCACAGATGTGCCCGGCGAACTCGATAGAGTGATGACGATCACATTTTGACGATGAACATTTTGTCCTATCTGACAATTCGTTACAGGCTCTAGAAATGGACTGGACATTATTAATGATGATGATGAAGTAAGGATAGGCATAATAATCAAGATACCACGAAGCACGACGATCTTCGCGAAAACCGGTAATATATAAAATTCGTCTATAAGATACCATATAAACACAATTATACTTCCTAGACGTAACTTAGGGAGGATTGACTTCATATTGGGCATATTCTTCCGAGATATAAAGTCAAAAGGTATCACTGACACAGCGCAAAACACAAAAACTTATACAAATATTTTTAGACAACTATTCTGCCTGCAGAATAATTGAAAAGTGAATCTGTTTCCTATTCGGGCTCTAATGCGCAGGCGCGAGCGCGCTTAGCGACAAGCGTCACTATGAGGTGAGTATAGACTGGTGCCAGTCTATACCTGATGGTAGGCTGGAGATGGGACTCGCCCAGTAGCCTGCTTGAGGGTCCATAGGAATAGGATTAGGCATGGGGCGGTGTGTATGCAGGCATAAAAATCTTATTCTGATAGCAAAATGCAGATAATTGATTTAGCAAGTAGTGATTGAACGGTAATGGATGTTTTTGTGGTGTAATAACAACTGTTGCATCCAAATTTCCAATAGTGACATAAATCAAGTTTTTATGCAATTTTGTTTTCACTTTAGCCTTTGACAAAGCTGTTATTGCTGTAGGTTTCTTACAATTTCTACAATTCTGAATGGTCTGCCTATCTACAGTCAGTGGGAAATTCCTATAGACAGGCACCTCACCCTAGTGATGAAATGACTGATTCGGTTGATTCAGGTGACAGGCCTTTTTGATATGCCCCCCTTTATGGCATCTGAAGCAATTCATTCTCATTGCCCAACAAACTATGTCTAAACGATGGTATTCACCACATGCATTGCAGAGTTGTTCATCTGGACCTTACACTCGGATAATGGGCTTGCCTGGTATCTCGCTGTCTGGTGTCATCACGGTGGTATGGCTGCTGCTCATCTTGCCATGTTATGCGACGGTCATCTCTGTCTCGGTGTTGGTAGTGGTTTGGATGGCTATTGTGTGTATTCTGTCGATCTCGCGATGATGAACGATCATTGTATTGGCGCGACTGGTATGTTCGGCTGTGGTTCGGTGGCTGATTGTTGTACCTGGGATGTCTATCTCGGGAAGGGGTACGGTCATACTGGCGCGATTGGTAATGGTTGTGGGAGTGGTCTCTCTGTCTTTGGTGGTTTGGTAACGGATCTGGTCTGTTGTTAGGATGAGATTCTGCACTGGCGATGGTAGCTACTGGGTTTTGTAATGAATTTAAAGTTATCATGCTTATCTGCTTTCTAATGTCCTCGAGCGTTTCTTTCATACTTTCATCTGGAGTTTCTGAGACTGCATTTGCTGCAATGGAGGCTGCAGTCTGAAGTTCTTCAAGTGATTTTGGCTGTCGTTCTAGGATGATGCTTCTTTGACGGCCACTGATACCGTTAATAACTGCATTTATTATCTGCTCATTTGGGGCTTTTACAGATTTCCCCATAGGCGATATCTTTGAGATGTAATCTAACAAGTGTTCACTCGCTGAGTGCTTTAAGCTAAACATTTCACCTACCACTTTCCACTGTGGCTGTGCATGAGTTACATATCTCTGCTCGAAAGCACTGCAGAGCCTGTCATAGGTGTCTTTCTGATTATTGCCTAGGCCTTCAAGCCAGTCCTTAGCACTATCGTTTGTGTAAATATAAAACATTGATATCTTGTTAGCTTCGCTACACTTAATTAGAGCACAATAGTGATCAAATGTTTCCAACCACCTCTGGGCATCTTCATATTGCCGTCCGCTGAATACTTGTATAGGCTGTGGTGGCAAAAATGTTGGTCCTGATGACATTGTGTCAGGGATGGTTTGTGGCAATCTGACTACAGGTTCTTGTTCACTTGTACCTGCAGTTTCTTTGCTTCATAGATTTTTGGCTGGGGGTCTGTTGAATTTGTGGATCTGGTTGTTGCTTGGCTGCGTGCGAGGCATCCGGGATCGCTAAACAGCTAATACGGCTGACGTCCGGTCTCCACCAATCTGTTATGTAGGTTTCTTGGTTAAGCCTATAGTGATGGGATGGCTTTCTTATGCTGATGGGGATTCAGCTCTCTAACTCCTAGAAATCAATGAGAGAAGTCAATTTTCAAATCTTGTAAAATAATAAGTATGTCTTTACTGTTCCAAGCCAAAATTCAATATCTTTCACAGTATAAAATGTACATCTAATAACGCCTTATATTGGCATGCCACAAACCATACAATAAATATTGAATACATTATTATTATTATTCTTATTATTATTATTAATAATCGCTATGGTAACCCAATGTAATCGTTAGATCAATTACCATATAGGTGTAGTGTTAAAGTATCAGGTCAAGGACACTATGGGAAACAGTGGGTTAACAATCGATTACTTGCGCCATGGGTTCCAAAGGGCCAATGTATCCAGACAATTACACTATTGGATGTAAGGGGTTAACAATCAGGTTATTTGTACAATGGGGTGCAAATGGTTAAACTTTCAGATCAATTATACCAAGGGGAGCCAAGGGTTAAATTATCCGATCAATTGTACTATGGTGTGCAAAAGGGTTAAACTGCCAGAGCAATTATACAATGGGAAGCAAAGGGTTAAACTATATGGCCCACTATAATGTGGGACAAAGGGTTAAACTTCAGATAACCTAAAATCGGTTATCTGGCGAAATGGTTGAAGACTCGTTAAAATACTGAGTCAATATAGGCTGCAGATCAGATCAATTACAAAATGGAGCATAAAGGGTTAAACTATCAGATCAGCTACACTATTGGAGTGTAAATGGTTAGACTATCAGATCGCTGTAATTACATGATACCAACGGTTATACTATTTAGGTATCTGGCAATATGGGTGAAGAATGGTTAAGCTTCTAAAATCCCATCCCGTCATATATTTCCATGGTTAATTATAAGATTTCAATGCTGTGACTGCTTCACATTATCATGAAAATACTGTCTGATATCTTTGTAAGTAACTTACACAATAACTATCATACACTATGCACTTACCTATAAATCAATGAGAGAAGTCAATTTTCAAATCTTGTAAAATAATAAGTGTGTCTTTACTGTTCCAAGCCAAAATTTAATATGACAATTTTGGCTGGTAGTTGACATTCTCTCACTATCACCCTGGTAACTACTCAAACATGACAGGTTCAGACATAACCCAGAGACTTGGATATTTTGTGTTCTAAATTAGGTGTGGGATGGGTGGGTCTGCTGGGTGGGTCTGTTGCTGGTAAGTTAACTATAATCCAGTTGTGTATTTGCTAATTTGCTAATTAGATGTGGGTCAGGGTGGGTGTGTGAACAATAGGGGATAATATCTGAGTTCTAGAAATATTGAATAAGAGGTGGGTGGGTGGTGGGTCATGGCACAGCTGGACAGTGGAGTTGGTCATTTTGTGTCAGATGTCACTCAGGTGTGAAAAATCAATACTTCTGAGTTCTGATTTGGTTTTAACTAATAATATGGAATAATTAACTGTACTGATTCAGATATGACCACCCCATGGTCATAGTTAAAAGTTAGCTGACATCTACCATAAGATTATTAACCTATTTCATTCTGAATAATTGTTACTTTTTGTTCTTATCCAAATGCATCAGAATTCTGTTGATTATTTTGCAAACCACCAGACTGAAAGTTATCTTAGTTAGACTGCCATAACTTTCAGTCACATTATTTCCAAAACAACCAACAGGCTTATCATTCATAGGTTCATGTTTCTGGCACCTCAGAATAAAATGGTTAATGTATTTGTCAGCTAAAATGTGCACCTATTCTTTAAGAGAACCACCTGTCTATAATGACCACTTTCTTTCAGGGCCATTTCCTATATAGCTGGCTACACTATACCTACAAGAGCTGCATGACATGCACAATGCCCACCCGCTGGTGCCTGAGTGGATGAAGGTAAGGGAGAGTGGCTCTCAGAGTATCAGTATGCATTAGGTTCAAACAGGACATCTACACTGATATGGATGCAAGGAGCGACCTCCATGACACAAGCGGCTACGCAGTAACACACCCGCTACACAGTACTGCCAACAAGGTCCTGGGCAAGATGAAGGATGGGTGCCAATCCAGGAGTTTGTTGGCCTGCGCCCGAAGATGTACTCCATCAAGCGGTCGGATGAGCAGGAAGTCAAGGGGTGTGCGCAGGGCTGTGGTTAGACAGATTCGCCTTGAGCAGTACAAGGAATGCCTCTTCGAGCGAAAGGTCTTCCACCATGGTATGAACATGCTGCGAAATGTGGATCACCACCTCTATGGGGTCCACCAGACCAAAACAAGCCTCAGCCCCTCAGACACAAAGCGATGGATTACTCCTGATGGTATTCACACCCTAGCTTCTGGTCACAAGGATGCCATCCCTCCAATGGATGTTGAAGAGCTGCTGGGTAACGTATGAGCATCATGTGACATCAACCAACAGTCAGGGCTCGGTGTGGACACCATCTGGAGGATGTCTACTCGATGTAAGCACTCCCGGTGGAGGTAGCTGGGTGTCTGTAGGGACCTGCGGACTTATCCAGGAGAGGCACTGCCTCCTTGTACCCACTGGTGACATCGACGATGGTGAGGGCGTACTTGTAGGTCTTGCATGTTCCTCTGGAACAGACCCGATCATGTGGAAGGAACAGCACATCAGCCTGGACTCTGTTCGGGACAGGTTCATCGATGTGTGCATACCGAATGTGCCATGGACGAGGTCTGTAGATCTGCCACATCACCTGCCTCATGAGCCACTGGCTAACCATCTCCAAAGTGAATCTATGACCCTTGCAACATGCAGCCTCGATAAAAACCACTGGGCCGTTAATAGATCTTCAAGAGAGGCAGCGGAGACCCCAGATGAACTCTCAGACAAACTCTAGACAGATGAACAGATGACCGTCGTTCATCCGACACCATTCCCCGCGGCTGAACACTTCTTCGAATACCTGTGAACACTGGAAAGGAAGCTTATCGACAAAGGCTTGCCAGTTAAAGGACTTGACGAAGTCATGCAGAGAAGCCATCCTATATAACACGTCTTAAATGTTCGGCAGCCTAGATGACCTGTGAGTGCTATCGCAGCACACGGGAGTCATGGACCGGCAATGCCAAAGAATGTGCCTACCCCCGAGGCGATGGCAGGAATAGCCTTAGAGATCGTCTCAACTCCATGGAGAGCATTGTTGGCGATTTTGCGGACCGTCTCACCAGCCTTTGTCATGAACAGAGCAATCAGAGCCCCAACTGCTGCTAGTGGGCCAAGAGAGACCTTCATGTAGGTGCGATAAATTCCCGTGGCTCGGTGGATTAGTCGGCGGGATTCTGGCTCTACATCATCAACATCATAGGCATCCTCATCATAGGCATCCTCATCATTGTCCCTGTCTTCATCATCATAGTCATCCTCATCATAGTCATCATTGTAGTCCTCAACCGGTATAGACATGGCATCTGCAATCTTGAATGCAGGCGTTTGCATTGGCAAATTGGGGTCTCAGCTTTGCTGATCATAAGGTGGCGGAGGTAGAGAGAAAACGTCATAACTAGCCGATGGAGAAGCTGTCCAAGGAGAAGTTTGAGTACAGCAAGGCACTCGAGCATATGCACCAAAGGGAGGCTCGCTGACGGCAACAAAAGGCTCAAGCCACCCAGAACATCCACAAGGCCGATAAGAGTCTCGATGAGTACTACGACGCGGTAAAGCTTTCGGAGCCGACGCTCGACTATGAGGCATCAGGAGGTCAGAAGACAGCCGAGGCCATAGTAGTAGTGGCTGCTGTAGCAGCAGTGCTTGCTGGGACAGCTGCTGGAGTTATGCTCTATTCGCGTTCAAGCTGAATACCAGTGGTGTGTGATACACTAACCTTTGCATATCCAAAGTACAGCACCATTACTCCAACCGGGTGAGTGCCCGCTCGCTCTCCGAACAGGTTCCAAATATGAAAGCTGAGCTGTTGCCATGGTTAGGTGGGATGTCCCTTCCTCCGAGGTGGCACTGACCTTCGAGCACCAACTTGAGATCCTCGTGGCCACTGGTTAGGTGGAGTAGGGCGTATGACTCCGTTTTCCATTGATAGAGACAGCAATCAGCCAGATCGCGCACCTCACCGAGAATCCGGGTCCCAGCCACTACAAGTTTTAAGTCATCTAGCTTCCCCACCTCCTGGACCACCCCTCCTTTCTGAACAAAGACTGCTACATCTACACAATCCGACGCACCTCGTTACATCAACTCTAGATGCTGGTTAGCCGTGGCCTGGACATACTGATGTAGGATTCGTTGTCTAGAGACCGCACGTTTTAGTTCCTGGTCATTCTCATTATGCCAGACCTGAAGTCGTGGAGAGGTCATCTTTACATCTGTAAGATGTTCGGTGTGGAACAGCTTGTCCTGCATCAAGGCCGGGTTCACATGTGTGTTCTCGAGGAGGGAGAAGAGTGGCACCGCGACAGGTATTTCTACGTCTGGTTCTAAGTCGAATTCTGTGAAGCCTTTATTACATTCAGCGGCATAGTACTCTTTCCCCTTCACGTAATAGGAAGGTCCACGAGCCAGTGGAGCCAGGACCCGGTACTCATCGTTCACATAGGTGGTGTCCAGGGTGTTGTTGCTCTGCATAATTTCCCACCTGCTCACCATCTGCGGGGGCTCTACCTCCTTTGCCGCTGTGCTCTTAAGCTTGAACTTGAGCGTCATGCTCCTAATCTCATGGATCTGTCCCGAGAGGGCGAAGTCGATGAACTTCCCCACTGTGGATAAAGGGTTCTCATCATGGATACTAGGTCGAATGACTGTCAGACAGTCCTTCCAAGAATTAGTGTGGTGCGAGGCCACAGGTTTAACTCACGGGTGTACTTCTGAAAGAGGACGAAGCAGTGGAAACCGTGGACGAAGTTCCTCAAGTAGCGGAGACCACGGGCGAAGTTCCTCAAGCCTGAAAAATCATCCCGGCTGACACATCAGGCATGTCGACCTGACTGACATGTGAGCTTCCTGGTGGAATTCAACTTGGAGCTGAAGTTCTGAGCCTTCTCCAGTGAGGGCTTGAAGTGTGCGAGCTCCCGTCTCCTTGTTGCTGAAGATGACGAGCGCCTGCGATGAAGTCTTGCTTGGTCCCCTTGAGGGTCAGGCTGTCATATATTGTCTCAAGCAGGGCACGACCACTTTTCGAGCTAAAGTACAGGAGTCTCGCATTGTGCCAGATATCTGTCTCACGGGTGTACTTCTGAAAGAGGATGAAGACAGTGATCTTGGTGTACCGAATGCTGGTGATGTTGCTGAGGTAGGTGACTGTCTTCTGGTCCATCGCCGGGTCGTCGATAACTAGAACAAGTGGTTCAGTTAGTTGAGTCACGAACAGCTTCTCCATCAGTGCTTGCAGGTTGGGCATCTTGGTGATTGGACCGTTGTACCACTGATCGTTATTGTCGACCACCTCAGCGGTGGAGTCGGACACCAGGAGGATGTATCGAGAGTGAAGATGTTCTGTGAGCAGCAAGATGTTTTTCCCGTGTCCTTCCTGATGGGGCAATGATCAGCACCACCTGACCGGCATCATCTGGTCTACTGCTGTATGGTGCTGCCATGTTGCATGTGCATGTGAAGGATGGTCAGCAGCTCTACAGCCGTAGCCTCGTCTATATCTGGGAGACTAAATGGCAGTACTTCCTGTACCAGCTCTTTTGCCTGCTGTGCGGGTAGCGTTGTACCGCCGGTGGATATGAAGGATGCGATAGAGGCATTAAGCATGAAATCCTAACAACAGCTGAGAAGGTAACGCAGAGGGCCTGTGTCAGTGCCCAGTGTCTAGCACCTCGAGTATCTGTATGATGCAAGCTCGAGCAGCCATGCTTATTATGTGATCTTAAACGGGAGGCCAAAGAATCCTGACTTCTTCACCTCGGGTAGTTGGAGCTTTGCTGTTGCATTCGCTTGGCCATCCACCGTGATATGGCTCAGGGCGATGGTGCCTAGCTTGAGATTCTCCCCATCTTGTTGGAATGAGCTCCGTGGTTTCAGGAGATCCTTAACCAGGTCCTGTGCGTAGGACTCGGTCATAACCTTGATGGCACCAGTCTCATCGATTCCGAGTATACCTCGCATTACTGCCATCTTTGATGCCCATCCCCTGTATAGTCTTGGCCTTGTTGATGGCTGATTGTCCGACCGTATTAGTGTTTCCGATGATATCTCTGGCTGGGATGGTACCTCGGATCTCTCGAGGTTCTCCCTTTTCATTGAAGTCTAGGAAAGCGATGGAGGCAACAGTCTCATCTGAACCGAGGCGTGCCTCGCCCAAGTGAGTGAGATCACCCAGCTCTTTGCTCTCTAGGTCTGTGAGTGACAGACATTGTTGGGGTATACATACGTCTTAAACCTAGTCATATCCAGCGGGAACCACAGAAATAGGTGGGCATAGGTAGACCATGTGGTGGGCCAAGGAAATAGCAGTGCTCAGGATACTGGCCCTCCCTGCAGGGGCATGCCTTGTGGGCTAACCACCATTTCTGGGAATTGGAAATCCTCAGTCCGTGTGGTCGACTATGCGCTACTGACTCTGACATAGCCCGCCATACCTCATAGGCTACTGTTGTGTCATGGGCCTGCCAAGCTTCCATTATATATATAGATAGCATCTTAAAGCTAGACATAGGCCATGATGATCTCGGCCATAGCACTCGTCGCTAGCCCTAGAACTGCGGCTTCCATTAGAGGGATGCGTTCACCCATGATCTTGGTGGCAACAGTATAGGAGGCACCACCGCTGGCGATCTTTGGGATGGGATGTGTTATTCCTAGACAGTGGTCGACAACCATACTCACCACTGTAGCGAGGACAGCGGCTCCAGTGGCAGGAATAACCTCATTACCACCTGTCATCTTCAACACGGCCACATTCGCGGCCACGTTACTGGCGACATGAATGGCCAGGGGCTTAGCCCGTGTCAGTAGCTTCTGGGTCTTGCTTTTGAGCAGCTTCTCTACCTTCTGGCGACTCGACTGGCTCTCCGGGAGTTGCTTTACAATCTATACCGTTGACGTCATCGTTTAAGCCCTGAGTATACAATGCGTTTAAATGTGTACATTCTACCTCGAGAGCGCTAAGCAGCTGCAACCAGGCTGCATCTGTCAGCTGCTTAGATTGGTACTCGGGAATATCCATAAAACTACATATAGCGGCTTAACCCATGGACCTACTAGTACTATGGCGTCCTCCGCACCAAATTGAAGGCCTATAAGAAGAAGTCACCAGATGAGCTTGCCCAGCTCTCTAACGCTGAGGCAGAAGAGGAGCTGACAGATGTGAAACTCTACCTAGGATTTGGTACGGGGCAGATCTGCTTCGTCAAATACCTCATTATGGGCGGCAGTATCGTAGAGCAGCTCCTGCATACTTAGGGATTCTACAAGGATCGGGAGTATCTGTTGGACGTGTTCCAGCAGTTGCAGGCATCCATGGCATCCCCCCACTCCGAGCTGAATAAGGCTCTGCGCTACTACAAGCTGGAAAAGGCTCTACCACCGAGCCATACAGTTCTTGGGTATGTATGCTGACAGCATGTTTGGGGCTGTCGTGCAGGCCAAGATAGTTCAGGCAATCTCATTTGCCAGGACTCCCGCACCGGATGATCTATTGCTCTATGAGCAGGATCTACTAGTGGCGGAGAAGACTGGTGATAAGCACAGCAATAGCCAGACCTGACACCACTCATAGGGCTATTATCCAGCTAGCACTGCTGGGCAGGGTGGTGGGTGTCAGCACAGGTCGCCTTTTGTCATACAACACTCCTGCTGTTCCAGTGGTCGGAATGACAGTCAGAACGACGGCAGCACTGGCCCTCGTAGGAGACCACATGGACTTAGGTGTCATGGGCGTCGGGATATGCGCGGCCGAGTTGATGTCAGTGATAAACCTAAAGTGCACACCTGGGGAATTCCCCTCGACTATCATGTTATTGTAGCCCCTAATCTTCAGATCCTAGACATTCACGATCATATTGCTCAGAATGAGTCAAAGGTGTGGCGATAAAGCGAAGTCGAGCTTACGACGGGCCTTCTGTAAGGCTTGCTGGAACTTGGCAATGAGGCTACTGGGATCTGCAATGATGATCAGATCCTCAACAAGACTGCTGAACATGGCCTGCACCTCTTTTCCGCTCACCCCATCTATGGAGTGGCGCAGCTTGGACTGGGCTGTCAGGAGACAATAATATAATGTTCCTAAGGACTGGCTGATTCGAATGATCCCTGCTGGTGTGAGCCCTGAGGTTGTGTGTGGGACAAAGTATTTCCACGCCTCTGGATGGTCCTGCCTGATTCCGGTGATATGCATATTCTGTACCAGTGCCCTGGGCTCTGAGTCTGGATCGAATGAAAATGTCGCTATCTTCCGACGCCTGATTTTTCGGGGTGTTTGATAGGGGACGCCTGAGTGGTCTCATCTCGGGTCGCCATACATAATGCCTAGACCGCTGTTGTCTCCACCATGGAAACGATAGTCTGAGTGGGTGTTGAACTCTCGCTGGAGTCTACTGGCTGCTGCGAGGCTGTAGCTAGCTAGCATTCGCATCAGGCAGGCTCGCGCCCAGCTCATGGAGTATTCATCTCACCATGTAGTGCACATGGAATCTGAGACAACTGGCAATGAGCACAGCTTTGGGGGTACCAGAATAGGAGTGCAGCAAACCCACGCCGACGCCGCATTCTGCCGTGGCAAACCACACAACGAAGTTCAGCTGTTGGTTCCAGAACAAGATTCGGGCCTGCCACCCAGGTATGAGCTTTCTTCGCTTCCTTGTTAGTGATTGCAAGGTTGGTCAGTCGTCGTGGATTGATGGAGATGCTGATAGGGGTTAGGTCCGATATGTCATCCAGGAGACCACGTAGTCCAGCTCTCAAGTGGGTCCAGAGTGTACCCAGGAAGGGTGGTTGGCTATGGTTGATTGTCGTGAGGTTCGTCGGGAAGGCCATCTATAGTAGTCATCTTAAAGCTGCTGTTTCAGCCGTGGATGCAACATACTATTTGACACCGTAGAGATCTTCAATGCAGCCCCGCCGCAGCATCTCATTTTTTAACTCCTCCATGTCCACCCGCCCGCTCGAGCCTTTGAGGTATTGCTGGCACACTTTGGGTTTCTCTGTGTGGTACAGGGTTTGGAGCTTCAATATATGGTGGTACTCTTCATCCGTGACCTGCCCATCCTCGAGAGCTTTGCTGACAGACTTGTCGATAGCCTGTAGGCTGCTCTGTGCTAGTGTTACATACTTAGCATGCTTCTCCAGCTTCCTGGTGATCTGACGCTGTCCAACCACCAAGCTGGTGGCCAGGACAGTAGCGGCAAGGGTCACGCCACCCAGCGGGATAGCGACGATAGCACCCACCCCTGTAGTGAGGGTGGCAATGGTGGCCACACCAGCACTGGCTTCAATCACACCCGCAGCTGTGGTTGTACGCGCTAGACTGTTGTAGACTGTTTTCTATCACCTGCGTGTTCTGCTGTACCTTTCTGTCTCATGAACAAGATTCTGTCTGATGGTGTCAATCTGCTGGAGTCGCCAGCCATGTACTGTACCACCCTCCTCAGGTGCTAAGGCGGGATATAGTTCAAGCTGCTTTTACCACTCCAATTTAGGCATCGTATACCTAGTTCTTAAAAGCGAGCTAGCTCTGCATCACCTGTAGGATCTGACTATGAGTCATTGTGGTATTCATCTTGGAAAGCCTGGCGAACCAACCCCGGTGAAACGGAATTCATGAAATGAAGAACGTTCATGAACATTCCTGAACATAACATAATGGTTCATAAAAAATTCACAATGCTTAGTTCAGGAACAAGTACATTAAAAAAATGTATTTATGATTCATGAACTCTTGGAGAATTTTTGATAAATAATTGTATGTTCACGAACTTTCATCATAAGTTCATACACTCATCTCGTGGACATTACATGACCATTTTATGACCTCTTAGAATTCTCCAAAAGTTCATATAAAAGTGAGAATAACTGAAGACCATATTATGAATATTTCATGCACGTAACAGTTCATCAAATGTTCATGATTTGCTTGAAGAATATATTATGAGTTTTTAATGAACTCCAATAGCGCATCAAATGTCCCTGAAAAAAGGTAAAAATCCTTGAAGAGCATATTATGAATTTTTAATGCACTATAGCAGTTCATTAAATGTTCATGATTTGCTTGAAGAACATATTATGAACTTTCAAAGAACTGTAGTATTTCATCAAATGTTCATGAGAGGGAATTTAATGTGTAATGAACATACATTGTATCATGAACTTTTAATGCACTATAGCAGTTCATTAAATGTTCGTGAAAGAAGGTAAAGTTGCTTGAAGAACATATCATGAATTTTTAATGAATTCCAATAGCGCATCAAATGTCCCTGAAAGAAGGTAAAAATCCTTGAAGAACATATCATGAATTTTTAAAGAACTGTAGTATAGTTCATAAAATGTTCATGAAAGATGGAAGTTATGCGAGATGAATATATCATGTATTTCTAATGCACTCTAGTTCATCAAATGTTCATGAAAGAAGGTAAAATTGCTTGAAGAACATATATGAATTTTTTTTTTATAGATTCTGCTAGGTCATCAAATGTTCATGAAAGATGGAATTTAATGCTTGAAGAAGAAATATGAATCTTTAATACACTCTCTCAGTTCATCATGTTCAAATGTTCATTAAAGGAGGTAAAATGAAGAACATATTAATTTTTTTATGAATTCTAGCAAGTCATCAAATTTTCATGAAATAGAGGTGAACATGCTTGAAGATTAACATTATCAATTTTCAGGGACTCTATTTTAAATACAGGGGCAAAATGTTTCAAAATATTTAACTGTTTAAGGTGACACGGGCTGGTAGGATTTTTCTTTACTGGTCATGTCCAGGATTAACCGAACAACTATAGTCAATATTTTCAAGCGAGAATATCTACTGCTTTAAAACACAATGATTTAATTTATTTGATGCAGAAATAAATTAAAATTTGGCATGTTCAATTTGGTTAAAAATTCACTCAGGTCTTGAGAACCCGTTTAAAGGAAAAAGTTGATGCCAAATGGACGTTGGCCAGCCGACGGAGTCGGTCACTATGGTATATTAGCTCACTAATGGCCTAAAAGGGTTAAACTGGGGGTGGATCTGAGTGACATCCTACAAATACGGAGTAGAGGGGGGGGGGGGGTGTAGGTATATAATATGTAACATTCTATCCCATTATTGAGTACAATATTCCCGGTTTTAACGCCAAAGCAATATCACCGATACAGGCACATTGTAAACATAAAAAATTGACATACATGTATGTTTCAAAAGGCTGTATCAGCGAAGCATCCGGCAGCACCACCTATCTCTCCGATAAACTAAAGACTAGCCAATGCACAGGTATTCAATATAATTAATTTTATTAACACTCACTGATGAATACTCCATATCCCATTTTCAAGGGAACCATACACAAATTTGAAAACTGTTGAATATTTGGAAATAAATTTGACTGGCAACCATTGTTGCCTTAGGCAGCAACGGTTTGCAGTCAAATTAATTTCGAAATATTCAACAGAATAAGTTTTATATAGGAAAGAATTTACTCTTTCAGCGATAACACTAAACCATCTTGTCTGCAAACAAGTATTGATGTTTCAGGGGTCGACTTAACTTTTAAAGTTTACTGGCCATTCAGACCCGCAAAGTTCAAAAGTAGCTGACCCGACAGGAATATAACTGTCCCGAAGGCTTCACTATCACAAGTTTTTGCAAATTAAGATTTGGGCATGTAATAAATATATCAAGGTCAAAATGCACCATATTTGTCTATTTACTCAATGAAGTAGGTTACATGGTTTAGCGTTACTTACGTGTAATTGGTCATAAATCCCACCCCCGATTGTTTATGTCTATATTGCCAAACTTCCCAACGCAGTAGCCCAAAAACTCTATCATCTTGAATATCCACACGCCGATGCATTTTAATTTGCGAGATTTATATGATTACATTCTCCGTTTTAGGTTAGAAAAAACTTTTTCATTCCCGACATAGCTAACAGCCTAATATAGATTTAGATTACGAGTACATATCAATGGATTAGCTGCCGATGTAAAACAGAGGTAACACATGTGGCAAATTAAAATGAGGAAATGTCAAATTGATAGACCATTATATGATTAGTATGACTAAAGCATTATATGACGAGTAGACATAGTGTATACATTTAAAGGTCTTTTTAAACTAATGCTGGATTACCTTGTGTTAGGTGTGGGACCTAAATGTAAGTTATGTAGGTGGAAATTTTATCTGGCCTGCCAAATTTTTAACTGGCCAGATGTAAACGCCACTGGCCTCGGGCCAGGGAGACAGCGCTTAAGTTGACCCCTGATGTTTGGAGGTAGACGCCAAGTGTGTGTGAGCCTAATTGTCAGTGTGTAGGGGTGTGGTGCGTATGCGTGGTTCTTCAAACTTGCCACAGATTTATTCGTGAGAATTAGATGGTTTTGGATAGCATCGACTAGAATGACTGGAACATTGCTTCTAAATATTGAAAATAAATTTGTCTTTTAACCCTTTAATGGCCATGCCAGCCAAAACTTGCCTCCATTATGGTATCAGTATTGTGGAATGTCAGTTTACAGACTAAGATACAATTTTTGAAAATTAATCACTGGAATGACTGCCTCGATACCGAGCCAATCATTCCAGTGATAAATTTTCAGAACTTGTATTATCTTGGCCTGTAATGACTATTCAATACAAGGCAGATAAATTTTCTTTACCAAATTTGACCATTAAAGGGTCAAGTTATCGGTCCCCTAGTTAAACCTTTAACACTCACGCTGGACAAAAAGGCTAAAACAGTTGTCTTGAGAAATGCCCACTTGCAGGACAAATGCTGACTATTTTTGAAAAATTTTTACTGGAGTTACTGGCTCGGTAGCCGAACTAGTTATTCCAGTG
Source organism: Chaetoderma sp. LZ-2023a (assembly GCA_034401795.1). Lineage (NCBI taxonomy): Eukaryota > Metazoa > Mollusca > Caudofoveata > Chaetodermatida > Chaetodermatidae > Chaetoderma > Chaetoderma sp. LZ-2023a. The sequence continues at coordinate 113,611,153 of CM067367.1, forward strand.
ATAAATTTTCTAAAATCTCTTGGTCTGCAAATGGACATTTTCTGAGTAAATTAAAATTTTCTTGAACAGATGTTCTCTATTTTTTCTAGGGCATGGTCATACTTGCAGAGTATTCTATGCTATTTTCAATGGCACCTGTTCTGATTGACTTGTAGAAGAAACTGGTGATTTCAACCAGATTTGGTTGGAAGGATCCTAGGCTGGTAGGTTTCTGAAGACGTGTGCAGAATTTTGATTGGTCAAGTTTTCTTAAAGCCATCTTGGATTTAAAAAACTGGACGGGAAATTGTTTAAAACACTATTCCGCTTGGCCGACCTGTTGGAAGGACTCTAGGTGGGTAGGCATCAGAATGGGCACATATAATTTTTTTTATCTGCTCAATTCTTTTGGTGACAATCTTGGATTTTTAAAACAAGAGGCCCAAGGGGCCTGTATCGCTCACCTGCATCGTAGGCATTTCAACCAGAAAGGCCATCAACAATAAGTAGAACCCTGCAGAGTTGAGCAGAATTATAACAAGAAAACAGATGCCATGTTTCTTTATGTATCAACTACTTTTGAACAAAACTTAACGGCCCGTAGTCCCTTATCATATCGCCCAATTTTCGGCCCAATCCGTTCAACGATTCTGGATACGAAGTTGTTTTCACGAAAACTAGGTCATCCAAGATGCCCGCCAAGCCAATGGATCAATCAGGTTCTCTTGAACAAATTGGTTCTCCTCCTGCATTAGATGATGTTTCATGAGTTTTGAATCAACCCCCAAGCTGTTTTGGAGATTTTTAGACATTTCTAAAAATCGGCTGGTTTAGCCGGTGGCCATCTTGGATTTTGGCCGATCAGCTTCATTTGAACAAACTTAGACCTCTATGCCCTAAGGCTGCATTCTGCCAAATATAATTGAAGTCGGCCCAGTGGTTCTTGAGAAGTCGTTTAAAGAATTCCCCATTGCTTTACTATGGGCCCATTGCTTTACTATGGGAGCCTATGGCAGGAAAGCAAACCAAGATGGCAGTCAAACCGTTTATCCAACAGTCTCGAAAGTGGCATATTTGAACTCGCCACCCTGATAAGCATATATACAGCAATTCTCGCTATCAAAATACATCAAATACAAAAAAGCCAATATGACAAAAAGCTAAATTTTGATTGCTTGATGCCGGCCATGTTTTTTAACGTACGAACTTCCTTTGATCAAATTTGAATGGCCCTTGCTCCCTAAGCATATTTACCAAATTCCAGCACTATCCCTTCAGCGGCTCGAGAGAAGTCGTTTTCCCGAAAACTACGTCATCCAAGATGGCCGCCAATCAAATATGCCAATCAGGTTGCCTTGAATAAACTTGGGTCTAACGTTGCCATAGATGATGTGGTATGAATTTTGAATCAATTCCTCCAGCGGTTTCGGAGATTTTTTAAAGTGGTTCTAAAAATCGGCCATTTTGGCCGGTGGCCATCTTGGATTTTAACCGATCCGCTTCGTTTGAACAAAATTAGATCTCTATGCTCTATGGATGTTTCCTGCCAAATATAATTGAAATCGGCCTGTGGTTCTGGAGAAGAAGTTGTTTAAAGACTTCCCCATTGCTTTACTATGGGAGCCTATGGCGGGAAAACAAACCATGATGGTAGCCAAACTATTTAGCCGACAGTCTCGAAAGTGGCATATTTGAACTCGGCATCCTGATAAGCATATATAGAGCAATTTTCACCATTAAAATACATCAAATACAAAAAAAGAAATATGACCAACAAATGCTAAATTTTGATTGGTTGATGCCGGCCATGTTTTTTAACATACAAAATTCCTTTGAACAAATTTAAATGGCCCTTGGTCCCTAAGCAAATTTAATAAATTTCAGCTCTATCCCTTCAGCGGTTTGGGAGAAGTCGTTTTCGGGGAAACCACATCATCCAAGATGGCCACCAAGCAAATAGGCCAATAAGGCTGGCTTGAATAGACTTGGGTCTCACATTGCCATAGATGATGCGTTATGAGTATTGACTCAATTCCTCTTGCGGTTTCGGAGAAGATTTTTTAAAGTGTCTAAAAATCAGCCATTTTGGCTGGCGGCCATCTTGGATTTTGACCGATCTGCTTCGTTTGAACAAACTTAGATCTATATGCCCTATGAATGCTTCCTCCCACATATAATTGAAATCGGCCCAGCGATTCTTGAGAAGTCGTTTAAAGAATTCCCCATTGCTTTACTATGGGCCCATTGCTCTACTATGGGAGACTATGGCGGGAAAACAAACCAAGATGGCAGGAAAACTCTTTATCCGACAGTCTCGAAAGTGGGATATTTGAACTGGCCACACTGATAAGCATATATAAGGCAATTTTTGCCATCAAAATACATCAAATACAAAAAAGACAATATGACCAACAAACGCTAAGTTGATGGTGGCCCAGGGTCTGAAATAAGGAGTCAATTTGATCTGACAAAAAAGCGGAAGTTGACTAACCTGACAGGGGGCGGGGGGGGGGGGCCGGGGGTCCTCCCCCAGAAAATTTTAAAATCTAGATGCTCTCAGAGGCCATCTCCTGCATTTCTGTAGAAAAATATAGGTTTTCGGTTGCCTGTGAAATTGTTCTATTTTTACCAATTTTGTCCTGAAAAAGTCAAATAGACTAAGACATTTTCAGGAGAAAATGCATAAAGAGAGAACAATTTCATAGTCAACTGTAGGACCCAGAAAATGAGGAGTTAACCACTTACACTCGGCCCTCCATTTAGCAAGGGTTGACGCTTTGGCCACTTTTCGCTCAGATGCCATTTTAGCAACACATCAACTGCTAGGCCGCAGCAGGATTTTGGCCGATCGGCTTCGTTTGAACAAACTTGAATCTCTCTGACCTAAGGATGCTTCCTGCCAAATATAATTGAAATCGGCCCCGTGGTTCTTGAGAAGTCGTTTAAAGAAAAAATTGACGGATGATGGACGGACAGACGATGGACCGTCGCCACGGCATAAGTTCACTTGGCCTTTCAGACCAGGTGAGCTAAAAATGGCGTGAAATCGTTTAACGTGCGCTACTTTCTCAAAGAAAATGTAAATTTGTAGACCAAGAAGATAATTTTTGAAAATTTACCACTGAAATGATTGGCTCGGTCTCTTGGTCTGCAAATAGACATTCCTCAAGACCACTGTAGCAGCCGATTTTGGCTGATATGGGTGTTAAAGCGTTAAGCACTTTGAACCAGATATGGCTGAAAGGATACTAGTGTGGTAGACTTTAGAAATTTTGACTTGTTAATTCTTTTTGTTGGCTATCTTGGGATTTTCCGGGAATGGTTTAAAATGCTACTCTTCTTTAATCAATAGCCCAATCTCAATGAAACTTGAGGGGAACGATCTTATGGTAATCAGCTTCCAAATTATCATAGTCACATAGTCCAATTCTGACATGATGATGATCAGTGGGTAATTGTGTATGTAGTGTCAAACCTCTGTCTCTTCACTACATCTATTCCCTACAAGTACAATGTAGCATGCACTAAATACTGTCTCTTCACTCCATCTATTCCCTACAAGTACAATGTAGCATGCACTAAATACTGTCTCTTCACTCCATCTATTCCCTACAAGTACAATGTAGCATGCACTAAATACTGTCTCTTCACTACATCTATTCCCTACAAGTACAATGTAGCGTGCACTAAATACTGATTTTGTATTTGATGTCTTAGTTCTAAATTTAAAGGATCATGTCTATTTTAATGCAAATAGTTCAAATGCTAACTGTTCACTCATACATACATGAGAGCGTTCAGCCTAGGGTAGGAATTCCTACCCTGTCATTAAATCTTAGTAAAATGAAATGATCTCTATTCGCTCTGAAACATTCAAATCTGCATTAATTTTAATTTAACAAGGGGTGTATGACTTAATTTCCTACCCTGCTTGGTGAAGTCACTCTTATGTATCGACTTCAGGTGAGCGTCAAAGGACCTGGGGCCTCTTGTTGCTTCTGCATTATACATATCTGACATGTTTTCCAAAATGGTAATTGGGTAATTTATAATAGACTGATTATCTAATGTATAAACAACTTTTCCTTCAGGGTCGCAGAGCCAATCTGAATTGGATTACCTTTCAACACCATCTTCAAGCTGTAAAAGGTATGTTGTTGTTATTATTAACTCACCTGGTGATCGTCTGTCTGTCTGTCGTCCGTCATCTCTCAGTCTCAAGTTTTTCCTTTTAACGACTTCTTAAGAACTGCTGGATAGATTGCAACCAAATTTGACAGTACAGATCCTCGAGTCATAGAGATCCAACTTTGTTCAAAGAAGCTGATTGGTCAACTTGACCAGCAGTCGACTTGATTGCATCATTTTTCACAAGACCAACCTTTTTCTCCAAAACCGATGAAGGGACTAATTGAGCCGAAATTTGACAAATATGATCAAGGGCAGAATAAACTAGTTCATGAGTGCATCCTTCCCACCCACCGGGCAAGAGTAAACAACACAGAATCTAGCTTGGGTGGTGAATATGGTTTTAATATTGTCAATAAAAATAAACAAATCTGCACGAGCAGGGCATCATGGAGAATACAATTATCAGATGCCAATATAGTTCACTGTTCAATGACATACATTGTGGCAGATAACAGATTTAATAAGAAAAACCTTAGGTCCTCTAGACTAAAACTAAATACACAGACATACATATATACACAATAAAGATTGGGCGCGAGGGTGGGATTGAAAACTTTTTTTAAAGTTCTCATATATCAATATAAGATACTGATTCTAAGCAAATTTGAGTTTCTTTTTTTTTTTACTTTATAGGCACTTTAACTAAACTAGAAGTATAGCCATCATTTTAGTTAGATATCTGCTCGCGCCTGCAGCCATTTCAGTTGAATCTGTCTGAAAATTGTTAGTATAAAACAATTCTCAATTATCATTATCAAATCTTTGCTTAGTAATAATTGTATTATTAGCTTATTATTTTGAGAACAATTTGGTGGAAAGCTGTTTCCGCTATAGACAGCAACACTTCTAGTAAATTTGGTAAATATATTTGATTGTACCATAGGAAATATACCGCCTAACTTCTATTGTCCTATGCTATGAAATTACTACGGGGATTTCTCGGACGATCCGCTCACCTGGAAAGCCAGCAGAACATTGACTACCAGTGGCATTGCGAGAATGGTTTTATAACATGTATAGCCAATAATTTCGTACCGGCGAAGGCAACAGTCTAACTAAAATGACGTATGCAAATATGTAACTAAAATGGTGGCTATATTTCTAGCTAGTTAAAGGGCACATAAAGTAATGAAAATACCTAAATTTACTTAGGATCAGTCTATATATTAATATATGAGAACTTTAATGATGATTCTAAATATCTAACTACATAATTCAACTACTTGACGGTGACTGTGGACTAGTGAAAAAGCATGAGTAATTTTCATCAACTGACTGGCTCTTATTAATGTAAACAAAGCCAGTCAGTCACAGATTTTGGTCAGTTAGATGTATGATGCACTGGTCAGCTAGCTGTAATCAGATACAGGCCAGGGGGAGTGATTAATTATCGAAACAGCCAATTCAGAGGTAAATTAAAAAAAATAGTCTCCTTGGTCTGCAAATGGACATTTCTCAAGACTACTGCAGAAGTCATTTTTGGCTAATATGTGTACTATAGGGATATGTGAGCTATTAATCTCTCTCCATGGTTGAAAAGTCAGGGGAGCTGCGAGTGATAGCTCGCCTAACAAATGATGCCCTGAAACAGCATACATGCAGTTTGCAAACATATGCTTGCAAATTAGATATAGATGATTTCTATGGCAACTAAAGTTGAGAAAGTGGCCTCAAAACTGATGGCAGTTATGGAGAGATAATTCACACATCACTGTTTAATATCAGATTATCTATCATAATCTCAGCCTAGTACATTAAAAACATGACTGCCTTCATCCAATCAGAATTCAACATTTTGGCGGAAATAAGTCAGAGTCAGATTTTGTGTCTTATGATCATAAAGACAATGGAATAAAGTGGTTTGTCCTAAAGTTTTATTGAAATCGTCTAATTTTATTGTAAAAGTGTATAAAGTCACTCAGAATCCATCTCCAAAGACCTGGGTACCTCCAGAATACTGGGTTTCTTGGAGTAAAATCTTGTGCATTGCTGTGCTCAGCAAAATAGGTGGTGTTCCCAAATTCGGTAAATCTAAGGCCCTGAAACACGTATTCACCTCCAAAGAAATTGACTGAAGTTGTTCAGGTAATATTGTGGACATGACACGTAAAGAGAAATCCTACCTGTCACCTATTTATTTTGAAACATTTCAATCCCCTCAGGAATAAACCATAACCCGCTCATGTTGCAACTGTAGCGTGTCATGCTGGTTTTGTTTCATGACGAGATCATCTGACAGAGGACATTAGACAGCTAAAGAAGAGAGTCAAACGTCTAGAACAGATGGCGATCAAGAAAAGCAAGAATGATGACGAGGCATGAGCCTCTAATTCAATTTAACAACTTAAAATTTTTTATTCATTTATGCATAATGAAATCATATGTAAAAATCGATTTCGTTTCATTGCATTGAGGTAGACAACTTAAGCCAATAAAAGTATATACTTTCAACAATTTTATTTTCAAGCATTTTGGAGTGAATGTGTGTACCTTTAAGTAAAACAAAGACTAGTGTCATTTTGGAACCCAGGCTCATGTAAATTGCTGCAGTTAAGGCAGCAACAATTTACTACAACATTGTTTCTAAAATGAACGCTCATAAAAAATTGAAAACATTAGTTCTTGAACTTTCTAGAATAGTTCAATGGTTGTTCATGAATTTAACACGGAACTGTTCTGGAATGTCATGAAAAGTAGTGCATGAGTTATGTCCAGTTCACGTTTCTAGATTCATTAAATGTTCCAAGAAAATTCATGAATATATATTCTTGAATAATACTTGAACTGTTCTGGAATGTTTGGGAACTGAAAAGCTTGATGAATTCATGAAATGTTCATGCTCAATTCTTGAACAGTCATGGAACAATTCTGGAGAGTTCAGGAACTAAAAAACCTGATGAATTCATGAATGTTCTAGAATCGGACATTAACATTTCATGAATTTGTCAAGCATTTCAATTCCTGAACTTTCCAGAACAGTTCAAGTATTATTCCAGAATATATATTCATGAATTTTCCTTGAACATTTAATGAATCCAGGAACGTGAACTGGACGTAACTCATGCACTACTTTTCAAGAATTGAACATGAATTTATCAGGCGTTTCAGTTCCTGAACTTTCCAGAATAGTTAGTATCATTCAAGAATATATATTCATGAGTTTTCTTTGACTATTTAATGAATCCAGGAACGTGAACTGGACGTAACTCATGCACTACTTTGAATATTTAATGAATAGCTGGGATTATCTGCATCAGTACTTTTGAGGAAATTATCATGGATTTTTTATTCATGAAAAGTTCCAGAACTAAATTTTTTGAAGGCGGCCATTTAATGTTCACGACCAGTTCATGAACTGAACATGAACATTTGATGACATTTGAAGAACTGATCATGGACTTTGGTGGGTGTTCATGAACTGTTTACTATGAATAATTCATGAACAGTTCTTCAAAACTTTGCAGGGGAAACAAGCTTGTTGGTGTGGAGACATACCTCCCTCAAACACCCCTTATCGACATAATGTTAGGGGCCAGTTGCTTTCGCAGCCGTGGCATCTGGAACTTCACCTTGTCACTCTGATCGTACGCCCACCGTTGGTGGAATTTCTTGGATTTATACTTCTCCTCTTCCCACTGCAACACTTCTACAGACTCATCACACTCGTCATACAAGTAATCATACAAGTTTGGCCCTACGATGCCCTCCTCCTGCCGGATGAGGCTCTCCCATTCTTGGACAGAGTTGTAGTCCCTTCGTCTCCTTGCCTCTAGCGTTCTGTTCATACCAGCTCACTCGCTGCATTTGTTCACCTTCTTGTCGACAACGCATTTCCTGTACCACTATATCTGCCATCCCGGAGAAGGTGTGTGGCTCCTCTCTCTCCTTTTTCCACAACACGGTGAATGCCTGATAGATCTGCTATGATATCGTCATCATCATGATGGGGATAGGTCAATAAGTAGTAGCAGCGTCAACTCTAATTGGGTATCCGACAGACTATCCATGCTGGCATATAAACTAATGGTGGAGCTGTCAAACAGGTGATTTACATGGGTGAACATGTTGGGGCTGATTGCTTTCCACAGTTTGCTGGTGGCTCCTGGTAGATATTCTATCACGTCTAACCCTACTTCAGTCAGTGAGCTGTGGTAGGTACTTCCCGGTGGCGGATGTAACACATCGGCGTGTACATATGTGGTGGAATCCTGAGCTACCTTGTGGTCTGATGACATTCTCCCCATTTTGGAGTAGCAATCGGACAATCGGTATGGCTATACACTCCGTTTAAACCATATATATATATATATATATATATATATATATATATATATATACAATGGAGCCCATATCTAGATATATATACAATGGAACCCATATTTACTTACTCACCCGGTCTAGCGGATCTTGTAGACGTGTACGACATTGATGCCACCAAGGTTAAGGAAAGTGATGGCAAGTCGTTCATCCTCCAATATGGAGCAGACTCCAAGACATTCTCCCTCCATCCCATCGGTGGAGCTGCTAACTGACATAAAGGATGTCTCGAAGGACCGCCTGGGTCAAGAGAGAGATGGGGACAAAATAGTGTTCCGCTATGACTTCCAGAAGAAGAAGTTTATCCTCCACCCTCTGATAAAACAGTCACCAAACAAGGTTGAGGATGTTAACACCTTGGACGCTGACTTCAGCTTTCATGTCTTAGACATGCCCCACCGATGTCACATGATGGCGTGGTGTTGACCCTGGCCGTCTGGTACCCCTCTGCACCTGGTGGTAACTGGCGAATGTGGGTGCCACTATATAGACCTCCAGCGGTTATTGACCTGAAGGTTACCCCCACTCTCCACCGTTGTGAAGAAGGATGGCACGATCCGGAAGCTTTATAACCGGGGGACATCTTTCCTGACCTATATAGGTCAGGGCACAACCCTAGTTGCAGTGGGTCATAGGATTGGGGTCACTGGAGGAAAGCTCCTGCTGTGTCACCCCTTTGATAGACCAGAGGAAGCCATCAATATTCAGGATGGCATCCTGCGGATAGAGGGTGTATCGCACTCCTCGAAGGCGAAGGGCTCAGTGAAGCTGCTCGAGCATGTCAGGTTCACAAGTCCGCAAACAACCCATATTCTGCTAGAGCTGCGGCTTCTAGCTGGTGGTAAAGTGAAGCAGCTAAGACCTGCCCCTGAAGGCATGAAGATCGGCATCGAGGATGACACAGGGCTCGATATGACACAGATATTTCTCGAGGGTTCACCTTGTTCGGTTTAACCCTCTATATAGAGGATGTTGGTTATACTACTGCTCACCTGTGGTGGCTGCCTCACAGACAGCCATGATATTAGATGCCAAGTGGGCCCACTTCCGAGACGAGCCTCAGTACAATCCCTTCCGCGACCATCTGCAGAAAAACATCTACGACCGATTTCACCCACGTGAGGAAATTGAGTCTACCTGCCACTTCTATGGCATAGAAAGGTTAGGGCGGGGTTGTCTGCGGCAGCGGTTCCTGCTACACCAGATTCTCTGTCACATGTGAGCATGCTAGAGTCTGCGGAGATGTAGATGGTAGGCAGTTTAGCATTCGGCCAAGTGAACACTGCCAAGGCAGCTAGAAGGGCCTGTGGGTAATCAATCCCCTTATGTCGATGCAACACTGGTCATTACTGTGGGGTTTTTTTTTTTATTATTTTGTCTTATGGAGACATTAGACGTGGCATGTATTTGTGATCATCAGCATTATGTCTATCATCATCAGCATTATGTCTATCATCATCATCAGCATTATGTCTATCATCATCATAATCAGCATTATGTCTCTCATCATCATCATCATCAGCATTATGTTTTTATCATCATCATCTATGCCTCAGGAATTGAAAGGGCGGTGGGAGTTGAGGGTGGACTGCATCAGATTCTCTGTGTCACATGCGAACATTCCAGAGTCTGTCGTGGTGCAGATGGTAGGCACTTTACTCTACCAAGTGAGCATTGTCGGGGCACCTGGAAAAATGGATGGCTAATCTCCTCACACCGATGTGACAGCAGTCGTGACTACATGTTTGTTTAATGTGAAAATAGATAACACTTTATTGATGTTGTTGTTTGTTGTGGTTTGATGTTGTTGTTTTTGTGCAGAGTGAGGCGTCTTGAGATTGTGCACCGAGTATGATGGGGTTGAGGTGGCGCTGCACTTTCTGCACTAAGCATCGAGACTCAGATATCATAGAGATTGTGCACCGAGTATGATGGGGTCGGTGGCGTTGCACTGTCTGCACTAAGCATTGAGACTCAGATACCAGAGAGATTGTGCACTGAGTATGATGGGGTCGGTGGAGTTGCACTTTCTGCACTAAGCATTGAGACTCGGGCCTTTCGCTCTGTCAGAGCTCATCACATCTGGCTCCTGAATACGCTGAATTGTTGCTGGTTCGAATGATGTATAGGCGCTCTCCACCTCCATGTAACTGCCATTCTTGAGTCTTCTTACTTATAATTTTCTGTTCCTTTCCTTTGGTTGAGTAAATTCCAAATTAGAGACCAATGATTGTATAGCTTTATGTTTCCTCCATTGTCCAGAGTGCTTTGTAACGCCTTAAATATGTGTTGACATATTTCAGCCTTGCTTGTCCACCATTTAGTACTTTCCTCAACAAGATGATTTGCTCTGTTACAGTATACTCAAGATGTTGTGTCTAAGTTTCTTGTTGTCACGGTAAAATCTGCTGCGATCTCCATAATTATAATACGTCCGACTTCGACAAAATTCAGTTTCAAATGCATATTATCAACTCATGATTCATCGACTCGTGATGTCCGTGACGTCAATCATTGTACAAATACATCCGGTTTCAAATGCGTTATCAGCTAGCTCATGTTGATAAGAATGTAATGATTTTGAACCGTCGTGATTATCGCCGCACTTATTATAGGATACAGTTATAGGTTTTTCAATATTGTTGGTGTTGCTGAACACGATTGTAAATGATCTGTAGTTTAAGTAGCAGTTTTATTGTGTCCATTAGCACAGTCCGAAATATCAATCTTAAATTTAACCACTTAATTAGAAGGATCAGTCAATAAAATGATTAACCCTTAATAGTTCATTAATTTGATGATGATAACTTGATAATGATGTGGATGAAGGTTGTTGCTGCCTCAGTGCTTGAGTGTTCATGGGGGAATGACTTCCCCGCAACAATATGAATTGCCACGGCAGCGAGTTCTCATTTGTCTACCATGTATTATGCACCAGAGTACACACGTGCGTAGGTTGACTGTGAAAACACTCCTAGGTTAGTGTGTTCAAACTATGCTATGTTATTGAGCTATATACACACACAAGCCAGATAAGCTCGCTCAGCTCTCTAGCGCTGACTATACAGACAGAATGACCTATATCTTGACAAACAAATAGATAGCTGACAGTAAGCGCTTGGCTTATAAAATAATAAATTATAAAAAGCTAGTAGTTATAAAATAAGTGTTTCAGAATGGGCCCCTACAACCAGGTGATGCCCTATTAGAGAAACGAACTGTATAGGTAATCAAGTTAACTGAATCTGAAACTCAATCACGGGTTACCTCGAAGAACTATGGAGCTACATGCAGTGTAGTCTGTGCGGCACGGCGGGAAACAGTGTAGGCTGTGCGGCACAGTGGGAAAAAGTGGCAAGAGCATTACATGACCTGGGCGACTATGCAAATAAATCGCTCGAGTTCTGGAGAGCTTCTCCTGACCTATCATTCATGATAGTAGTAGATGAGTTACTCGCCCGAAAAACCCCATCAGGCGTCGAGTTAGGGGTTAGACGCTATCCACTGACAGCAATGGCAATGACAGAACTCAGACAGTATTTAGATCATCTGCTAATGATCCACAGTATCAATATGGATGATGATATCGAACCAAAATAAATGTGTTGCTAGATTTTTTATTTTAGATTAATATCATCAATGAGGCAATCGAAGAGGTGGTCGAGCGCCTCATCTGTGAGATTCTTGTGCAGGTGTGTCTCTGCTTTGGGCTTCCTGTATGTGTGCAAGCGTGTCCCTGCTTTGGGATTCCTGTATGGTGCTGGAACGGGTGGCTCGCTGTGAGGGGTCATGGTGGCCCTACGTTGTAATACACCTCCTCATCTGTGAACTTATTGTGATTGTGTGTATCCATGGTTCGGAATCTTATGAGTAAACCTATGGGTTTGTAGTGAAGTTTTGTACTTGCCTGGCATGAATAAACTTATGTCGTAGGTCTAAAGGGAAGTTTTGTACTTGCCTGGCATGGTCTGAACAATGGATGGGGCCCACAGGGGGTTTGAGGTGGGCCCTACATTGTAAAACACATCGCAGCCAGTCGGACCTCTGTTCTGATAGCCCACCCCTCCCTCCTGTAGCCGCCGATCGGCGATCCACACCTACCACCGATATAAAACAGTCTACAACAGTCGCCTCCCACCACCTCGTGGGCCCACCTCCATCCTGTAGTGGCCGATCGGCGATCCACAGCTACCACCACCCTCTGTTCTGATAGCCTTAATATACATACTACTCAGTGGACATTTTTTGCTGTGGCATCCCCAATGAGAATCGTTTAGCATGAAAGATTGTGAGAGTACGAAAAGAATTTCCGACCTGTAGCTAACTTGAGTACCAAGCTCATTATCAGTTATTGGCAACACCGTATCACGTGCTATAACACTGACATGTCTGATTTGTTGGGAATCCATGCATATTAATTTTTTCCGGCAAAATGGCATCACACTCAGCTGTTTTGCAAAAAATCATAAACTTTGTGTGCCAATATGTTACAATCTATGCATATTTCTTGTATGCCAGACTAAAAAGTAGACAGATGACTAGATTAATGAAACTGCCAATTAGGAAGCGTGATGCCGATATATTTGACTGCTTCAGTATCTCAACTCGGCTTTATTACTGACAGTGCTTGACCCTGGTGAAAAAAATACAGGCTTTTTGCCCGAAAACTGGGATATCCTGGCATTTCCGAGCTCTGCAAGCCAGGAATCTTTTAGCCTGTGGAATCCTGGCATATCCTGCGATTCAAATGGCAGAAGCCAGGATTGCAAGCAATAGCAACACTCCAGGGTTATTCACGCTTTTCCTGACTTTAAAAAGCTGGGATTCAGGCCAGGAAAAGCAGGAGTGAAACTGATAGACTAAGAAGCCAGGAAAAGCCTGGATAATCATGGAATTTTAATCGCTTGTTTTCAAAGACAGTCTGGGCTTTTTAGAAAACTCAGGAAATATCTGGACTTCAGTTATTCTGCATGAAGTTAATAACAGAAGAGGCCCAAGGACCTGTGGCGCTCGCCTGGACCATTGGCCTTTAAACCATTTGCATCTAAAATTGTCAAAAAATCTTACAACATTCAAATCAAATCTTAAAACTCATCTCTTTAAACAAGCGTACCAGAATTTAAATTAATGTTTATATTATCATTTCATTGTCTTGCGCTACGAGCATGCTTGCGTGGAGTTTGGCGCGTTATAAATTCACTTATTATTATTATTATTATTTTATTTAAATAGGCATGATGGATGATTTTCAGAAAATCCAAGATGGCCACCAAAAAATTGACCAAACACGACTCTTGTTTAATATGTTAAAGCCTACTGTCATAGGATCATTCCAGCCAAGTTTTGTTGAAATCCGCCTATTGATTGAAGGAGTATCATTTTAAATGGTTCCGGAAAACTTTCAGAAAATCAGACATTGCTGCCAAACATTGACCTACCAAAATTCTGAATAGAATTTCTAGAGGCTACGACAATAGGATCTTCCCAGCCAAATTTGGTTGAAATTGCACAACCGATTAATGAGCAGTAGCATTTAATATGAATTCCCATTTTTCGGAAAATAGAAGATGGCCACCATTAAAATCAAGCGGTCAAAATTCTGTATACAAGTTCTGACGCATACCGGTTAAAATTCTGTATACAGGTTCTGAAGTGTACCGGCCTAGCAATCTGCCAAGCGGCTAATTATGAGTAGCCTTTTAACTGATTTCCCAAAATACTCAGAAAATCCAATATGGCCACCGGAAAAACTGAGCAATCAAAATTCTCTATACAAGTTCTGAAAACTACCGCCCTAGGCTCGTTCCAACCAGTCTGGTTGAAATTGTCCAAGCAGTTAATGAGAAGTAGCGTTTTAAATGATTTTCAGGCAGTTTTTAGAAAATTCAAGATGGCCACCGACCAAATTGACCAATAAAAATTCTATATAGAAGCTCTGAAGCATACACCTTAGGGGCCTTCCATCCAAGTTTGATTGAAATCGGCCAAGTGATTATCGAGTAGGCTTTTAAGTGACTTTTGAGCAAATCCAAGATGGCCACCGGAAGAATTCACCAATCAAAATTCTGTATACAAGTTCTGAACCATACCAGCATACTATCCTCCCAGCCAGGTCTGGTTGAAATTGTCAAAGCGTTTAATAAGTAGCGTTTTAAACGATCTCCCGCCATTTTTCGGAAATTTCAAGATGGCCACTGAAAACAAGAGGCCCAAGGGGCCTGTGTCGCTCACCTGGAGCACCATCAATTTTTGTCCAAATTGTTGGTGGGTGGTTTAGCAGTCTTTAAAATGAGTTTGTGGACATTTTTACAAGTGCAATATGGCCGCCAAACACACTACATTTTGATTGGCCCACGGCGGCCATGTTTTTTTGATGGATCAACTTCCTTTGGACAAATTTCGGCCCGATGCCTTCAGCGGTTCTGGAGGAGTAATTTCCGTGAAAACCAGGTCATCCAAGATGGTCGCTGAACCATTTGGTCACGTCCTCTTGAACAAAATTGGCTTACCTCTTGGCCTAGATGAAGATTCCACAAGTGGTTTCGGAGAAGAATTTTAAAGACATTTCCTGAAATTGGTCGAAATCCAAAATGGCCGCTGGCCAAATTGGCCGATCGGGTTCATTTGAACAAACTTGGGTCCTTATGCCCTAAGGATGCTTCCTGCCAAATATAATTGAAATCAGCCTGGTAGTTCTCGAGAAGACATTTTAAATTTCCCATTGCTTTAGCATGTGAGCTTTTGACGAGAAAATTATGCAAGATGGCTGCCAACCCGTTTATCCGACAGTTTCGAAAATTGCAAATTTGAGCTCAGAATACCCAAAAACATATATAGAACCAATTTTGGCCTCAAAATCAATCAAATAAAAAAATCCAATATGTCCGCCAAACACACTACATTTTGATTGGCCCATGGCGGCAATGTTTTTTGACGGAGCAACTTCCCTTGAAGAAACTTTAATGGCCCTTAGTCCCTAATCATATCTCCCAAATTTTGGCCTGATCCATTCAGCGGTTCTGGAGAAGTCATTTTCGGGAAAACTAGGTCATCCAAGATGGCTGCCGAACCATTCGGTCAATCAAGTTGTCTTGAACAAACTTGGCTTACCTCTTTGCCTAGATGAGGTTTCATAAGTTTTGAATTGATTCCCCAAGATGTTTCGGAGAACGAGATTTTTAAAGACATTTCTAAAAATCAGCCTAAATCCAAGATGGCCACCAGCCAAATTGGCAGATCGGCTTTGTTTGAACAAAATGAAATCTTTATCCCATAAGGATGCTTCCTGCCAAATATAATTCAAATCGGGCCAGTAGTTCTCGAGAAGATATTTTAAATTTCCCATTGCTTTAGTATAGGAGCTTTTGGTGGGAAAATGATCCACGATGGCTGCCAAATCGTTTATCCGACAGTTTCGAAAATTGCAAATTTGAGATCAGAATACCCAAAAACCTATATAAAACGAATTTCGGCCTCAAAATCCATCAAATAAAAAAATCCAATTTGGCTGCCAAACACACTATATTTTGATTGGTCCACTGCGGCCATGTTTTTTGGCGAATCAACTTCTCTTGAACAAACATTAATCGCCCTTAGTTCCTAATTATATATCACAAATTTCGGCCTGATCGCTTCAGTGGTTCTGGGGAAGACGTCATTATTGTGAAAACTAGGTCATCCAAGATGGCCGCTGAACCATTTGGTCAATCAAGTTCCCTTGAACAAACTTGATTCAGCGCTTACCCTAGATCATATTTCGTGAGTTTTGAATTGATCCATCAAATGGTTTGGGAGGAGAAGATTTTTAAAGACATTTCTAAAAATCGGCCGAAATCCAAGATGGTCGCCGGCCAAATTGGCCGATTGGGATCGTTTGAAGAAACGTGAATCTCTATGCCTTAAGGATGCTTCATGCCAAATATAATTGAACTCGGCTCAGTAGTTCTGGAGAAGATATTTTAAATTTTCCATTGCTTTAGTATGGGAGCTTTTGGCGAAAAAATAATCCAAGATGGCCGCCAAACCGTTTATCCGACAGATTCGAAAATTGCAAATTTGAGATCAGAATAGTCAAAAACCTAGATAACACCAGTTTTGGCCTCAAAATCAATCAAATAAAAAAATCCAATATGGCCGCCAAACATGCTATATTGTGATTGGCCCACGGCGGCCATGTTTTTTGATGGATCAACTTCTCTTGAACAAACTTTATTGACCCTTAGTCCCTAATCATATCTGCCAAATTTAGGCCTGATCCCTTCAGCGGTTCTGGAGAAGTTATTTTCGCTAAAACTAGGTCAACCAAGATGGCCGCCAAACTATTTGACCAATTAAGTTCGCTTGAACAAATTTGGTTGAGCTCTTGCCCTAAATCATATTTCACGAGGTTTCCTTCAATCCCTCAAGCGGTTTCGGAGAAGATTTTTAAAGACGTTTCTAAAAATGGGCCAAAATCCAAGATGGCCACCGGCCTAATTGGCCGATCGGCTTCATTTGAACAAACTTGGATCCCTATGCCCTAAGAATGCTTCCTGCCACATATAATTGAAATTGGCCTAGCTGTTCTTGAGAAGTCGTTTGACGGATGGACGACGGACACACGACGGATGGTCGCCATGACATAAGCTCACTTGGCCTTTCAGGCCAGGTGAGCTAAAAATGGAGCAATCAAAATTCTGTATACAAGATCTGAACCATACTATGGTAGGGTTCTTCCATCCGAGTTTGATTCAAATCGACCCCGTGGTTCTCGAGGAGTAGGCTTTTAAGTGATTTGCAGAAATTTTCAGAAAATCCAAGATGGCCACCAGAAAAATTGACCATCAAAATTCTGTATACAAGTTCTGAAGCCTACCACCCTAGGGCCCTTCTAGCTAAGTC
Organism: Chaetoderma sp. LZ-2023a; assembly: GCA_034401795.1. Taxonomy (NCBI): domain Eukaryota; kingdom Metazoa; phylum Mollusca; class Caudofoveata; order Chaetodermatida; family Chaetodermatidae; genus Chaetoderma; species Chaetoderma sp. LZ-2023a. The sequence goes on from CM067367.1 coordinate 113,628,520, forward strand.
TGGTTGAAAGTGCTCAAACAGTTAATGAGGAGTAGCATTTTTAACGATTTCCCACCATTTTTCGGAAAATTCAAGATGGCCACCAAACAAATAGACCAATCAAAATTCTGTATACAAGATATAAAGCCTACCCCCATAGGATCATTCATGCCCAATTAATTTGAAATCTGCTATGTGGTTAATGAGGAGCAGCGCTTTTAAGCAAAAGTTGATGGATGGATGGGCGGTACATCAAGTAGTACATCATATTTAACCCGGACCACTCTGATACCCATATTCTATCTTTTAATGTGCCAATAACAAAGAAACTGGTGTACATTTTTCAACAGTTTTGGTTTTGGCAGATGATGTTGCTATCTATGACAGCAACATCTTCCACCAAATATGTTGAGAAATGAACACGAGTTCATCTTTTAATTTAATTTGAAAATTTATAATGTTGACATAGTGGTAAGGGTTAATAAAATAGCACACAAGATAGAATTACAGAATCATCATTTTCATGAAATCTCAACACAAAGATCAAACTGATCACTGTTGTATTCACCATATTATCCTGAAGAAAAAGAGAAACATTTACAAGATGAAAGAACACCAAAAAATGGAAATATAACCGGAACAGTCAACAAAGTTGATTTCAGTCAACAAAGTTGATTTCAAACGGCAATAACAAGCCAATATTCCTCAAATGATGATGACCGTGAACAGTGTTCACTCTAATATTGCATGTTATGGGGCCATATTTGCCAAGCAGCCCTGTAACATGCATTATCAGGATAGATAATTGAGGGAAAGAAATTAGACAGTAGAAGTACGACACTATCCCTCTAGAAGCTAAATGACGGGTGTGAGGTAATGGTATTAATGGACAATCTATGCAAGGATGCACACTTTAAATCTTTTAGGCGTCATGCTAGATATTCAGTTTATGTAATACTTTATCGAATAAAATTATAAGTCATGAGCGGGGCCATCTTAATTTCTTAGCGACTCTCGACCAATCAACTGCATTTGAACATGCGCACTAGTCATAATTGGTGCACACATAAGTGATTCCGGGTTTTAGGAAAAATAAAGGAATCAATACGCTATTGTTGACGAGTTTTTGCTAGGAATTTCATTCACAAAATCCTATTTATATTTTCCCGTAGAAAGTTGTAAACAAACTGAATTGACCAATCAGCAGTAGCTTTATCAAATTCAATCATCTGACATAATGTAACGCTAAGTTTGATTAGATAAAGCGCCCGTAATGCTTGTGTATTTAGTGATCGAAAACTGGTGCTGGTGAAAAACGTCCAGACGGCGCGTGGGCATATATGTACATTTATTGCAAGCCGTCCAGATGGTTTGTAGGCCTATCTGTACACTTTTTGCATCGCGTGAGTTTCTTAGGGCTAAGATAGCAACCATGGTCTACACTGGCCAAGACCATGGTAATTCGTGGTTAACATCATCACTATGGACTACCATGGTGATATATCACCGTACTCTATGGTATTTGAGAGCCGACCATTGTATTTCATGGTTCTATATCAAATAGCCGCCGGTCACCATGCTATTCCATGGTTGTTGTTTCACCTGGGTTTTACTCTAAATATAGAGTAGAAAAGTGTGCAAATATGTAGAATAGTACTGACCAGTGTTTGTTTAGATGGACAGTCTTTTCAAACTGGATGCAACAAAAACGTCATCGCATTAGTTTCTACGAAATCCTTTCATACTTACCCATTGATACTAAGTGATTTATCAAGCTTTTGCGAGATTCATTAAAAAACAACAGAAAAAACCCAGAAACATTCATGCTAGGCCCGCCCCATTCATTCCGGAATTCTCCCACACCCAGTCAACGGCGCTGGAGTGCAGACCGAAGTCTTTCTTTACACAGATTTTGCACAGAAAACGAATGTCTGATAGAAGAAAGCATTTATTGGCGCCACCTTGAGGGGTGGCTGAGATGGGCCATACCAATGGAAAGTACGAAAGGATTTAGTGGAATATAATTCTGGGGCATTTTTGTTTCTACTTCAATCCATACTTACCCATTGATACTAAGTGATTAAACACATATTTTAACAGTAAACTATCTGGTGGAAGGTGTGCGCAGCCAACACACCTCTATCTTAAACATTAGGGGAAAAAACTTTTCCACAAACCTGGAGATTGAAGACCTCACTCACTGTAATACATGGAGGCCTCACTATCTGACAATCTTTGCTAAAAAGAATTGACAGTTTGACTGCCCCTCACCACCCTACACACCCCCCTCTGCTCAAGGGGGGGGGGGGCGCCTCGGGACGAACATGACTGAGCCCATGTCCAGCTTCAGTCTCCGAAAGGCAACTCAGCACATCAATATTTAGATTTTCGCCATGGTTTGAATACCATAAACAAGAGACCCAAGGGGCCTGTCGCTCACCTGGAGCAACATCGATTTTTTTCAAAATTGTTGATGGGGGGGTTACAGCAGTCTTTTAAATGAGTTTGTGGACATTTTTGGAAGTGTAATATGGCCGCCAAACACACTACATTTTGATTGGCCCACAGTGGCAATGTTTTTTGATGGAGCGACTTCCCTTGAAGAAACTTTAATGGCCCTAAGTCCCTAATCATATTTCCCAAATTTTGGCCAGATCCATTCAGCGGTTCTGGATAAGTCATTTTTGGGAAAACTAGGTCATCCAAAGATGGCTGCCGAACCATTCGGTCAGTCAAGTCATCTTGAACAAGCTTGGTTTAGCTCTTTGTCTAGATGAGGTTTCATAAGTTTTGAATCGATTCCCCAAGCCGTTTCAGAGAACGAGATTTTTAAAAACATTTCAAAAAATCGGACGAAATCAAAGGTGGCCACCGGCCAAATCGGCCGATCGTCTTCGTTTGAACAAAATGAAATCTCTATGCCATAAGGATGCTTCCTGCCAAATATAATTCAAGTTGGCCCAGTAGTTCTCGAGAAGACATTTTAAATTTCCCATTGCTTTAGTATGGGAGCTTTTGGCGGGAAAATGATCCAAGATGGCCGCCAAACCATTTATCCGACAGTTTCGAAAATTGCAAATTTGAGATCAGAATAGCCAAAAATTTATATAAAACGAATTTCGGCCTCAAAATCCATCAAATAGAAAAATTCAATATGCCTGTGGCCATGTTTTTTGACGAATCAACTTCTCTTGAACAAACATTAATCGCCCTTAGTTCCTAATCATATATCACAAATTTCGGCCTGATCGCTTCAGCGGTTCTGGGGAGTCGTTTTTGTGAAAACTATGTCATCTAAGACGGCCAATGAACCATTTGGTCAATCATGTTCCCTTGAACAAACTTGATTCAACACTTACCCTAGATCATATTTCGTGAGTTTTGAATCGATCCCTCAAATGGTTTAGGAGCAGAAGATTTTTAAAAGCATTTCTAAAAATCGGCCGAAATCCAAGATGGTCGCCGGCCAAATTGGCCGATCGGGTTCGTTTGAACAAACTTGAATCTCTATGCCTTAAGGATGCTTCATGTCAAATATAATTGAAATCGGCTCAGTAGTTCTTGAGAAGATATTTTTAATTTCCCATTGCTTTAGTATGGGAGCTTTTGGGGGGAAAATGATCCAAGATGGCCGCCAAACCGACTATCCGACAGTTTCGAAAATTGTAAATTTGAGATCAGAATACCCAAAAACCTATATAAAACCAATTTCGGCCTCAAAATCCATCAAATAAAAAAATCCAATATGGCCGCCAAACATGCTATATTTTGATTGGCCCACAGCGGCCATGTTTTTTGATGGATCAACTTCTCTTGAACAAACTTTACTAGCCCTTAGTCCCTAATCATATCTGCCAAATTTCGGCCTGATCCCTTCAGCGGTTCTGGAGAAGTTATTTTCACTAAAACTAGGTCAACCAAGATGGCTGCCGAACTAGTTGACCAATTAAGTTCCCTTGAACAAATTTGGTTGAGCTCTTGCCCTAGATCATATTTCATGACGTTTCCTTCAATCCCTCAAGCAGTTTCGGAGAAGATTTTTAGACATTTCTAAAAATCGGCCAAAAGCCAAGATGGCCGCTGGCCTAATTGGCCGATCGGCCAATTTGAACAAACTTGGATCCCTATGCCCTAAGGATGCTTCCTGCCAAATATAATTGAAATTGGCCCAGCAGTTCTTGAGAAGCAGTCGTTTAAAGGAAAACTTGACGGACGGACGACGGATGGTCGCCACGACATAAGCTCACTTGGCCTTTCAGGCCAGGTGAGCTAAAAAAAACCATGCAAAATTAATATGCCATAAATGAGATTTTCATTTCATATATATTTACTCAACTGACCACAACTCATATCTCATTATTAGTGCCACTGACCTTCAACACAAATGATAGTCTTACCAGTTACCACTATCATGAATCAATCAACAATCATTAATTGAAAGTAGAAAACATATTTCTAAAACACTTACATTAAGATAATCAGGACTTCTTGTCTGTATGTCCGTACAACCATGATCGTGTGAAAAAACTGCCTCTAATGAGTCAACATCACCAACAAAGTACAGCATCACTTTAACATTCATCTTTAACGGGCGCAAATCCAATGTATGACACACCACCTCCAAATTTTAAGGAGTATACCGTAACCGGGTACAAATGGTAAAAACGTGTAATGCTTAAACTAACGTGGATGACGTTTAACTGCTTTATTACAAGGCAGCAAATTTGCCAATGCGACCGGGTTCACTGACGATGTCATATCGTGCATATAAAAATCAGTAAACGATGATTCAGAGTGCCATTGCGCAATGGGCATTAAATCCTCCATTTATTGGCACACCATTATACAAGGCTGGTGATGCGACTAGGGCTCTCAACTCATGCGCAATCGCCGGCGCCACCTGTAAACCTCAAGCAATCTTATCAGCAGCCACCAAGAAAACTGCTTTCCACATTTACAACTTCATATCAATTGAACCAATAGGTTCGAACGGTTCGCCCCCTAACACCTGCAAACATAGAGAAAAACTCCACGCAGGAAGTGGAAATGATTGTTGTGGTCGAATATTACTCATTCCTTTTAGCATATCATTCAGCGTACTAGTCTGTTCACCACCCGAGGAGAGGCTCGGGATAACCAATGTCAAGGCAGCCTTGTACGCAACAAGGGTGGATGTAAGTTATTGTCATAAAACAACTCACACAAAAAATCTGCTACCTGTTGAACAGTGGCATGAAAGGGATCAATATCTCTGGTCGAGCACAAGACTCCAAATTTATTGATCCTAAAATTATATGCCTTTGATGTTGACTGCAATCTTGCTGAGGCAATGAACCTTCATGCTGTCAGAAAATCCTCCCTGGACTGCTCTACGCTAGATAACATCCACACAGTCAATTGGAACATTTCCGGTCGATTGTGAAGATGACGGCCCTTGTTCTGGGAGATTAAATTCGTCATCACCGGCAGGAGCACTGGTCTGCAGACCAGAAGCTCCAGCAAATCTGTAAACCACGATCGGCTTGGCCAACATGGAGCTATCAACAGTACCTGACAACTCTCCTGTCTTATCTTTTGTAGGACTTTTGGAACTAGAATTGTTGGCGGATATGCATAAGCATATACATTCCTGTCCAATCTACTGCTACTGCGTCCATCACATATGCATCTGGATCTGGAATCAGTGATATTTAAGTGGTCCTCTTGGCGTTGTCTCTCACTGTGAAGAAATCTATATTTGCTTTTCCCCAATGTTTGAACAGAACGTCTGTGACTGCGTGATTTAACTGCCATTCTATGGGCCTGCAGACCAACCTTCTGCTCAAAGTATCTGCCAGAATGTTCAGCTTTCCTGGAATGTGTGCCGCTTTTACCACTAACTTCCTCTCCCGGCACCAATGTAGAAGGTTCCACACATTCATACATAGTTCTGGGGACCTGGTGCCTCCCTCATGATTGAGATAGGCAACCACTGTCGAATTGTCTGTTCTGACCAGAACTACCATGTCTATCAACTGTCATCAACTCCAACACCTTGATGTGTAACACTGCAGTCTCCTGATTCCAGATCACTGACAACTTGAGCTGACCTAGACAGCTGCCACCCCCACCCCCCCCCCCCATCCCAACAGCGATGCATCTGTAAAGTATCAGATCTGGGGATGGAAGGTGTAACGGGACCACCAACATCAAGTTCTCCTTGATCAACCACCACTGAAGATGAAACTTAATTGGCTCTTTCAAAGGAATCATTTGACTTAACTTCCCTGTTCGTTGAGACCACCACATCATCAGGTATACCTGTAAAGGCCTTCTCATGAGCGCCGCAAACAGAATGACCTTGTCCATTGGCAATCCAGAAGTCCCATCATCCTCAGATATTTTCTCGCTGAAATCTCCTTCTCTATCTGAATACTTCTCAGACATGACAGACAATTCTGAATTCTGTCGTCCGATCCCTTCTTGCAGGTCGAAAAGCATTCCTAAATAAACACACCTATGAGAAAGGACTAAACCTGACTTCTCGTAGTTGATTACCCAACCCAATCGGTCGAGAAGATCCTGCACCACCACTAAGTCGTGTTTCAACACATTTGGATCTCTGGCCTTGATCAACCAATTGTCGATATATGTGTGGATCGCAATGTCTCTCTCTCTCTCAAGTGTGTTGTCACTGCAAGAACAACCTACGAGAAGACTCGAGGTGCTGTTGTTAGGCCAAAGGGGAGAACAGCAAACTCCCAAACATTGCCCTGAAACGCAAAGCGAAGATATTTCTGAAATTCGCTCGACATCGGGATGTGGAAGTACACATCCTTTAAATCTTTCGCGAGTCTCCACATACCATTGTCCAAGTCTGCCATTACTAATGCAATTGTTTCCATCTGAAAGCTGGGCGACTCCACAAATTTGTTGAGAGGTTTTAGATTCAGCACTGGTCTCCACCCTCCGGAGTGCTTTGGAACCAGAAACATTATCGAATAAAACCTCGGTGTCTTCATATTTATTACCTGATGAATTGCCCTCTTCTAAACTAATGATACGATCTCCTCCTGGAGAACTTTTAGTGGATTGGACTCCTTTGGGAACGGCGTCCAGATCGAGGATACAGACAATGGAACTCACGTTTCCTATGCCAACCAGTTGTTTTTGAATGAATCTCGCAAAAGCTTGATAAATCACTTAGTATCAATGGGTAAGTATGAATTGAAGTAGAAAAAGAGTGGTCAATATATACAGTACCTAGAGTTCATTTTATAGGAAAACATGCTTTCATACATATTTAGACTGACCCTTTATGGTGATTGTCTTTGTTCACAGGGATGGTTATCCTTTTTATTGGACCACCACTTTTAAACAACTTCTCTAGGCAATCTTCATCTACATCGTAATGCACCTGGGAAATGCATACATATAGAATATATTAAATATAATGGAATTTACTAAGACATTTTTTTCCAACAATACTCTGCTGTGTCTGCGTGCATGCGTGCGTGCGTGCATGTGTGTGTCTGCGGATGCATGCGTGAATGCTGCCATGGGTACGTGCAACAGTTATATGACAAATTAACAACTACTTTACAGATATGAGACATGTGAGATGAAACGTAACAGCTATCATATCAGATGTACAGGATGAAGTGCAACAGCTGTCACATCATACAGGATGAAATGTAACAGCTATCATATCAGACGTACAGGATGAAGTGCAACAGCTGTCACATCATACAGGATGAAATGTAACAGCTATCATATCAGACGTACAGGATGAAGTGCAACAGCTGTCACATCATACAGGATGAAATGTAACAGCTATCATATCAGACGTACAGGATGAAGTGCAACAGCTGTCACATCATACAGGATGAAACTTAACAGCTATCATATCAGACGTACAGGATGACGTGCAACAGCTGTCACATCATACAGGATGAAATGTAACAGCTGTTATATCAGACATATAGGATGAAATGTAACAACTCTTATATCGGACATACAAGATGAAATGTAGCAGCTTTCATATCAGACATAGGGGATGAAATGTAACAGCTGTCATATCAGATATACGGGATGAAATGTAGCAGCTTTTATATCAGATATGCAAGATGAAATGTAACAGCTGTCATATCATACATACAGGATGAAATGTAACAGCTATCATATGATTCAGGATGAAATGTAACAGCTGTGACATATCAGAAATACAGGACGAATTGTAACAGCTATCATATGATACAGGATGAAATGTAACAGCTGTCATATCAGACATACAGGATGAAATGTAACAGCTATAATATCAAACATATAGGATGAAATGTACCAGCCATCATCATATCATATAGGATGAAATATAACCCCCCACAGATCCCCCTTGCGGGTTGGTCTGTTGTTTTATTAACCACTATAAAAACATACTTACTGTTCAATCACAACTTGCTAAATCAATTATCTGCATTTTGCTATCAGAATAAGATTTTTATGCCTGCATACCCACCTCCCCATGCCTAATCCTATTCCTATGGACCCTCAACCAGGCTACTGGTTGAGTCCCATCTCCAGCCTACCATCAGGTATAGACTGGCACCAGTCTATACTCACCTCATAGCGACGCTTGTCGCTAAGCACGCTTGCGCATGCGCATTAGAGCCAGAATAGGAAACAGATTCACTTTTCTAAATTTAAGTGCAAAATATTTAGTCTGATTCTCAAATCTTACCACGCGGGGTGGCTGAGGCCGGGTCATAGTGATTGAACGGTAAGTATGTTTTTATAGTGGGTAATAAAACAAAAGACCAACCCGCAAGGGGGGTCTGTGGGGGGTTGTTATTACACCACAAAAACATCCATTACCGTTCAATCACTACTTGCTAAACCTGTAGATTTGGTCAGTGCCCCATGTCAACATAAGGTGGGAGGAGATTAGAGAATCAATAAACCAGGATAAAAATCAAACCAATCTTATCCAAATGTTAATAACATAACATAATAGTGCATATAACTCAATCACACCGTGATTTAACAAATAAGGATAACTAGAACTTAAAGAAATAAATAAAAACCAAAGAAGACTCTCACCATTCTTTACAGACGCACAGTCCTAACGAAAATGGTGGGAAGTGTTGGGTATATGGTCTTCGGCTTTTTTTAGTTAAAATCGTAATATTACGAAAGAAGGAGGCTGCTGCACTCTGGTCTTTAAAATAAAATGAGGTAAAAGTAGATTCAGATTTCCAGCCTGCCACCTGCATCACCTCATCTAAAGATGAACCGGCACAAAGAGCGAAAGATGTAGACATGACCCTAACGTCATGGGCTTTAATATGGGCGAGATTAATTTGATCCGGAGACGCTATTTCGTAGCAAAGCTTAATCGTCTCACAAAGCCATCTGGCAATCGTAGCTTTTGATACCGGCTTGGATAACTCTTCTGCGTAGGAAACCCATAAATGGGAAGGATCTGCTCTTTTAAAATCGGTTCGCTGTTTATAAGTTCTTAAAGCCCTAACCAGACACCAAAATTTGTCGGAAGGCGAAAAAGACGACAAAGATTTAAAAATAATAGGACTAGCAGGAAAACGGTTAAACTGAGTTTTAGATAAAAAGTCCCTTCTTGGATATAAAACCAAACCGTCACCTGAAACTATAAATCTATCCCTTTCTGCAGAAAGAGCATGAATCTCTGAACGTCTTCTAGCAGAGGCAGCAGCAACAAGAAAACCTGCTTTAAGAGTTAAAAGCTTAAGACTGATAGAAGAAATAGGTTCAAAATGGCGACCTGCCAAAACTTGAAGAACCAAAGCCAAATTCCAGGAAAGTAAAGGCTTAGCAGTCGGAGGACGAATATTACCTAGACCTCTAATAAAGCTATTAAGAGTCTTAGTATCCTTGACATCGGCATTCAGAAGACAAGGAAGGGAAGATGCCAGAGAAAATCTATATCCCCTGACCGTATTAGCAGACAAATGTAAAGAGTCAAACAGATAAGATAAAAAATCTAAAACTTGTGGTATAGAAACAGAATCGGGCACGAAACCTTGGTCTGAACACCATTTACCAGATTTTAAGACGACCCTTGTAAACTCGACGGGTCGATTCCCTTCTGGCAGAGTCAATAATTTCCTGAGATCTTGAAGAAACCTTATCCTGGAGGCTTTCAGACTCTCCAAACGCACAGATTGAAGATTTCTGGATTTGGATGTACACAACGACCTCTTACTTGAGATAGAAGGTCCTGGGATACTGGAAGAAGATGAGGAAAGTCTACCAGAAGATCTAGGTCTACAAACCAAATCCTCTTGGGCCAAAAGGGAGCTATCAGAAGAATCTCGCAAACTTGGTCCTTGACCTTCCTCAACACTAACGGGATCAGAATAGTAGGAGGGAAGGCATAAGCGAACATCCCTGTCCAGGACTGAGACAGGGCATCTACCGCAAGGGCTTGACCGTCCGGAAAAGGAGACATGTAAGAGGAGATCTGGGCATTCAGAGAGGTCGCGAACAGATCTACTAGAAGACGATCCATAAGATTGAAAATCGCTCTGACAACCGATTTCTTTAACTGCCACTCTGTGTGGGCGAACTTGCTGGGACGTGACAGTTGATCCGCCAGAAATTCAGACTGCCTGGGACATGTGAGGACACTAGAAAAATCTGCCTCTTGCGGCACCACAAGAGAAGATTCCACACTTCTAGACAAAGGAGACGACCTTGTACCTCCCTGCCTGTTGATATAAGATACCACTGTCGAATTGTCCGACCGAATTGAGACTTTGAGGCCTAGCACCAGATCTGACCAAGAAAGGAGAGCCTTCTTGACAACCCACAATTCCAGAATGTTGATGTGGGCTGACAACTCCTCCAGGGACCAAAGGCCGGAAACCGACAGGGAGTCCCAGACTGCTCCCCAACCCTCCCGAGAAGCATCTGTAAATATAATTGCCTGAGGAGGGGGCTTTACCAGTGGAACACCCATCAGAAGCAGAGAATGGTCTTTCCACAAATCTAGATGAGGAATCAAATGATCTCTGATGGGAATCTGATGGTAGATAGAGTGGACTGACTGCTTCCAAAGGGACATTAAATACATCTGGAAGGGTCTCCTCATCAGCGCCGCCCAAGGAACCACCTTCTCTACGCTGACCATCAGACCTATTACTCTTAAAAAGAATCTTGCTCTTACCACTGGAGAAGAAGCGAGGATTTCCATTGCCACTGATAAAGCCTCTATCCTTGGATCTGAGGGGAAGACGAGGCCCCGGGCCAAGTTGAAAGAAACGCCTAGATGAGTAAAGATTTGTGAAGGAACTAGGCTTGATTTCTCTAGATTTAAAATCCACCCTAAATTGCAAGCCAGACTGCAAACCTCTGGAAGAATTCCTTCGAGAATTGAGGAAGACCTTGCTTTTACCAACCAGTCGTCTATATAAACATGAAGACGGATAGAACGACGGTGTAAAATTCCTGCCACGGCTGAAACTATGCGGGTAAAAAGGAAAGGAGCCGTGGTCAGGCCGAAGGGCATGGCGCGGAACTGCCACATCCGATCCTTGTAGGCAAACCTCAGGAACTTTCTGAAGACAGGGTGAATAAGAACATGGAGGTAAGCGTCCTTTAGATCTATGGAAGACGTCCACATTCCCTGATCCAGACTGGAAATGATCTGGGAAACCGTCTCCATCTTGAATTTTGGGGTGAGAATCCTCCGATTTAACTTTTTCAGGTTTATGATTGGACGCCAACCTCCTCTTTTCTTTGGGACTAAAAAGACGATCGAGTAGTAGCCCGGGTCTACTCGCCAATGGGGAACTTCCTCTATAGCCCTCTTTACAATCATGGAATCCAACTCCTCTTCCAAAGCCACCAGTTTCTCCGGAGTCCAAACTGGGAAAAGGGAGAGAAGAGGAGGATGACGGATCCATGATGGAGCATAACCCCAATGTATCTGAGATACTAGCCAGGAGTCCTGAACGAGGGCTTGCCATTTCTCCCAAAACAGAGAAAGGCACCCTCCTACTGGCACGTTGGGAAAACAGCACTGGACTGCTTGCTCCAAAGGGAGAGGAAGAAGGGGAGGACTGGGAGACAGAAGAGAAAAAGTTGGACCTACCCGGGAACTGTCCAAACCTTCAAACTCTCTTCCCTTGAAAACCTCTAAAAGAAAACCGTCCTCTGGATCTAGAAGCACGGCGAGAAGGGGTCTGACCCCTCCTTACCCAAGATGAAGGAGACTGCCTCCCTACAGACCTCGAACGATGAGAGGAAATGGAATCAAACCGATCCTCCTCCAAAGATCGATCCCGATTATCAGACGAAGACAAATTCGAGTTATGAAAGACCCTAGAAGGATAAGCTCCAAACTGATCAGGTTTGAGACTCTTTCTTCTAGGGGAAGAATTAGGGCTTCTAACAAAAGAGACATCCCTTTTCAATGAAGATTTGGAACACAAAATCTGAGCTTGAAGCTCCCTAGAGGCCTTCAAGCGCTCAGATTCCGCCCTAATTAAATTAGGAGCTGACTCTCCAAAAAGATCAGTACCGAAAGGGGACGCAACCACAAGATTCTGTTTCAACACCTTAGAAATCCTAACCTCAGAGTTTCCTAGACCGGCGTTTGGAAATAATATATCCCAAAGACTTACAAACAGAGTTAAGAGAACCACGGGATAAATCAGCCAAAGAACGAGACAGCCAAAGGAATTTGTTCACCCCGTTCTTCAGCCTTAAGAACGGCCTCAGACAACAGAGCAAGATAATTAGACGACTTAATCTGAGACCTACAAACAGACTCCCATTTGAACAGATCAGAAGAAAAATCTGACTTAGAAGCTTCCTTCAACTGAGACGACAGAACCTCCCAAGCAGGACCAGACAGAGACTGAGCAGAAGCAACCTTCAAAAAGTCCTCCTTAGGAATTTGAACAGGCGAGTCATACTTGGAAACAAGAGAAAATTCAGAGTTAAACATGTCATTAACGAAGACATCTAGCATGTCGCCCACTAAATTGTCAATAGGAAGAACTTGAGGAGAAGATGAAGAAGGATCAGCAGTAGAAAGAGCAGATCCAAAAGAAGGAGGATCCAAAGCAAATTCCTCCTTAAGAGGAAGAGAAAGCGAAGAAGCAATCCATCGGTGAGCCATGGACCTGTCTTCCGAAGAGGCTCTGACTGGGCAAAACCTCTTCAGATCCCTGGCCCTGACTGACTTAGGAGCAGAAGGAAGAGAAGAAGGAAGAGGAGGAGGAGAAGAAGAGGAAATAAGAATTGATGAGCCTCCTGATACTAAAGAATCACCTGCCCTCGAAAACACAGGAGAGGAAGGCCTACTGACCGAATCATGAAAGGAGGAAACATGAGAGGAAGTAAAAGAATCTCTACCCAGATCCTGACTAACAGATGAAGAAGGAAGAACCAAGGAACTAGCCGAAAACCTCGAAAGAATAGATAACCGAGCAGAAACAAAAGAACGATCTAATGAAGAATCTCTAACCACGGAAAACAAAGAAAAATCTAGCCCTGAATCGACAATTTGAAATTCCAGCTCAGTAGACAGAACCACAGAAACAATCGGATCAAGATGATCAAAAGATGGAGAAGAAGCAACTGAGGAAGGAGGAGACGAAGCTGATTGAGAATAAGCAAAAGAATGATCCAACTGATCATGAGAGGAAGAAGAATGAAGAGCAGAAGGTGAGAAAAACCTGGAGGAGGAATGGAAGATTTAAAAAGAGGAGAAGAGTTAGAAACATGAGAAGAGGAGAAGTCTTTCGACGAGAGAGAAGAAGAGGAAAAGAAAGAAGACCTAGAAAAAACTGCATTAATCACAGCATCACGAAAGGAAGGAGCAGAATGAGAAGATAAATCAACATCAATGACCTTGGAAGGAAGGAAAGATTCATAATTAGAAGCTACAGAATCCTGAGAAAACCTTTTAGAAATTTCTGGACCAGAATCAAAGCTCCTATCATCCAAAAACTTACATGTAGATGGACCAAGAGAATTTTGTTCTCTCGCTAAACCGGAAGCTGCCTCCCAACCGGAAACGGAAATCGGAAGTCTATCCAGGTCTGGACGACCCGGAAGTACACTCCTAAGACCGGAAGCGGAAGTGTACTGACTAGCGTCCAAACCGGAAACGGAAACGCCTCTACCGGAATTCGGAAAATAAAAGGAGTCCTCAGACTCCGGATATCCGGAATGGCCGGAAGCGCTAATAGACCCGGAAACGGAAGTAGGTACCAGATCTCTAGGACCCGGATGTCTTACATAAACGGAAGACAGACCGGAAGTGGCCGAAACGGAAGTGGTAACTGGATCTTGCCGACCTGGATTACCACCTAAACCGGAAGTCCTACCGGAAACGGAAGCCACCGAAGCAGGAACTGGATCTTGAAGACCCGGATGTCTTGCTAGCCCGGAAGTTCGGATGGAAAAAGACTGAGATGCGGAAAACAGAAGTAAACCGGAGTCCAAAGGACCCGAGTCCACCACAACGGAACCGGAACTAGCAAGACTAGGGATCAAACTCTTAGAAACAGGCGATCTAGACACAACCTTAACGACCGGAACCACCGTAAAACTGGCATTCTCATAAGGTCTGGCCTTATGGACGTCGGTTTCAGCCGACGCCACCACTGCTTGAGGTTTATGCCCGTCACCCCCAAGTCTTATGTGGATTGTATCTGGTGCACTGCTCGAGCACACCTTCAAGCGCTTGGATGCTCTCGACTTCTGCTTTGGTGACACTAAAACCTGCCTAGAGGTTAGAGGGACCGGCCCCCCCCCATCTGCGGGAAAGCCCGCTAGCCTTCGGGCTATCCTCCGAACTCGAAGAACTTTCTTGCTTTTTGGCCTCCTTAATAGCAGAAGATATTCGCTCATCGAGAGATTTAGTCAGCACCGAGGCAAAAGATTCGAATCTCACAAAAAGCTCTATCACCGCGTCCAAATTTCCCGACGAGTTTCCCCCCTCCGTTGCTACCGATAACGGAACAGAGGATTGAGCAAAGGAAACGGCCTTTGCCTTGCTAGCAACGGAGGAAGGGGAAGGACGACCAGAGGGCAGCGATTGTTTGACAAACCGGCCACCCTTTACAAATTCCACACATAGCATTGGGTGTACAGGATGTACACTTCGCACAAACGTGCCCGGCGAACTCGATCGAGTGATGACGATCACATTTTGACGATGAACATTTTGCCTTATCTGACAATTTCAATGACTCCTAAAAACGAAAAAACGTAACAATGAAGCATACCGCTCAAACTCGAAAGCAAGAGACCCCTAAATTCAGTTCCTAACAGCGGGAAAGTTCAAATTTCCTGACAAGAAACTTTCAAGGGATATTTTATAATAATCCGTATAATGCACTAGAAATAACTTCGTTACAGGCTCTAGATATGGACTGGACATTATTAATGATGATGATGAATTAAGGATAGGCATAATAATCAAGATACCACGAAGCAAAACGATCTTCATGAAAACCGGTAACATATAAAATTTGTCTATAAGATACCGTATAAACACAATTATACTTCCTAGACGTAACTTAGGGAGGATTGACTTCATATTGGGCATGTTTTTCCGAGATATAAAGTCAAAGGTATCACTGACACAGCGCAAAACACAAAACATATCCAAATATTTTTAGACAACTATTCTGCATGCAGAATAATTGAAAAGTGAATCCGTTTCCTATTCGGGCTCTAATGTGCATGCGTAAGCGCGCTTAGCGACAAGCGTCACTATGAGGTGAGTATAGACTGGTGCCAGTCTATACTTGATGGTAGGCTGGAGATGGAACCAGTAGCCTGGTTGAGGGTCCATAGGAATAGGATTAGGCATAGGGAGGTGGGTATGCAGGCATAAAAATCTTATTCTGATAGCAAAATGCAGATAATTGATTTAGCAAGTAGTGATTGAACGGTAATGGATGTTTTTGTGGTGTAATAACAACTGTAACAGCTGTCATATCATGCAGAATTAAATGTAACAGCTATCATATACAGGATGAAATGTAACAGCTGTCATATCATATCAGATAAGATTAATTTGTAACAGTTGTCATATTAGACATACAAGATGAAATGTAATAGCTATTATATCATATTATACAGGAAGAAATGTAACAACTGTCATATCAGACATACAGGATGAAATGTAACAGATATTATATCATATTATACAGGATGCCCTTGATAACAAGAGTTTTAGTGAAACTCAACATACGCCCACAAACATACTTGTTTGAGGAATGATAAATGTGAATAATTAGTCCGTTTGAATCTTAAGCTTTGTAGAGGAGTTGGTGTATGCGAATATATCTCGCTGAAACACCAATACAACTGATCACATCTTGAACCATGTTTATCTTTATACCAAAATTTGGCGAAATGAAATGATGACTCCTGCGAATATGGGCGGATCATGCCAAAACAAAATCATGACACTTCGGCTATACGTACCACATCTTTTGAAAAAAAATTTGTGAGTGTGGGTTCAAAACTTTTCGAGATTTGGATCATGACTCCCGCGAATATGTGCAGATCATGCCAAAACAAAATCATGACACTTGGGCTATATGTACCACATCTTTTGAAAAAAGATTTGTGAGTGTGGGTTCAAAACTCTTCGAGATTTGGCTTGGACAAGACAATTTTGTCAAATTTTAATCTTTCAAGGGAGATAACTCTGGCGAATATGGGCAGATCTTGCCGAACCGAAATGATGACACTTTGCCTACACATAACACATCTTTTGAAAAAAAATTTGTGAGTGTGGGTTCAAAACTTTTCGAGATTTGGATCATGACTCCCGCAAATATGTGCAGATCATGCCAAAACAAAATCATGACACTTCGGCTATATGTACCACATCTTTTGAAAAAAGATTTGTGAGTGTGGGTTCAAAACTCTTTGAGATCTGTCCGGCACAAGAAAATTTTGACAAATTTTAAACTTTCAAGGTTGATAACTCTAGTGAATACAGGAGGATTTTGCCGAATCGAAATCATGACACTTCGTCTATAGGTAATATACCTGCTGAAAAAGAATTGTGACTGTAGGTTCAGAAATCTTCGAGATCTCTCCTGGACATGAAAATCTTGACAAATTTTAAGCTTTCAAGGGAGATAACTCTAGCGAATATGGGAGGAGTTTGCCGAATCGAAATCATGACACTTCGTCTATAGGTAATATATCTGCTGACAAAAATTTGTGAGTGTATGTTCAAAACTCTTCGAGATCTGCTCCGGACAAGAATCAGACGGACGGAAAAAGACTAGGTTTATACAATGCAACCTGTGTATCCATGATGATGTATAGCTGTAACAGCTGGGCAGCTCCAAAGGCAGCTCTAGACAAACTCCATGTCTGCCACCGCAAACACCTACGCACCATCACTGGACGCCAATGGCCAGACAGCATAATCTCCCACGATGCACTATACAAGATGTGTAATACGTCACCGTTGTCTGTAAAAGTCTCCCAGCAAAGATGGGCCATGTTTGGCCATGTGCTAAGGATGCCAGAAGACCGACCAGCAGTGTCTTGGAATTCGCCGTACTCTGAGCCAGCAAATACAAAGCCAGGAGAGGACGGCATTGCATAAATCTGCTAAGCGTGCTACGAGGTGACCTCAAGAAAGCAGGATTAGGAACCCTCAAGTCAAGAATGAGCCTGAGGAAGCTAAGGATTTTGGCTGAGGACAAGACACAGTGGGCAAAAGGACTGATTGCAGCTGTAGGATGTTTCTACTACTACAGCCGCAGAATACAGTAATCATACATACATACAGTATGAAATCTAACAGCTGTGACATATCATACATACAGGCCCAAATGTAACAGCTTTCATATGATACAGGATGAAATGTAACAGCTATCACATCATACAAGATGAAATCTAACAGCTGCCATATCATACATGATGAAATGTAACAGCTGTCATATCATATCATACAGGATGAAAAGTAACAGTCGTCATATCAGACATACAGGATGAAATGTAACAGCTGTCATATCAGACATACAGGATGAAATGTGACAGCTGTCATATCAGACATACAGCATGAAATGTAACAGCTGTTATATCAGACATACAGGAAGAAATGTGAAGCTGTCACATCAGACATACAGGATGAAATGTAACAGCCGTCATATCAGACATACAGGACGAAATGTAACAGTAGCCATATCAGACATACAGGATGAAATGCAACAGCTGTTATATCAGGCATACGGGATGAAATGTGACAGCTGTCATATCAGACATACAGGATGAAATGTAACAACTATATCATATCATACAGATGAAATGTAACAGCTGTTATATCAGGCATACACGATGAAATATAAGTTACCATATCATATCATACAGGATGAAATGAAACAGCTGTCATATCAGACAGAGGGTTAAATGTTACAGCTGTCATATCAGACATACAGGATGGAATGTAACAGCTATCATATCATACAGGATGAAATGTAACAGCTGTCATATCATACAGGATGAAATGTAACAGCCATCATATTAGATATACAGGATGAAATGTAACAGCTTTCATATCAAATAATACAGGATGAAATGTAACAGCTATTATATCAGACATTACAGGATGAAATGTAACAGCTGTCATATTAGACATACAGGATGAAATGTAACAGCTGTCATATCATACAGGATGAAATGTAACAGCTGTCATAGCATACAGGATGAAATGTAACAGCTGTCATAGCATACAGGATGAAATGTAAGAGCCATCATATCAGACGTAAAGGATGAAATGTGACAGCTGTCATATCAGACATACATGATGAAAGGTAACAGCTGTCACATTAGACATACAAGCTGAAATGTGACAGTTATCATGTCAGACATAGAGGGTGAAATGTTACAGCTGTCATATCAGACATACAGGATGGAATGTAACAGCTATCATATCATACAGGATGAAATGTAACAGCTGTCATATCATACAGGATGAAATGTAACACCCATCATATCAGATATACAGGATGAAATGTAACAGCTTTCATATCAAATAATACAGGATGAAATGTGACAGCTGTCATAACAGACATACAGGATGAAATGTAACAGCTATTATATCAGACATTACAGGATGAAATGTAACAGCTGACATATTAGACATACAGGATGAAATGTAACAGCCGTCATATCATACAGGATGAAATGTAACAGCTGTCATAGCATACAGGATGAAATGTAAGAGCCATCATATCAGACGTAAAGGATGAAATGTGACAGCTGTCATATCAGACATACAGGATGAAATGTGACAGCTGTCATATCGGACATAGAGATGAAATGTAACATCTATATCATATCATACAGGATGAAATGTAACAGCTGTTATATCAGGCATACACGATGAAATATAACAGTTACCATATCCTATCATACAGGATGAAATGCATCAGCTGTCATATCAGGCATACATGATGAAATGTAACAGCTGTCACATTAGACATACAAACTGAAATGTGATAGTTATCATGTCAGACATAGAGGATGAAATGTTACAGCTGTCATATCAGACATACAGGATGAAATGTAACAGCTATCATATCATACAGGATGAAATGTAACAGCTGTCATCAGACATACATATCAGATATACAGGATGAAACGTAACAGCTATCATATCATACAAGATGAAATCTAACAGCTGCCATATCATAGAGGATTAAATGTAACAGCTGTCATATCATATCATACATGATGAAAAGTAACAGCTGTCATATCAGATATACATGATGAAATGTAACGACCAGACGACCCGGAGGGTCTGGTCTTATGTTTTACTAATTACATATACCTACGTCCTTGCATTACTATTGCTCTTTCCTTCTCTGAAGGGAAGCGTAGTAGGATGAAATTTTTACAGCCAATGTTTGCTCTGCTTTGTGGTTACAGTGACTGAAGGCTTCTTCAGGAATCTCCATACTCTCTCCAATGATGAGATCCATAGCAATTCGCTTGAATGCTATATCTCAGAATGAGGCAGGAAGAGAGTTAATACATAACCCAGAGCCAATGAGTGAGTCATAAGGCATAATGACAATCTCATAGGCTGACAGCCATCACATGACTTTGTTGTAGCAACCAAGTCTTCATTAACAGTCATATAATCCAGCTTTGTGCAGATTCATGAAGAGGCAGATGATCCTATCACTACTCGACTCTGATTCCAACTAAAGCTGAAACTTAAGAATTTACCTATATTATATGACTAAAAAATCTTTAATAAATATCCAAATATGTTGAAAACTGACATATCCGGGTATACTCTAAGACATATAGTGAACATCTTATACTGAATATAACTATTCTAACAAGATATGACCAAAGAATGAAGCCTCAAGCCCCCACCCCCCACCCACCCCCAAAATATTTGACAGAGGGGAGGCTTGAGATGGGCCGTAATGCAAGGAGGTAGGTATATGTAATTAGTAAAACATAAGACGAGACCCTCCGGGTCGTCTGGTCGTTATTACTACATTACGACCTACCTCCTTGCATTACTATTGCTCAAATACAGATTTCAACATTGCATAAAACCCGGAGGCAAATGTTTGCGCAAAATTGATGTAAAAATAGAGAAAGAATACGAAGTTAGAAATAACGAGTAAGGAAGATACTAAGAGATAGCAATTTCTAAGAATTGCTCTATCAAGCATCTTGAAAGAGATGAAATTAAAGAATAACAAGAAGATAATAAAGAAGGTCATAAATGACCCCTGGAAGCAAGAAAGAGAAGATGAACATGCAAGAAAGAGATGAATAATAGGGGTTATGAGAGAGATGATATGAAAAAAGGGATGAAATACACACGAGAATTAAGTAATGAATTCCCACTAACCCCAACTAGAGACTAAAGAGAATGAAGATAAAGAAGTAAGAGAAGATGATGAATGAGGAATACGAATCATGGTCCCTGAAGTTACCTTATGAATCTTTTCATAGAAAAAGGAAGAGGGACTAAAATCAATAATATAGAGGTTAATAAAGGTGTTCTCCGACTTCCAGTTAGCAACTAGCATGATGTAATCTAATGAAGATCCATTAAAAAGAGAGAGAGCCAGATGGAGCAAAGCCCTTAACACAATGGGCCTTGACTCCCACCAGAGAATTATCTCCTGGAGAAGCTAATTCATAGCGAATTTTAATAGTATCCACGATCCAACGGGAAATAGTGATTAAGGAGACAGGACGATTTAGACCGTCTGCAAATGTAACCCAAAGATGTCTAATGTCGGATCGTTTAGAATCAGTACGAAGTTTATACATATTAAGGGGCTTGACTGGGAACCATACAGAATATTCTGGCAACAAAGAAGAGTCTATGAATTATCAAAGGTTGACTCAAGAGTTAAACTGAGTCTTGAACAAGAATTCTGCCCTGCGATAGAGAATAAGGCTATGACCCGTAACTTGAAATCTAACTAATTCAGCTGAAAGAGCATGGATTTCAGAGCCATGGATAGCTGATGCTACTGCTAGAAGAAACTGTTTCTAGTGTAAGATGTATCAAGCACACAGAAACCAAAGTTTCGAAATGTATCCCTGCTAGAACCTGTGATATAAACTAAAGGTTCCAGGAAGGAATGTGTCTCTTAAAAGGACGAGAAGTACCCAAACCTTTACTGAGATAGCGAAATGTTTCTGAATTTGGACTGAAGGATCGATTAGACTCGATGAAGGAATTCAGACCAAAAAGATAGGATCTAATAATATTAACTGAATTCTTCCTCTGATCAAAGAGGAAGAACAGAAACTCAGTGACCTGAGCCACAGAGGCCTCAGAAGGTAAGATAAATGGTCTGCACACCATTCTTTGAAAAATTCAAATCTAGCTTTATAGATGTCTCGAGTGGAAGATCTGAGAAATATTTTCAATAGTTCTTGAGATCTGACTGAAAACATTGACGAAGGCGAGGGCAACTCGACAGTTTCCAGACTGACAGGCGAAATATTTCCGGATTCTGATGGAGAATCCAGCCTATGTGCTGGGAAAATGGATCGTGGGAGACAGGGAGTAGCAGAGGGAGATCTACAAGAAGGTCTAGGAGATCCGGAAACCAGGATTTTAGTCGGCAAAACTGGGCTAATAACAGGACTATGCAGGGATGTTGCCTGATCATTCTGTGATCCAGAGGAATGAGAATCGTAGGGGGAAAAAGCGTAGGAGAATATGATGTCCCAAGATTAAGTTAGAGAGACTACTGAGAGCCAGAGATTCCGGGAAAGAAGATATGAAAGTGGTTATCTTTTCTGTTCTTGAGAGAAGCAGGCAGATCTATATGGGGGCGAGAGGAACTGAGGAAAAATGACTGGACTACAGCCTCTTACAATTCCCACTCTATTTCTGGTATCTTTGAAGGGCGAGATAATGGGTCAGCCAGAAAATCAGTTTGCCTGGGAATGAAATGCTTGAAAGAAATGTAGCGAGCCCTGCACCAATAGAGAATGATCATGATCATGATCTCTCGACCCAGGGAAACCGGCCTGGAACGCAACCTCCCCACCCACCCACCCCTTTTGATGATAGATGAACAAGATTTGTGACTGTGAAATTGACTGACCTGATGAGGATTGACATACCGAGAATCATGGGTTCCCAACAAGCTAAGGAATGAAACAGTCCACAATTCTAAAAGATTGACGCGGTAAGAAGATTCTAGGAGGAACAAGATTCCTGAATCTTTATGGAATTCCAAAAGACTCCCCATCCTTCCAGAGATGTATCTGTGAAAAAGATAGCCTGAAGAGTTGAAGGATGGAGAGGAACCCCTAGCAAAACGGATTGACTATCTAATTAAAACTGGCAATGAACCATGATAGAAACTTGATGAGGATCCGATGAATCAGAGAATCTAGAGATTGATTCCATTAGGCCTTAAGATAAAACTGGAAAGGTGTTCTCATCAAAGGAACCCAAGGCATCACCTTCTCTACTGAAACCATGACGTCTACTATTCTGTAAGGACCTAGACGACACTAATTTGCCTACCATGAGAGATTGAATAGTGAATATCAGTGTTTGAACATTTGGAATGGATGGAGGCTAACTTCCCATGATAGAGGACGAAAGAGACCCCCAGGTGGGTAAAACACGAATCAGAGGAACCTTTCCATAATAAGATATCATGTATAACGACCCTTGCAACGAACGAGACAAAAATGGAAAGACCACCAATAAGGATGATTATAAATCAATCGTAAATAGTGGAATGAAATATCGAGGGATCTAGACCAGTGAAGATTTATCAAGGACTCTTGGAAACAGACACCAAACTGGTCCCACCCCCATGATTGAAGAACTAGACAACAGTGAAGTGTCCATGAGGATAAGAATTGATCAACCGCGTAATACGGGATCTCAGAGGACTAGATACAGAACAGAACAAGAAGACCTAATAACCAAGAGAATAAGAAGCCTACCCACGGAAGCCATACTTGTATGATACCTAATATCTGAATAAAGAAAGATATAAATGAAGAATAAAAGATAAAAAGCCTCAAATTCCTATTAGGGCTAGGCTGATAAAAGATAGGATATAAGATAGTTAAGATATTTCTTGAGTTATCTCAGAATTAGATCAGTGTTCATGAGTCTGATAAATAAATTAGGATATTACAATGAGATCAGACAGAGACTTCCAAGCATTAATTTATATCAGGGACCAATCTAACCACCAGCCAATCAGCCAAATGCCAGTAAGAACGAAGACTGACTAACCAAGGGCAGAATTGGAAAAATCGTTGGCTAAAGAATAAAAATAATTTAACTTTCTTGATTGGTTGAATCCTGAACAATTCCAGTGTAACAAAATGCAAAACAAAAATTCATGTTTACGTTGTTGAACATATTAAAACAATATGCCCAAAAAACAACTTTTAAACATATGAAGTTCAAATAATCAATACATATTTTATATACAAAGACCGTATTGAATCTGGACTGTGAAAGTAAAGCAGGCTATTAATTGATGAGGACTGACTGCAAACATGATCCTAAGTGAAATTAAAGAAAGATGTGGCTAAAATATATACTATTTGGCTAGAAAAGAAAAATATTTGATTAATCTACTGGCTAGAACATAGCAAATATCAGATCTGTCCCGGTATACTATTGGACAGTAATGTCTGCGATATTTCTTAGTTAAAAGCGTTATATCCGTACTCTAATTATCCATACTAATTAAAAAGTTGTACATATTGAAATAAAGAAAAACTATTTATAGTGATTTATCAGATTAAGTGGCAAATAGAAATCCCATAGAAACTTATGGGAGGGGAGCGAGTCCCGCTATAGTCAGAAAGAATTAGCTAAAATAGAACTGATCTAAGTTAAGAACGAATAATATCCAAAAGAATTAATCCATGTAAACAAAAGGGGAACGAAATATATACAGGACGAATTGACAATGACCTATATACACGGTGATGACAATTCTGAGAGTTACCGGAAGTAGATAAAAAGGGATTGAAAAGGATACATTTTGGGCCCAAAATCACCAATCCAGCGATGGTGGGAAAGAACATGACTCTAAATAACATGTTTTAGCTAAAGAACACGAAAAAACTTTGAAAAATGGGTATATAGAAGAGAAAAAAGCGATAATGTCACCGTGACGAAATGAGACTAGGACGAATAGACTGCCGAATAAATAGGTCTACGTGTTTCGCCGATAAGAACTGGGACAGTTAAGGTTAGCGAAATACGGGAAAGAAACTTATAGTAAAGAAATCACAAAACATCAAGAGCACAAATCTAATCTAACATTAGGTAATGAATATTATACAAAAAAGGGGGTGAAAAATGGGGAAATTAGTCTTAAAAGAATGAAATATTCACGACAAAAATATAGCATGATCGGTAAATTCTCCTAAAGTCTTGAAAGTATGCCAACCCGCCAACTTAGAAGGGAGGAGTACTATATGAAAAGATGAACGACCCGAATAGAACTGCGCCTCTAACTCGGGGCGAAAAAAATGACCAAAACAAAGCTAATTAGAATTGCGTAGTAAACTGACAGATCAGAAAATGTGCAGGATGACGGAATCAGAAATTAGAATCGCAAGTAAAAGCTAAGAAATAGACAGTAAACTACCGGGAGATCTATACAGACCTAGGGAACCCGGGAATGGATCTAATAATCCCAGATGCGACCCCGAACCCTCTCTGGGATTACTAATAAATATCATTAAGATAATTTAAAATACAAAGGTCACGTGATCATGCAAAACTGAACAACATGATGCATACAGTGAACGTCATGGCATCAGTGTTATTGATTGATTTTAATAATGCGTATGTTTGTATATTTCTATTTTGTTGACATTGTAAACCTAACTGTAAATGTATGCAAATCAGCCAATTGGCATAAAAAGCAAATAAACTTTACTATACTAATAGAATACCAGAGAGAACCCGCCGACCATTCAGAAATCATTTGACAGTTAAATAGAGGATGACTAAGAAATTTAGAACTAGCCCGGCTCCAGAGCCCAAAACTAGGCCCCGAAACTGGGGAAACATTTGAAAGTCATATGAGGATTGACCAAAATTAGAAGCAATATTAATTCTAATTAGACACGCCGGAACTACCGGTACCGACTAGGCCGGAGTCGGAGGCGGGGCGGGAAAACCTGGAGAAATTTTCTAATTTAATTGACACGCCGGAATGACCAGTCCCGATTCTGGTCCGGGCCGGAGCCGGGGCGGGAGAACTGGGAGAAATTTTTTTTTTTAATTTTAAATTTTAATTCTGACACGCCTGGAAGAGGAAAATAGAACCCGAAGAATCCCTAGAAGTCGGAGCCGGATAAAAATCTGGGTCCGGACCCCAAGAAGAAATCGGTAACTTAAGTTGGCCGGCTTCCCGACCCAGGTCCGGGACAAAACCCGGACATGGGGCTGGAACCGATACCAACAGTACTCCCGAAGTTTCCCCAGAGGCCGAACCCGGATCGAATTCCGGGTCATGCCCGAAGGAAGAAATCGGTAGCCTAGACCAGTCCATCCCCAGACCCGGGGCCGGGAGAAAACCTGGGCCCGGGGCTGGAAGACTAGCTGGAGAAACAGTAGAAACAATGTATGATGTGAGATCACTTGAACATCTCTGGTCGAGAATCCTTCTATCCGGCCAGTGAAGAAGTAGTAGTGATAGGATATGAAGACCCGGACCGACTTACAACCTGCTCAGGTGCAGGCTGTGGAATGTCGATTGATGGAGAGCCGGACCGACTTACAACCCGCTCAGGCCCGAGAAAGGATGAACCTGACTCGGTCCTCATAGGCGCAGGATGTGGAATGTTGACTGTAGAAGGTGCTTGAGTAGAAATGACTGGCTTCTGAAGCGATGAACGAGGCGAAACCCGGGGCTTTTTCGTACTTTTGTTCTTTCCTGTCATTGATGATTTTGAACCCCTGAAACAGTGAAGATCAGTAAGACGTAAAACACTCTTGGACTTGAATAAGCATTTCCTAGGAACAGTCAGTTCCGACGTTTCCCCTTCAACAATATCAGGAAATAAAACGTTGGAAGCTGACTGGTCCAGGATCATTGTATTAATTCTGCCATCAATCGACGCATCTATATTGCTCACTTGTTTCTGCAGGCATTTCATTGATAATACAATCCTTTCAAGGATGGATGAATCAAGTGAGGGCTCGGGTTTGGCCTTTATTTTAATTGCAGACCCTAAATGAGAAGAATTCGCTTTAGAGTGATCAGGTGTGTTTAGTTTGAAAAAGGCAAGTCTAGTAGCCTGGGACCATGAGCTGCAAATAAGACAGGTTGAATTGATAGAGCACGAAGTGCATTTAAGGCACACATGGCCAGAATGATCTGTCTTGATGAATCTATGGCAGCTGGTGTTAGGACATCTAATAGAATGAAGAGCAATCTACTTTTCTTTAGACTTGACTTTAACCTTCTTTGAAGACTTTTTCAAATCTGAATCGTAACAGAGAAAGATTTGATAGGGTAAAGTCCCGAAGATAAAAAAGGATCAGACAGCGCTGAACCCATTAAACAATAGAGACCAAACCAGTCTCTAAATCATTTAATATTGGTTTTTGTTTAAGAGAGTATGTTAATGAGATATCATGGATTTCATGCTCAAATGCTAACCAAGCATGTACATAGGTAACTTAAACAAGCTACTGTTAGGAAGAAGCAATTATAGACAATAACAATGTCTAAAACACTCGGGGCGTAAAAAAACAAAACTGGTAACATGCCTACCACGAAAATAGAAATGATCAATAAAATCAATATTGATCAAAAAGACCTACAACCACTTATCTTAGGGCTTTTCTTTTTGTCCGACATCTTGTTGATCCTTTGAACGCTTGAAATAATCCCACAGCAGTATTGAAAAGTTTAAAACTTTTTTAAAACTGGCTATAAAATTTTTCACTTCCCCCCTTCCTTCAATAGTAGGAAAGGAATGAAGACTTGGTTGTTACAACAAAGTCATGTGACGGCTGTCAGCCAATGAGATTGTCATTATGCCTTATGACTCACTCATTGGCTCTGGGTTATGTATTAACCCTCTTCCTGCCTCATTCTGAGATATAGCATTCAAGCGAATTGCTATGGATCTCATCATTGGAGAGTATGGAGATTCCTGAAGAAGCCTTCAGTCACTCTGTAACCACAAAGCACAGAAAACATTGGCTGTAAAAATTTCATCCTACTACACTTCCCTTCAGAGAAGGAAAGAGCAATAGTAATGCAAGGAGGTAGGTTGTAATGTAGTAATAACAGCTGTCACATTAGACATACAAGCTGAAATGTGACAGTTATCATGTCAGACATAGAGGATGAAATGTTACAGCTGTCATATCAGACATACAGGATGAAATGTAATAGCTATCATATCATACAGGATGAAATGTAACAGCTGTCATATGATACAGGATGAAATGTAACAGCCATCATATCAGACATAAAGGAAGAAATGACAGCTGTCATAACAGACATACAGGATGAAATGTAGCAGCTTTTATATGATATAATACAGGATGAAATGTGACAGCTGTCATATTACAGACATACAGGATGAAATGTAACAGCTATTATATCAGACACACAGGATGAAATCTAATAGCTGTCATATCAGACATACAGGATGAAATGTAACAACTGTCATATTAGACATACAGGATGAAATGTAACAGCTGTCATATCATACAGGATGAAATGTAACAGCTGTCATAGCATACAGGATGAAATGTAAGAGCCATCATATCAGACGTAAAGGATGAAATGTGACAGCTGTCATATCAGACATATAGGATGAAATGAAACAGCTTTCATATCATATAATACAGGATGAAATGTGACAGCTATCATATCATACAGGATGAAATGTAGCAGCTGTCATATCATACAGGATGAAATGTAACAGCTGTCATATCATACAGGATGAAATGTAACAGCCATCATATCAGACATACAGGAAGAAATGTGACAGCTGTCATAAAAGACATACAGGATGAAATGTAACAGCTTTCATATCATATAATACAGGATGAAATGTGACAGCTGTCATAACAGACATACAGGATGAAATCTAACAGCTGTCATATCAGACATACATGATGAAATGTAACAGCTGTCATATCATACAGGATGAAATGTAACAGCTGTCATAGCATACAGGATGAAATGTAAGAGCCATCATATCAGATGTAAAGGATGAAATGTGACAGCTGTCATATCAGACATAAAGGATGAAATGTAACAGCTTTCATATCATATAATACAGGATGAAATGTGACAGCGATCATATCATACAGGATGAAATGTAGCAGCTATTATATCAGACATACAAGATGAAATGTAACAGCTGTCATATCATACAGGATGAAATGTGACAGCTATCATATCATACAGGATGAAACGTAACAGCCATCCCGTCATATCATATCATACAGGATGAAATGTGACAGCTATCATCAGACATACATATCAGATATACAGGATGAAATGTAGCAGCTGTTATATCAGCCATAGAGGATGAAATGTAACAGCTGTTATATCAGACATAGATGATGAAATGTGACAGCTATCATACCATACAGGATGAAATGTAACAGCTATTATATCAGACAGACAGGATGAAATGTAACAGCTGTCATATCATACATACAGGATGAAATATAACAGCTGTCATATCATACAGGATGAAATGAGACAGCTATCATATCATACAGGATGAAATGTAACAGCTTTCATATCATATCATACAGGATGAAATGTGGCAGCTATCATCAGACATACATATCAGATATACAGGATGAAATGTAGCAGCTGTTATAACAGACATAGATGATGAAATGTGACAGCTGTCATATCAGACATACAGGATGAAATGCAACAGCTATCATATCACACAGGATGAAATGTAACAGCTGTCATACCAGACAGATAGGATGAAATGTAACAGCTGTCATATCAGACATACATGATGAAATGTAACAGCTGTCACATTAGACATAGAGGATGAAATGTAACAGCTGTCACATCAGACACACAGGATGAAATGTAACCATCGTCATATTACATGTGCAGGATGAAATGTAATAGGCATGCCATACAGGATGAGATGTGTGTAATTATAATGCTTACATTGCCCACATACACAGAGCGGGAATCGGCATCCTCAATCGCTTGTTTCTTTTCAGATGACATATCTGAATAGCTTCTACCCTGTCCACCAATTTTCTGCACGAAAAATGCATAAAATACTTTAATATAACTAAGGAAAACTCAGCTCATCTTATACTATCCGCTCAAGTAATATGCCACACATGTATTCTCTATGCATGGCATTTTAAGATTTTTATCATGCTATAAAAGAAAGATCTTCCTGTGGCCTGAATACCTACATGTAACTGGCGAGATTCCAATTTTAGCTATGTGTCTGCCCCGCCAATCTCTAGTTAATCCCCACCCACACGTCACCCGTATTAGCATCAATCCGTGGACCACTGACTATCAATTTCCAGAAAATTATACAGGTAAGCTGTTGAATATTTTGAAACTAATTTTATTGGGTGCATAGGCAGCAACCAGTTAAATTAGTTTCAAAATATACAACAACATGTTTATTAAATAGTAAAGACATACAAGTACAACAATGCATAGTTCGTCATCAATTAAGCATTCGTGACGAACTTAGCTATGTCATTCATGATGTAATTGCTTATGACATCATCCTACACATCTCGTAGTTGATTATGACATAGTGCTGGATAAACTGGAATCCTCCATTAGAAAATCATGTCTGTCTGGTTATATAGCTTTAGATTAGCAACGCAACAACCATCGCGGCATGCTGTTGAATATTTTGAAACTAATTTCATTGGGTGCATAGGCAGCAACCAGTTAAATTAGTTTCAAAATATACAATAGCATGTTTATTAAATAGTAAAGACATACAAGTACAACAATGCATAGTTCGTCATCAATTAAGCATTCGTGACGAACTTAGCTATGTCATTCATGATGTCATAAGCTTGATTATGACATGGTGCTGGATAAACTGGAATCCTCCATTAGAAAATCACGTCTGTCTGGTTACATAGCTTTAGATTAGCAATGCAACAACCATCGCGGCAAACTGTTGAATATTTTGAAATCAATTTGATTGAAAACTGTTGCTGCCTTAATCCAGTCAAATTACTGTAAAATATTTAACATGATAGTTATTGTAAATATTCAAAAGTGGGTAGCTCAGAAACTATTGGGCATATCCAAAATAAAAGCACAAGCCCACTATTCCACCATAGAAGTCACTCCAGTTTGGAGTTGATCGGATGAAAACTGTAGGAACCGCATGCCAAACCTTCTAACTCATTCGATCCCAGTGACGCCATATGGCGTCAGTAAAAACAAGGCAAATCAATAAATTGATGTATGCTCCCCGAAGGCATACTCTGCAGAGAAACTGAATGGATAACCCTGAAGGCATATGCTTCAGGGAAAGGTTTGGAATTGTGGTTCAGACACAGAGAAACGAACTTGAAATTGTCAATGAGATATCACCATATTAGGCCATCCTTAAAATATTGTTGGTTTGGGGTAATGATGTTAAATCCACAATTTGGGGAGTAGGCATGATTCGGTGGACCATCATTCTTTTGGTCTGGCAGGATTTGCCCTAACGAACAATTTGTTAAGGATAGCTGAACAAAAGCAAAATCTAAGTTTCTCTAAATAAACACACTTAGACTTTGCTTGGCACCATATGAAAAATACATATAAAAACTATGTTCAAAATGAACAGAGATATTTTCTGTAATAATCAATACCACGTTTGGTGACCATATGTGAAAAAGTCTTGAAACTATGGCCCAGAGAAACATTTTCTGTGATATTCAGTCGACCATGAAAAGTAGGTCAGCATGACTTAATTTTCATACTGTACACACCTTCTCCCTAAGATGCATCCACATACCAAGTTTGGTGACCATATGTGCAAAAGTCTTGAAACTATGGCGCAGACAAACATTTTCTGTGATATTCAGTCGACCATGAAAAGTAGGTCAGCATGACCTACTTTTCTAGTCTGCACACCTTCTCCCTAAGATGCATCCACATACCAAGTTTGGTGAGTACATGTTCAACCGGACAACCATTTTCTGTGATATTCAGTCGACCATGAAAAGTAGGTCAGCATGACCTACTTTTCATACTCCGCATACCTTCTCCATAAGATGCGTCCACATACCAAGTTTGGTGACCATATGTGAAAAAGTCTTGAAACTATGCCCCAGACAAACTTATATATGGTGAACGGACGAATGAACGGACGGATGGATGGATGGACAAAATGCCGACTATATGCTTCCGCAAATTTTTTTTCGGGGACCATAAAAATGTCCTTCGATTCCAATGATGACATATGGTGTAATGAATTTTAGCTAAGAGGGTGTGTCCGCTCAGGTGTGTCAGTAAAACGAATGCTCATTGGTGAAAACTAATTTCACCAGCCAATAGAAAATTCTGACCTTTAACATGGTACCTCATTCATATTCATGTTCAGTACAGATTTATGGGAAATTTGCTTTTACTTCCGACATAAATTAGTGAAAATATGCATGTTTCGTTTGTTCGCTAGCCAACTTTGGACGATTCATGCCGCTAATTTTTACCAATTTAAATTGATTTGAGACAGGATTTTCAGAACACTTATTATTTAGTTTCCTAGCTGGATTCGTCAGAATTCTTGCTTTTTATTATGAAAATTGTGATATTTTGATAGACGACGACATTCAGAAATGCGAGATCACCATCTTTGATTTGAATTGATATTTAGCAGTCACTATATTATCCGACTCAATCCTCTAAATATCAGTCAGATTTATTAAAATCATCAGTGACATCTGCATTATAAGAGATTTTACTAATGGAAATTGAAGATTTTGTAAAGTTACGTGATCGAAGTAGCGAGAAATTAGTTCAAGAAAACGGGCATATTTTAATGAATATTGAAGCGAGACCAGCAAGTCAAGATACTCAGTAAACGGGTAGGGCTGAGTCCACTAAACGGTTCCTACATTCCTCAATAGAGATCCCGGAGTTGCTAGACTGATTGGATAAAACCTGCACGTTATGTCGTCAGCTACTGAGCAATAGAAATTATTATTTTTAGAGGAATTTAGTTATGACAGATTTCCTTTTCTTTGTAGACAAATTCTCGCAATTATATTGAAAACACTGTTTGAAATTAATGGGCAGCAACCGATTTATAGCAACTTTTCTCAAATATTCAGTGATGGATTGCATTTCGACAAATTATAAAACTACTAGGTCAACTGATAAGGTCATCACGGTTGACTCTTCATAGCCTGTCAGAGAATGGGCATGTTGTCAAACCATGTGATGTCACATGTATAGGAATTTTGATGACAAATTGAGAATTGTGATGCAAAGAATGGCAAATTGAGACAGTGTAATTATAACTATTGTCACTTCACATTTAGAATTGAATTGTATTAGGGGTGGGGGGGGGGGGGTATGTAGGGTGGTGTTATTGTCTGAAAGAATTACACACAAAATTTGAAAATGAGTTGTTCTGAGAGGTCATTGCCTGCATTCTGGCTTATATGGTAAACAACACATTTATCTTGCCTCCAAACTTTGCTTATAATTCAACAGTACCTTTTAATATTTTCAAGTAGGTTCTACCACCCCACTTTAACACTCACACCCCACTTTAACACTCACACCCACTTCAACACTCACACACACCCTTTAACACTCACACACCCTTTAACACTCACACACACCCATTAACACTCACACACACTTTAACACCCACACCCCACTTTAACACTCACACCACACTTTAACACTCACACCCCACTTTAACACTTACAGCCACTTTAACACTCACACACACCCTTTAGCACGCACACACACACCATTTAACACTCACACACACCCTTTAACACTCACACACACCCTTTAACACTCACACACACTTTAACACCCACACCCCACTTTAACACCCACACCCCACTTTAACACTCACATCCCACTTTAACACTCACATCCCACTTTAACACTCACATCCACTTTAACACTCACATCCCACTTTAACACCCACACCACACTTTAACACCCACACCCCACTTTAACACCCATACCCCACTTTAACACTCACATCCCACCTTAACACTCGCATCCCACTTTAACACTCACATCCCACCTTAACACTCGCATCCCACTTTAACACTCACACCCCACTTTAACACTCACCTCCTACTTTAACACTCACAGCCACTTTAATACTCACACCCCACTTTAACACTCACATCCCACTTTAACACTCACATCCCACTTTAACACTCACACCCACTTTAATACTCACACACCACTTTAATACTCACACGCCACTTTAACACTCACATCCCACTTTAACACCCACACCAACTTTAACACTCACACCACACTTTAACACTCACATCCCACTTTAACACCCACACCCCACTTTAACACTCACCTCCCACTTTAACACTCACCTCCCACTTTAACACTCACACCCCACTTTAACACCCACACCCCACTTTAACACCCACCTCCCACTTTAACACCCATACCCCACTTTAACACTCACATCCCACCTTAACACTCGCATCCCACTTTAACACTCACATCCACTTTAATACTCACACCCCACTTTAATACTCACACCCCACTTTAACACTCACCTCCTACTTTAACACCCACATCCCACTTTAACACTCACACCCCACTTTAATACTCACACACCACTTTAATACTCACACGCCACTTTAACACTCACATCCCACTTTAACACCCACACCCCACTTTAACACCCACACCCCATTTTAACACCCACACCCACACCCACTTTAACACTCACACCCCACTTTAACACCCATATCCCACTTTAACTCACCTCCCACATTAACACCCACACCCCACTTTACCACTCACACCCCACTTTAACACCCACACCCCATTTTAACACCCACACCCACTTTAATACTCACACCCCACTTTAATACTCACACCCCACTTTAACTCACCTCCCACATTAACACCCACACCCCACTTTAACACTCACACCCCACTTTAACACCCACACCCCACTTTAACACCCACACCCCACTATAACACCCACACCCCATTTTAACACCCACACCCACTTTAACACTCACACCCCACTTTAACACCCACACCCCACTTTAACACCCATATCCCACTTTAACTCACCTCCCACATTAACACCCACACCCCACTTTAACACTCACACCCCACTTTAATACACACACCCCACTTTAACACTCACACCCACTTTAATACACACACCACACTTTAACACTCACATCCCACTTTAACACTCACATCCCACTTTAACACCCACATCCACTTTAACACTCACACCCCACTTTAATACACACACCCCACATTAACACTCACCCCCCACTTTAACACTCCCATCCCACTTTAACACTCACATCCACTTTAATACTCACACCCCACTTTAACACTCACATCCACTTTAATACTCACACCCCACTTTAACACTCACACCCACTTTAATACTCATACCCCACTTTAACACTCACACCCACTTTAACACTCACATCCACTTTAATACTCACATCCCACTTTAACACTCACACCCACTTTAACACCCACATCCACTTTAACACTCACACCCCACTTTAATACACACACCCCACTTTAACACTCACATCCCACTTTAACACTCACACCCCATTTTAACACTCACATCCACTTTAACTCACACCCCACTTTAACACTCACATCCCACTTTAACACTCACATCCACTTTAATACTCACACCCCACTTTAACACTCGCATCCACTTTAATACTCACACCCACTTTAACACTCACATCCCACTTTAACACTCACATCCACTTTAATACTCACACCACACTTTAACACTCACATCCCACTTTAACACTCACATCCCACTTTAATACTCACACCCCACTTTAACACTCACATCCACTTTAATACTCACACCACACTTTAACACTCACATCCCACTTTAACACTCACATCCCACTTTAACACTCACACCCACTTTAATACTTACACCCCACTTTAACACCCACACCCCACTTTAATACTCACACCCCACTTTAACACTCACATCCCACTTTAACACTCACATCCCACTTTAATACTCACACCCCACTTTAACACTCACACCACACTTTAACACTCACATCCCACTTTAACACTCACATCCCACTTTAACAGCCACATCCACTTTAACACTCACACCCCACTTTATTACACACACCCCACTTTAACACTCACAACCCACTTTAACACTCACACCCCACTTTAACACTCACATCCACTTTAATACTCACACCCCACTTTAACACTCACATCCACTTTAATACTCACACCCACTTTAACACTCACAGCTCACTTTAACACTCACATCCACTTTAACACTCACAACCCACTTTAACACTCACATCCACTTTAATACTCACACCCCACTTTAACACTCACATCCCACTTTAACACTCACATCCACTTTAATACTCACACCACACTTTAACACTCACATCCCACTTTAACACTCACATCCCACTTTAACACTCACACCCACTTTAATACTTACACCCCACTTTAACACTCACATCCCACTTTAACACTCACATCCCACTTTAACACTCACACCCACTTTAATACTCACACCCCACTTTAACACTCACATCCCACTTTAACACTCACATCCCACTTTAATACTCACACCCACTTTAACACCCACACCCATTTTAACACTCACACCCCACTTTAACACTCACACCCCACCTTAACACTCACACCCCACTTTAATACTCACACCCCACTTTAATACTCACATCCACTTTAACACTCACATCCACTTTAATACTCCCACCCCACTTTAGCACTCACACCCCACTTTAACACTCACATCCCACTTTAACACTCACACCCTACTTTAACACTCACACCCACTTTAATACTCACAGCTCATTTTAACACTCACACCCCACTTTAATACTCACATCCCACTTTAACACTCACACCCCACTTTAACACTCACATCCCACTTTAACACTCACATCCCACTTTAACACTCACACCCACTTTAATACTCACAGCTCACTTTAACACCTATACATCAGCTTAACACTCACACCAACTTTAATACTCACACCCCACTTTAACACTCACATCCCACTTTAACACTCACATCCCACTTTAATACTCACACCCACTTTAACACCCACACCCACTTTAACACTCACACCCCACTTTAACACTCACACCCCACCTTAACACTCATACCCCACTTTAACACTCACACCCCACTTTAATACTCACACCCCACTTTAATACTCACATCCACTTTAACACTCACATCCACTTTAATACTCCCACCCCACTTTAGCACTCACACCCCACTTTAACACTCACACCCACTTTAATACTCACAGCTCACTTTAACACCTATACATCAGCTTAACACTCACACCCACTTTAATACTCACACCCCACCTTAACACTCACATCCCACTTTAACACTCACACCCCACTTTAATACTCACAGCTCACTTTAACACTCACATCCCACTTTAACACTCACACCCTACTTTAACACTCACACCCACTTTAATACTCACAGCTCATTTTAACACTCACACCCCACTTTAATACTCACATCCCACTTTAACACTCACACCCCACTTTAACACTCACATCCCACTTTAACACTCACATCCCACTTTAACACTCACACCCACTTTAATACTCACAGCTCACTTTAACACCTATACATCAGCTTAACACTCACACCAACTTTAATACTCACACCCCACCTTAACACTCACACCCCACTTTAATACTCACACCCCACTTTAACACTCACATCCCACTTTAACACTCACACCCCACTTTAATACTCACAGCTCACTTTAACACTCACATCCCACTTTAACACTCACACCCTACTTTAACACTCACACCCACTTTAATACTCACAGCTCACTTTAACACCTATACATCAC
Organism: Chaetoderma sp. LZ-2023a; assembly: GCA_034401795.1. Taxonomy (NCBI): domain Eukaryota; kingdom Metazoa; phylum Mollusca; class Caudofoveata; order Chaetodermatida; family Chaetodermatidae; genus Chaetoderma; species Chaetoderma sp. LZ-2023a. The sequence continues at coordinate 113,666,096 of CM067367.1, forward strand.
TTTAACACTCACACCCACTTTAATACTCACACCCCACTTTAACACTTACACCGCACTTTAACACTTACACCCCACCTTAACTCACACCCCACTTTAACACTCACATCCCACTTTAACACTCACATCCCACTTTAACACTCACACCCCACTTTAACACTCACACCCACTTTAATACTCACAGCTCACTTTAACACTCACATCCCACTTTAACACTCACACCCAACTTGAATTCATCTCATAAAACAGTTATCACTGCAATGACTGGCTCATCCCACTGGTAACTTATCCAAAATAGTCGTTCTTGGTCAGCAAACGTGGCAAATGGAAATTTTCAATACGATATTTTTCTTGAACAAGTTCAAGGGTTTAAACATTTAGCACTCATATCAGCCAAAAACTGCTTTTGAAGGGGTCTTGAGAAGTGTCCACTTGCAGACCAAGAGAAGACTATTTTTTCAAATTTACAGCTGCAATCACTGGCACGATAACAGAGCTAGTCATTCCAGTGGTAACTTTTTAAAAATAGTCTTCTCCTGGTCTGCAAATGGACATTTTCTGAGAAAATTGAGATTTTTTTGAACAAATTCGAGGTTTAAAGGGCTAATATGTAAATTAACAGTCCATGATGTCCATCTAAGACAAGGCCATTGCTTGATCACCTAAACATAAAATATAACATGTGGCATAGTAGTGCAATGTTAAAAGAACTTCAGCCATATAACCCGTGTGAAATAAATTTCAAGTTAACTTGGATTAGCTTGGATTTTCTTGAATATCCAAGCTATTGGAAAATTATTCAACCCATACCAGCTTGGATTTCCTTGAATTAGCTTGGACTTTATATAGTTGCTTGAACCTCTTGAAGATCCCCCCCTCTCAGAATTCAAGCTAGCTGGGAGTTTCTAGGACTTTTTGAATATCATCATGAAAAAGCGCAAGCTTCTTGGATTTGCTTCGACTTTTCTGATTTGACAGAATTCAAGCTAGCTTGGATTTTCTAGGACTCTGTTTTGTCAGACATAAAAGAATTCAAGCTACTTGGATATCCTTGAATTTGTAGACTCACTTACGCTACCTTGGATTATCTTGAAATAGCTTGCACTAAGGCAAGAACTTGTTCTGTATAGTCATGACTAGAGGTGACCGTGACCTGGTAAATTGGTGGGAAATTTAAAAAGTCTCTAAAAAAAGCAAACAGTACATTCATTGCATTGATCATTACCAGCTATAGATATATAGAATATGATAGTTTGGAAACACTGACAGTACTGTTAGATAGAATGCTTCGCATCAGTAGCCTTAAATGGAAACAGAACTGTATTTTGAGGTTTGTATTCTATTGATTTCCAGAGATTTATTCAGAATTACCAGTTTTGGTATAGCTTTTTCAGTTCTATGTAATTAATGCAGTGATGATGACTTTCTAAAATAATATTGCACATTAACAATCTATGTCTATAAGAATAACAGACAAATCAGTCAGAAACTCATACATTGCTAATGTCTGGCTGAAATTGTATTTGTTATTGTGTAACTCAACTCCCATGAAGGTGATTTTGGTTTTAAGCATACATATTTATATATAATTTCTGTGTGGCAGCATTTATGTGTACATGCATACATTTTATGTTAATGACTAACCTATTTCAAAAGCTAGGATTAGCTGGGATTTTCTTGAAGTTCTAGATAGCTGGGACTTTGAGGAATAAATTCCAAGCTAGGTGGGATTTTCTTGAACGTCTAAGCAGGTTTGGATTTTCTTGAACGTGCAAGCTAGCTTGGATTTTCATGAATGTTCACGCTAGCTGGAATATTCTTGGATTTTAAGTGGCTAATACTGGCAAGCTAGCTTGGATTATCTTGAATGTTCAAGTTAGCTCGGATTTTCTTGAATGTTCAAGCTATCTGGAATTTCCTTGGATTTTAATTTAATTACGCTTTTTTTGGATTTTCTTGAATTATCTTGAATTTTATGTGGACAATATCAGCAAGCTAATCCAAGCTTTTCCAAGTTATTAAAAGCTTGGATTAGCTTGGATTAGCTGCTTTATTCAAGCTCCACAGAACTTGGATATTCATGAATATCCAAGCCAAGCTTTTTTTGGCCTGGGTAGAATCCATCTAGCCAAATTTGGTTCAAATATGTCAAGCAGCTAAGAAGGAGTAGCATTTTGACCATTTCCAGATTTTTTATAAAATCTAGGATTTTCACCTAAAAAATTGATCAATCAAAATTCTGAATATAAGAGCTAGAGCTTACCACCATAGAATCAATTTAGCCAAATTCGGTTGACATATGTCAAGCAGCTAAGAAGGAGTAGTATTTTTACCATTTCCGGTAGATTTTTCACAAAATCCATAATTTTCACCCAAAAATTGGATCAATAGAAGTTCTAGAGCCTACCACCATAGCATACATCTAGTCAAATTTGGTTGAAATATGTCAAGCAGTTAAGGACAAGTAGGATTTTTACCATTTGCGGTAGATTTTTCATAAAATCTAAGATTTTCACCCAAAAGATTTATCAATCAAAATTCTGGAAAAAAAGTCGAGGATACCACCATAGGATCCTTTCAGCCAAATTTGGTTGAAATCGGTCAAACCATTAAGGAGAAGAAGCGATTTGATGGACAGATGGACGATGGACAGACGGCAGGCTGCCATGGCATAAGCTCACTTGGCCTGTGAGCTAACAAATGATAGCCATCACAGCCACTATGGATGAATCCTGTGTCGATCACGTATATGATGTCATAATCAATTATGTCACATGTAGGCTGACATCACAATCATAATTGGAATAGGCCATCAGTTGCACGAATTCTTTACTACCAACAGCCCCCGTCAAATTAGTTTCAAAATATTCAATAGGTTTGCTCTATAGTTACATGTACCATGCTATTTGGATTCAGGGTTCAAAGTATATAATTCACCCTTCCAGAGTACCCACCCATCATATGATGTCATAATGAACTGCGTGATGTGTACAATGCCATCATAATGAATGACGTCGATAAGTACATCACGAACGCATATTTGAAGACGGTCTATGCGTTGTTGTACAAATTGTTTGCTTTTATTATTTAATAAATATTCAACAGCTTCCCTGTATAATTTTCAGGAAATTGATAGCTAGGGCATTTGGGGATGGATCAATCAATCCCAACACGGCGAGGCGTGGGTGGAGCTTAGCTAGTGATTGGCGGGGCGAGGTGTGGGTGGAGCTTAGCTAGCGATGGGCCGGGCATAGCTAAAAATGGAAAAGTCCATTCGATCCCAACATGCGCAAAACATGGAGGGCGCTTAGTTTAGATCGGTGTGACGTAGCTAAATATATAAATTTCTTCACGTGTGTGCATGTGTTTACTTAGTTTTTTAGTACGATGTATTTAAAACATAGAACCCTGCAAAAGAAAAACCTTGAACTCAATATATTATATTTCTCAATGTTTGTAATTCAATTGTAATATGTGAAATATATGTACATGCAATAAAGAATCATTATCTGTATATGTAGCATCCACAACTACAGTAGAACATGTATTACGAGACCACCAAACAATGCCAAAGGAAAATATTCATTGAAATAGTTAAGAATGGGTCCAAGTATGCCAAGGATAGTCCCACTATGTAAAAGCAATTCCGATATCCAATCAAAAGCTTAACCTGTCAAAGAGTGTTATAAGCAGTGACTTTGACATTTGACAATTGAGCTGCTGAATATAGACAAAACAAATGCGAACACTAAAGTTGTGACATACGCAGCTAAAGAATTTGACAAAGTGGTACTGACAGATTTATACTAGTTGCGACTAACAACTAAAAGAACCTTTTTACCAAGTTTACCAATTGATATTGGTCCAAGCTAATTTCCAATATGGTGAACTAATCCTGGTGTAGTAAGCATGTGTTGGTAACATGCACCTGAGTTCTAGTACGCTGTGGCTGACCTGTGCTCAGAGCCGAGTTAACCATTTCACTGACAAATCTCTGAAACAGAGCTCTAGATAAGCAGGGTTTTTGCGTTTTCACCCAATTAAAATAGCCAATCACCCAATTAATGTTTAACATCATGAGTACCGAAATAACTAATCACCCAATCAGTTCTGTTGCTAATAATGTATAATAACCTAACTATGAAAACCCAATAAAATCTTTGAAAAACCCAATTCACAAAATTTCTATGAGTGAATCACCCATTTACTGAAAAGTTTATCTAGAGCTCTGCTCTGAAAGAGTAAATTCTTTGCAAAAGAAAATTAATTTCACTGAATACTTTAAAATTAATTGGACTGGAAGCTGTTGCAATGGTTTTTAGTCAAATTAATTCCAAAATATACAAGTTTTTCTCTATGGTTACCTTGAAAATGAGATCTGAGGAATTTATGAGTGAGAGTTAACACTAATCCTCTCTCGGACCATGGCATAGTGAGTGTTAATAACTACATTACTGCACAATTGTTTGTAATATTACGGCTTATTGTTTCTATATAAATATTGCCAGTGTCTCTCCACCTTTCCATTCGAATGGTGGTGGAGGTGGGGGTTGTGTTGTAGATTCATTTTCCCAAGTCCCAAACCTAGGACATTTGTTGCAAAAGCAGCCACTAACCACAGCCGCCCTCTTGCAATTGTACCACCCAAACGAGTGGTCAGTCTCTGCATTAATTATTCATTGTCATCTCTTGTCATTGCACATGCACGAGTGACCATACAAGACAACTGTACACACCGCTTTCAGCCTGGTTGACCATTAATTAACCCTTTAGCAGTTTAGCCCCACCATTTGATCATGAAAGTATTAATTTTTCCATTGAAAATGTCCATTTGCAGACACATTATTTTTTTTGAAAATTTATCACTTGAATGACTGGCTCGGTTATCGAGCAAGTTATTCCAGAGGTAAATTTTCAAAAATCGTCTTCCTGGTCTTGACAGCTCTCAATACCACTACAGAAGCTATTTTTAGCAGACTTGAATTTTACATGGTTATTTGCAAAATGTATATAGTAGATTGTGGCAAAAGCAACGAAGTCAATCATTGATGGTGTAGTTCGGATCGACCAGGCGGGTACCGGCCGTGCCAGCCAAGCTGGGTACGCGCCGCCCATCCTGGATTCATTCCCTGAACACGGCCCCCTGAGTAGAGCCATAAGCTTATATAGGCCTATGAGAGCGATCGTGTTATAAAACCGACTACGTTCGTTAAAACGCATAGTGCGCATGCGCACGCTTAGATGCTATTTTTGACAGAGCACATAGTTTACGACCAAGATGGGATGACGCTTTTAGTGTACTGAGATGGTACCATGTAATCCTTTTTAATTACCTGTTCCCACCGAATCTGGCATTAATCAAGACCAGAATTCGACGGGCTTTCCAAATCTGTAAACCATTTCAAAATCGGTTAAGAAATGGAAAACCACTTTTGATTATCTTCAAAATATTGCCGTGACGTCATAACCACGTGGACGCAGAACTTCTAGAATGTTCTAGAATATTCGACTGCGTTATTATTAGCTACGCGCTGATTGGCTGTTGCTCGACCGATGATTAGTTGGAGCCTGCGCCTGTGACATCACAAGTAGTATAAAAGGAGATGAGATCCAGAGCTCGAGAGCATCCTCGGCCAGGGGCCGAATAGGTTGGACCTGCACCAGCTACTATCGTCTCGACAGGCAATACGCAGATCACTTCGCTTTCTGTCGGTTTTTCTCCCATAGCTAGCAGTTATCCAACCCACCGCACTAAAGCGATTTTGTAACTCCCGTTACTTGCGGGAGCATTTTGGAACTTTTTAGTTATTGTTCACGAATATATCAAGAGCTACTTCGGAACACGAACTTGCGGTGAGGCCTTTCCGGCCTGAAAATGTGATTCTACAGATGTAGAGGCAGCGATGTTCTTTGGTGGATGCCACGCCAAAAAGTGGTCATTTAACCATCCCCGCACTGATGTCGTGCAGGTTCATCTAAACTTTTCGACCGCAGCAAGTAAACTTTGCCCGGTACGTCTTCAGAGCTGGCTGATGTACCCCGCACCATTAAGCTTAGTTTTGTATCTTCATCTGCATCTAACAGCCCCCATTTGTGATCGGGTTGTTGTCAACTTCCATCCGTACCATCGGTGTACGGGAACTTTCTTCACAGCAGCAATGTTATTGTATCTCTTGCTGACTACTCGTTAGACATTCTATATTGGGATTACAGTCCTGAGTTCGATCCGCTCGTGTCATGAGCCGCTTGCGGGAATCCTGTTTGCGGGAGCCAGCCTGCGTGGGAACTTTCCAGCTTCCTGAGAATGCATCAACTCACGTCAACCTAAGAGTGACGTATCAATTTCAGTAACACGATAGCCCAGACTTAAGAATGGCTACCGATTATTCAAGTAACTATACTTAACATTTTAATTATTCCGTTAAATGTATTTTTCCTAATTACATCGTACCCGTATAGACGGTCCCGATGACTAAAATGTACCGTGACGGTCTTAGGACCGCTAGTTATAATTTCTGTATGTGTTTATAGTTATTCTCATTTTCTGTACTGTATTAATTGTTCTGGTTAGTTTATATATGGCCAGTGGCCATCAGTTCATATGTTTTGTTTAATTGTAGAAAATATAGGACTGCAGTGCACGTAGGAAACACTATACAGCGACACTTATATATGCAGCACTTTCTCCCGCCACCAACAATTTTTCACTGAGGTCGCTGTCCGTGCTATAACTCTGTTTATCCCGGCATGCTACCGACTAAAACCTTTTCTATTCAGCTCGATAGGATAGGTTTAATATGATTAGACAATTTCTTCGTTAGGAAATCTGTAGTGTACGCCTCTCTCCCGGTAGTTGTGATAATTTAGCCCCACACTCTGGCAAGATTGTGTACGAGTGACCAAAATACCCAAAGGGCCTCATATCTAATCGCTAAGATATTGTCTCTCTTCCTGTTCCACTAAGTCTTGTGGCTTCTTAATTGTTTGAATGTCCCTATCCGCACCATGGGCTGATCCGACCCTGGGAAACTGTTGGGGTTTCCGAGCGGTGATGGCCAAGGTGTGGTATCACATACATTCCCTCTGTATCCTCGGATACTTAGTAGTTAGCACTTCTGCCAATGTAGGAAAGCACTGCGCAAACATATCTTAATTATTTTCTTTTATCTGCTGAACAATCCTCCCACACCGCAGTGCAACACTGGTCAACTTGTATTTAAACCTAACGACAGGTTAAACGGTTAGTTCCATAGGACCTGGTGACAGGCGAGATGCGCATCCCTACCAAATTCTGTAAGAATGTCTGGGCATGATATTCAGATCTGCCACGCCCTCACGGGAAGGACATTTACGGTGGGTATTCGTCTCTCTTACCCCCACCATAATGATAAATCTGTTGCCTAAAAATGCTTTTGTAAAAAAGTAGCCAGTGTCTTGTAACGTTTTATATGGTTACAGAGCGAGATGTCTGGATTGTTATCCAGTTCGGAGATTTTACTAAAGCCCCATTCATACGCCACAATTTACACATGTGTATTGTGCAAATGCAATTTTACTATTTTCACCTTTGTATTTTTTGGCGTATGAACGGAAATACACATATGTAAATGTATTTCAAGTGTAAATGCAATGCAAATTAAGTGCAAATGTACACCTGGTCTGGAGGTCATGCAAAAGTAAATTTAAGCGTGCAAAAAATACACAGAGGGTAAATTAACATGTATGTTGCTGTATGAACGGGAAGTAAAATTGCACACCAGCATTTTGTTGAAATCATTATACTGAAATTGCATCATTTCTATTTATAGAATAGTAACTGGGGCACTCCTGGGACACTTTATTTTTAGCATCATAGCACCGCGAGTAATAGGTCGGTCAGTACGTGTCAAGCCTCCATTGAATACAGTTTTACAAATAAATTTGTTGAAAATGCCGCCAAAGAAACCAAGAGGTTCTGGTTGGACAGATGAAGAAACTGAGTTGTTATTGTGTTTGTGGCAGGAGAATTGCGTTGAGGAACAGTTGGACAATGCAAAGATTACGAACAGTTCGATTTACAAAACACTTTCGGAACAAATGAGTGAAAAGGGATATGAGAAGACGCCAGAACAATGTAAGACTCGAACGCATACGCTAAACGAACCTATCGTTTGTGTAAGGGGAAGCTTAAAAAAAGTGGACATGGACGGGCAACATGTAAGCACTTTGAACTTCTAGACGGAATCCTTGGGACCCGACCAGCTTCATCGCCAGTCAAAATCATCGAACCGCTCCGCAAGAGACGAAGAGAAGATAGCGATGACAGTGATGACAGTGGTGAGGAATCTCATCAGGAATCCCAGCAGATGAATACCGTTGAGTCTGATGAAGGTGAATCTGACAATAAATCAGAAGAAAATGAAGACGGGCTATCGGAAGCAGTCAAACAGGATGGAACTGCCGCATCATCATCAAAAGCTGACACAGACACAAATGGTCACAAGAAGAATAATGCGTCACCATCTGTGTCTCCGAGTGATGCAATGACAAATGTGAAGTCTTCTAAAAAAGGAAAGCGTGTTAAGAAAACTCGTTTGGAGGTAGCGTTAGGATCCGTAATGGAAGGATTCAGTACTGCAAATGAAAAGGCTGAAGGGCAATTCTTGGAAGTAGAAAGCGAAAAGCTAAAGACGGAAATGAAGAGAATAGATTTAGAGAAGGCTAAGCTGGAATCTGACGAACGGCAAAAGCGTGAAGAAAGACAGCATCAGTTTAACATGATGCACATGATTATGGGAATCGTTGGACGTAGTAGTACACAGATTCCAGCACAAGGCGCCGCTCATGTTTCGATGATGACTTCTCAACATGGATCACCTAATGTGCAGATGGCAGATGTTCAATGGCCGAATGAAGTTTCAAGCTTCGACGAGTCAAACACATACATGATTTTGTAATACATGCAGTCTTGTATTATTGTGAAAAAAATACAATGATAGGAACTGTGAGATCTCTAATGGTGATATATCTATCTATCTGACCTTAATTAAGTGTTACTCAGTTTGAATTGTTTTACGTTCAGTGCTTATCTTCTTCCTTTCATAGGGCATTTTCTGATCTTTCGTGCTTTCGTGGCGCATTTATTATAAGCTGGTACCCGATTCTAAATTCTCGCAATTGGAATCGGGTACCGGCTTAAAATAAACACTTCATGAAAATGACCATCCACATAGCCCTATGAACACATCTAGTCAAATACATTTATGTATTTACTTTTTTCAAAGAAGTTTGTGGAAAAAATCATGATTTGCTTCGTTTTCATAACTTAACATTAAAATAATTGAAATGTATTCCGCCATGACACGCAAAACCTAACCTGGAGACATACCTAGTGAAACTCCCCAAGGACCATAGAAATGATATTCCTCAGTCTCCTGCTTTTACGCAAAAGGGTTAGTGTCAGTCATATTTTGGTGATCTTCCCCAAGCACAGCTAAATAGAGGGATACATTTCTAGCTAAGCCCAGCCCATCTTTTACTCTTGTTGGGATCAATTTAATACTTTGAAACCTGAATTCTCAGAACCTAAATTTCAAGGTGACTGTCAAATATTTTTCAAAATATTCAACAGAATGGTTTTTTAATTGTATATTTATCAAAAAACAATTCATACACTTGACGGGCTATACTAGCTACATGGTGGAGCTAGATGCCGGCATAGTGATTGCGACGTCAACCTACATATGACGTAATTGATTATGAGTCATATACTTGAGCGACAGATCACATACCTCCATTAGATAGGCTGTCGATAACAGAAAAGAGCACACCCCGTTAGTACAACATTAGAAGTGCTCTTCGGGCAAGGATTTTATGGGACACTGATAGGGATTAGTGAATACAATTTATGGATCAATCATCCTGTCAAGTTTCATTCAATTCTCTCTCAAATACTAGGATGCGATGACAGGTTTTCAGGACCTATGTACCAGACTGAACCAATATTTTGGAAATAACATTCAATACGTATGCACGATTCACGAAGCTACAGCACATTCTCTGCAAACGCTGATGCAATGTCATCACAAATCCACTTTCCATATAAGACCCTGGCTCGGTCTCCATCTCCATCATTTATATCATTGTCCATAACTTTGTCGGTTTCGACGAACCATTGCTCTAAGAAGTCTTCACGATGAAGTTCACAAATGTTATGGAGAATAACACAAGTTGCAATAACGGTACTTGCAAAATCTACGTCCACATCGAGTCTCTTTTGGATACACCTCCAGCGACCCTTCAGTCTCCCAAATGCGTTTTCAATCATCATTCTTGCTCTGCTCAGACGATAATTGAAACTGCGCTGCATGTCTGTCAGTTGACCCCTATCTGAATATGGTTTTAAAAGCCATGGTTTCAAGGGGTATGCAGGGTCTCCGATAAGAACAACGGGCATTGATGTGCGTTTTTCCGGAAGCAAGATCTCTTTCTTCCAATCAGGGAAAAGCAAATTATTTTCACCTTTATAGAAAGTTTCTGAGTTAGCAAACACCCGTGCGTCGTGTACCCTGCCTGGCCAGCCTATGTTTACATCTCGGAAAATGTATCTGTAGTCACACACTGCTTGTAGTATTAAGGAATAAAACCCCTCTCTGTTAAGGTAATCCTCATGTGACTCACAAGGACCAATTATTGGAATATGACTTCCATCAATGGCACCACCACAGTTCGGGAAATTCCATTTCTCCTCATAGCCCTGTATAACATTCTTGAGTTCGCACTCCTTAGGAAAGGATACATATTTTTCCATCAAGTTCTCAACTATTGCATTGCAAACCTTATGGATACATTCACAAACTGTCGATTTGCCTACACCAAAAAGATTAGCTACAGTTCTATATTCAGCCGATGAAGCTAGGAAATATATGGCAATTGCTACCTGTTTTCTAACATCAAGCGGTGGCACAACCTGTGTTTCTTTTGGTGAAAGTGTTTCTTCTAATTGTGAACATTAGAGGTCAAAGGTGTCTCTTCTCATCCGAAAGTTTTCAATCCATTGCTGTTCATCAAAGTTCTCATTCACTGTTGTTTCCCACCATTCCTGAAACCTTGGTTTTCGCCATATGACTCTTTCCTTTGACAGTCCAGCAATTAATCCCACACATGTTTTATACGGTAATGTCCTTTTCCTTTGCCTCCTTAGAAAATTAAGTCTGTCCATCTTTTAATCCAATACCTTCACTGACGACCTGTACTTGACAGAGATTTAGAGTTAAATGAAGTGAAAATATTAATATACATAGTAATATACATATGACCGTATGAACACGCAGCAAATTTGCATTTACACTACTGTGCATATTTACATATATGTATAAATACATATATGTAATTTTCCTTGGCGTATGAATGGGGCTTGTAACATGTATGAGCGCTGTCTTCAGTATTGATGTCTTAGGGCATCCGTTCCAATGACAGCCGTATCTAACAGCTAGGTAGACACCCGCCATTTGCGGCCTAAAATAGTTCTTGTCTCTAAAAACTAAAAGATAGCTAAGCATAGAAGGCCAGCATAAATAAAGTGGCAACTAAATTCAGCATACTAAGGATTACATAAGACGGTTACGTGGGAATCCTTCAGGAATCATTTGTCCGGTCTTCACGTAAAACAGCACGCAACTTCATAGTCATAATCTCACTAGGTATGGTCTTTTCTTTTCAGCATTTTGGTTAAATATTAGTGGGCCCATTTTTGCCTACTACTCTTCTCCCGCTTTAAGCAGTGGCAACATTTTCCTGTGAAGGAGGCCCGCGCGAGGCAAGTCGCAAGGATTCAGCGACGACAGTCCACTCGATGATAATACTCCTCACCCAAACTAGCGCTAGTAGTGCCCATGTGAGGCACATGATTTTTCGTCACCACAGAGATAATTTTCTTTCCTTTCAGCTTAGAGGTATAATAGCTTATATTAAGTTAATTAGTTAAGTCTCGTGTACGGAAGCCTCCCTTGCGGGGATACCTCTGTGGACCTACAAGTCTGTGTGGTATCTCCGGGAGCCCCACGTTTAAAAGTTCATCCGGCTGTCTCTATGTCTTGTATTTTTGTATGCTCATCATTTTTATCTAGCATACTTGGCGGTCTGTTTAGGTAGAATTATTGTATAGACTTAGTTTAATTAGGTCACCAAAATCAAATCTTGTAAGTCCATAGATCACGAAATTGCTATGGACAGGCATACTGGTGACACAAACTCTTGGGATGAGACCGTTGTGTTTAATGTTCGCGACGATGGTCGCACGGTCTCACCGGAACGATTGAGTTCCACCGGCCTTAGGAGCCGGTTTTTGTTTCCCGCAGGGCAGTATCGTACAGGATCCGTCACCCCGAGACCGGAAGCTAACCAGCGTCATCATTCGTCGTGCACTTGCGGCACGGCGAGTCGACATCATACACCAGAACGGCCCGACACTACCCCGCGAGCTACAATTGCAGACTTTCGCTCTCCTATTTTTCTCACTTTTTTTAATAAAACTTTACCAGATTTTTCGAATCATCCATATTTTTTCATGATTTTCTTTGTATCACGCCTACAGTTGTGGAATCCTAGTGGATGTCACATCCTATCATGTGTTAACAATGAGCCAAATCAGACTAGTAATTTCCAAGATATGCACTGATCTAGAATTTGATCCAATTCAAGCTCTACTATTCAGATCATGACCAAAGGCTGGAAATCTTCACACACTGAGACCCAATCGCAGTACCAGCTTCCGCCTGGGTTCTAGTGATGAGGCGAGGATAATAATCGCATCTCATCCAGCATTGATAGCATAAAATAATTTTGGAGGCTAACTGGTGAGCTGGGAAGTAAACATTTATACAATAGCACTGTACTCATATTAGTAGGCATATTACCGTTGACTATTTAGAAACTACTAAATTGGACTGGTCTGTCTTGCTGCCTATGACAAGATTTCAATCAAATTAGTTATGACACAAGGAATTTTAGATCAGGACTGACATATTTATATCGATGACCTTTAGCACAGAAATTTGGAATATTTACTAGGTTTATGCAATACAGATAGAGTTGAACAAGTCATGACAAATTTAAGAGAAAAGAAATGAACAAATCAACAGAAGTGACTAATAAGATCGAAAATATACAATGGAATTGAATTTATTTTGGCGTCATTTAGAAATATAGTTGATTAGTTGGTGATAGGGAACACTTCTGTAGTCCTTGGAACAAGATGACAAACAACCATTTTGCTAGCAGTTATCATTGGCAATGTTGTATAGTGAGACAAGTCTGCTACTCAAAGAATGCAGATGATCATGTATGTTGTCAGCACAAATAAATAAAACAATTATAAATGAACAAAAGGAATTTAAAGAGAATTATAATTAAATAAAGCCGAATAAAACTAGATTGATCGGTCGATGACGGGGTCATCGCAAATCCCCATGTTCACCGCTTTGAACTTTTGACACACCCCTGGGGGGCGAAGCCAAATGTAAATGTTATTTTGCACTCCGCGATCATATGAGTAACTCACATACCAAATTTGAATTCCCTCCAACAGTGTCAGAGGAGTTGCATTACAATCAATTTCATGACCTTTTGACCCAATCCCCCAACGCTGGGGGTGGGCCAAATGTACATGTGCTCATCCACTCCACATTGATATGAGTAACTCACATACCAAATTTGGTTGAATTCCGTCCAATGGTTTCGGAGGAGATCCACTACAATCAATTTCTGCAGGTTAAAATATTACCTTTTGACCCCTCTTCCTCCCCTGAGGGCGGAGCCAAATCTAAACGGCCTCTTGCACTCCGCAATCATATGGGTAACTCGGATATCAAATTTAGTTGAGTTCCGTCTAACGATTTCAGAGGAGTTGAGTTACAATCATTTTCATGACCTTTTGAAACCATCCCCCCAACCCCTGGGGGCGGTGCATACTCTACATTGGTATTGGTAACTGACATACTAAATTTGTTTGAATTCCATCCAACAGTGTCAGAGGAGTGGCATTACAATCAATTTTTGTACCTTTTGACCACCACCCCTCACCCACCCCTGGGGGGGGGGGGCAAATCTAAATGTGCTCATGTACTCCACATTGATAGGGGGTCATCCATAGACCAAATTCTGCGGAATTCTGTCCAATGGTTTCAGAGGAGATGCGTTACAATCAATTTCTGCAGGTTAAAATTTGACTTTTTTACCCCTCCCCCACCCCCTAGGGGCGGAGACAAATCTAAATAGCCTCTTGCACTCCGCAATCATATGGGTAACTCAGATATCAAATTTAGTTGAGTTCCCTCTAACGATTTCAGAGGAGTTGCGCTACAACTGATTTGACCTTTTGACCCCTGCCACGGTCCCCCTGGTGGCGGAGCCAAATCTAAATATTGTCTTGCAAAGTGGAATCATATGGGTAGCCCGCATACCATATTTGATTTAATTCCACCCAATGGTTTGGGAGGAGATAGTGTGACGGATGGACAGATGGACGGAGGCGATTACAATATCCCCGTTTTTTTAAAATGTGGGATAATAAACAGAAATGCAACACATTATAGACCTAGGGAGGCTTGTCACAAATGTCAAATATATGACAGACACATTGACAAACCAACTTCTATTTGTTGCAAATAAAAACCCATGTTAATAAAAATATCATTACATATCCCCATTATATAGACACGAACTGATATTTTTAGACCGTATTCAATAACCAAATATGTTTATAATTACCGGAAATATGCGTAATATCATGAACTTTGGCACAAAGATAAAATTTAGTCCATTTGCCAGTATTTTTTACCGGTTTCGCTAAATTATGGCCGGTTTAGCCAAAATGCAAAATTCCACGAAGGAAAGCGATGGTATCACTGACTAGCATGTTGTCGCTTTGCACACTAACGTCGCATTTTAGCATATATACGTTAGGCTTGCACGATATTGTCCTAGGAGGTATCGCGATATATCGTGGTGAAAAAATTGCGATATTTTGATACATCGTATAGCCTATTTTAATGGTACATGAATTCACGGGGTGAATTGGTCTTGGGTTGAGTTGGACTGCATTGTGTGGCTTATGTAGTGTTTTCATATCAGTTTTAGCCGGATGACTTCTAATAGGTAAATTTCAAAAAACCCTTTAAATCCCGTCGCCAAGATGCTTAAACTAAAACCGATCGTTAACAACACGAAAATAGGACACAATTAATAATTTCCTGCCGCCTTACCCCTTGGCTTAATGTATACCATATCCATCCATTGGCGTACTCTGCTAAAATCATCGTTTATTGCACGAAAATTAATCCTAAAATTTGACATTTCATGTCGTCTGTGAAAATATACAAATCAAGTGATATTAGGAATGTACTTTAAAACCATAGACATCTAGGCCCAAATTTTCGAAAGGTGATCATCGTGCGATTATCTTGCACGGGGGTAACCCTTCAATAGGGTTTTAACCCGGGTTAGAAAAATACCTGTATTAAACCAAATTTTCGTACGGAGAAAATCCGCTTATTAGCTGACATCGTGTAACTCGAGAGCGCCGACCGTGATTCTTTTGTCTCGGTATTGCACGCTTTATTTTGGCAATGCGCTCTTGTGTCGTCTGCTATTTGGCCCGTCCATTCCTCGCTGGCAAATAATTTAGATACCTTACCAGACAGACATACAGACAGTAATGGCAGTGTGTGTGTGCGTATGTGCGTGCATTCGTGCGTGCGTACGCTCGTGCGTGTATGGGTAGATGTGGAGGTGCCATGTGCATGTGTATGGTTTTTATGCGCGTGCGTGTGCGTATGTGCATGCGCATGTGTGCGTCGGTGGGTGTGAGTGGTTGTGGGAGATGTGGATATTGCACGCATTATTTCGGTAGCTGTTCGACTGGTCTATTTCTCGTCGTGGACAGCACATGGTAAATCATTTAGGCTCACATACACGTAGTACTTTAGAAATGTCTGCGAGGAAAAGAAGTGACAATTTTTCGCTAGATCAACGAATGTTGATCGAGCCCATAAAAATCGGAAAAGTGTAATAGAGGGTAAAAAATGTTACACACAATCGAACTTAAAGAAACAAGCAGCATGGGAGGCAATTGCACGGGACATGCAAGCAGCTTTTCCAGATAGAGCCAAATCGTCTGCTAACGAGGTGAAAGAGCTTTGGAGATTTTAAACATAATTGTGGATGATTTACACCAATTTCATAACAAATATGATGATGATTCTGCTACGATTGACCAGCAGGCAAATGTCGCGAATGTTGTGCCAGATGATATTGATGTTCCTCGACCAAGTGTCTCTACAATGCCATCGACAAGTGCTACAGACGTTTCAAATAGGTAAGCTACCTCTCATCCAGTGCTAGCTAAATAATAAACATGGGATCGAGACCACATCTGATGATTTTGGCCTATCATCGAAACCACAAACGCCACTAGACCAAATCTGCCATTGGGCTTGTGAATCTGGGCCAGTGGAAGCCTTTGTGTGATCCGATGCTAATTGGAAATCGCTAGATGTGGAGACGATCTCGTGTCGATGCAAATAATGTAATGCCATGCATATATGTAACATGCAAATATCCAGGTTTGCGCCGTTGACCAAGGCGCAGCGTCAATATCCAACTGCGACTTTGGTCAACGGCGCAACTTGGATATTGGGGCAGTACATATACATATATACCGTCACTCCTGTCTACAAAGGCCACCGTTGGACTAGGGCTGCACGGTTTGGCTTACAGCCATATCGGTTTCGATATGACTTTTCATATCGGTTTTAACCGAATATCGGTTTTATGGACATGAAACAAAAATTTTAAATGATAAAAATTAGCACGAAAACAGAATGTATTTTCATGCCCTGATACATTCGTAACGTTTTACGCCTTTAAAGCTTAATATACCTTATAATATCCATCGTCGCGGGAGTGAAATTATTAATTAGACAGCCTAAATATTACGCACAGTTAAATAAACATCGTTTATTTTGTCAAAATTAATCATAAATCAGCAAAACAGGTTGCGAAAAGACGTAAATCACGCGATTGTAATTAATTATGATGTAATTATCTCCCTTTCTTCTTTCATTTCCAATTCGACCTGAGGACGAAATCATGCCTAGAAGAAAATATTAACTGTAATATTGCGATCGCGAATTTCATAAGTTAATATGATATTGTGTATAGAAGATAACGTTTTAAAAACGGTTTGAGTAATAATTTTATTTAAAATTATATCCTAATCAGCATTATAGTTATTGGCATGATTTTCATGCTCGTTAGTATCTTTTATTTTTAACAATCCTGATACGAAAAACCGAAAATATGTTCATATTCGGTTTTTCGATATTTATTTTTTATAATCGGTTATGAAACCGTCAGTGCAGGATATCGGTTTTAAATATGGTATCGGTATATCGCGCAGCTCTACGTTGGACTATCAGACAGGACTAGGCTTGAAAGACAGGTGCCATGTATATGGATGATCTGGATTACTGTAGCAATGGAATCGGCATAGTCAGTAAAGTTGGCATTTACATGGATGTGGCTGTTTTTTTAACTAACAAAGAGAAGCGATTAGCAGAGAGTAGCATTGTATTGCTGCAATTTCACGAAATATATTAACAATACAAATTTTAGTTGAGCTCATCTGAATGTTTTAAAGAATAACATACATGCTTTCGAATGACAAATATTATGCTTTAGAATGACAAATATTATGCTTTCAAATGACAAATATTATGCTTTCGAATATCCATCTTGCAGTTCTGGCACGATAACAGTTAAGCTGAGAATGACGCCGCTGAAACATCTTCCGTGAATGATGCCGCCGAGACGTCCGCCGTGAATGACGCCGCCGAGACTGATGCCACCGATGATTAAATTTTCACTTTGCCACAGAATAACACGTCTTCTGGGTATGCATAACTCTCATACAATGACATATTGACAATCTTTCTGGCTTGACTTGCTTCCAGGAACAACTACTTCATCATCTGGGGGAGGATCGTTCCGCCGCTTAGCCAGATTGTGTACGCAGGCTGTTGCCACAATGATGGCCATGTTGTGGTCCAGCTAGAAGAGAAATAGAAGCATATATCCATTAACCTCAACTTGAGCAACATTGGTAGCGTCTCATAAAGGCCAAGAATTTGACAGTTTGGTGCACTGTGGTCTGCATGGGAGGGGTGGTTGCGGTGGGTTGACCAAGATTTCGATTTTGCTGCAACTCAATAAATAATTCTATAGCATAAGAGAATTTTCAGAATTCGATCGTACTGCTGTTTCAAAGATCCCTAATCGTGGCCAGATAGAATTCAATAACTATCTCTAAGACTAGCAATCTGATATAGCTTAAATTTTATTTTAAAAATATGGGTTGTATGATGGTGGTTCTTTAAGCTGGGTGGTCATAAAGAGCCATCATCTTGTCGTCTCAAAAGCAAATAACCTTATGAATTATCTAAATGTCTCTAGAAACATCGTTTAGCGGTTCAAGTGGTCGCTATAAACAGGTTTCACTGTATATGAATATAAAATGAAACTTTGAATACAAATTTGAATTCATTTGAAAGAATCCGGTAAATCTGGAAATAGATAACTATTTTGTAATAAATTTGTATTGTATTTGTATTCAATGAATATCAAGACATGAGAATATGACCTCCTAAAACATTGACATGTGTATAACTATGCTCATTCAAGATGGACATGTAAATCATATAGCTAGAATATATGTAGTTATACTTACTGAACAACGGAGACGATTGCCGCTACCAACACATGGGAACGGCCTCTTCCAAATACTGAACGCCCGTTCAATGACCCCTCTTGTTCTCCTCTGTGACCGATTGTAGCGGGTTTCAGCGTCTGTCGTAGGCTGTCGAATGGGTGTCAGCATATAAGTACATGGGTCTCACAACAGAATTCCACGAACTTCTCCCCTCCGAAACCGTCCACAAATATTTGACTCTTCAAAGATCCTAGAGTTGTGGGCTGACCCATACCAACGGCTCACTACATTGGTGAACAAAATACGATGGGCACAGACGAATTGACGGTTTATACCATAAAACCCTTTTCTGTTCATACAAAGTTGAGCGTTATCACCTCCAGGACTCACAATTGGGACGTGTCAATGGTCCCAATAACACCAGGAAATCTGGCAATGTTGAAAAACCCTTGCATTACCGCCATTCTGTCAGCCTGTGTCTGTGGAAAATTTATAAACTGGTCTTTTCTCTCACAAATTGCTGTTGTAAGGCTATGTAGAATGGTACAGCATGCTCCCTGTGACACACCGCACATATCACCTACGATGACCTGGAAAGAGCCACAAGCGTAAAACCAAAGGGCAATGCACAGTTGTTCTATCGGAAGAACTGGTCAGTATCGTCTTGTTGGTCGCACGAGATTGTCCATGACAAGGTCTAAAAGATCACGAAAACTTGCTTTTGAAAGTCGAAAACGCCGTACAAACTCCACATCATTATATTCCTCAAGGGGGTTCGTTCTGTCTCGAAATACTCTCAAGTGCCTTCTTCCAAGACCCTCTCGGTGCTCTTCCAAATCATCTTGGGCAAGCTCTAACGCGTGCAGCGCGACCATTACAATCGTTTGAGTGTTTGACTGTGCTCAAAACGATTGACTACATTGAGATAAACAACCCACAACGGACAATTATTTATTCCTTTGTTACTTATAAACATGTGACTAATTACTTGCAGATATTTACACGCGGGTAGGCTAAACATGCTTCGAAAATTCCGATTAAATTTAATCCGATGATCATCGAACGATTAGCAAAATTACACACGATTAAGAGATAAACACCTTTCAAAAATTTGGGCCCTAATGTTTAGATCTGCTCCGCATTTACCGAGTACCCGGTTAATAATAATAGTTAGCCTTCAGACACATCTCGGATAGTTCACCTTGCTTGCTAAAGCGTGTATACTATCTCATTTAGCTATCACATTTGTGAATGTACCACCCTCGCCTCCAAAACCATGAGAGAGCAATATCACGTGATTTATTTATTTTACTAATAATAGTTAGCCTTCAGAAACATCTAGGATAGTTCGCCATGCTTGCTAAAGCGTGTATACCATCTCATTTAGCTATCACATTTGTGAACGCACCACCTCTCGCCTCCAAAAACACGAGAGCAAGCAATATCACGTGATTTATATATTCCCGCGACACCATTTAATGCCAAATTTTGGATTACTTTTGATTTTATAAATCATGCTTATTACAAAACATGCAATATTTATACCTTCCCAGGTAATAATTTCACTCCCGCGATCATGGTTTTGAGGTATACAGTAAGGCACCAAGAAATTATACCAGTAGATTGCGTTGAATTTTCGTATTAGTGTCCATCTTTTAAAGCAATTTTAGAGAATGAACTTCCAACCTTTTTTACCTATTCCTAGTATAATCCCACTCCTTAAGTCTCATGTTGGTTTGGAAATAAATTGAACAGCTTGATGTAATAGACAGCTATGCTACAAATAGACAGAATACTGCATGACAATAAAATTTTGCCGATATTTTAACTTTTTTCAAAATCACATCGTAAAAAATTGTGGCTGAAAAAAATTCGAGATTTTCGATAATATCAGATAATCGTGCAAGCCTAATATATGTAACCTCACTGAGCACTATTGTTTAAAGATAATATTTCATCATAAATTTAAATAATTTCATTAGACAGCGGCATAATTCCGCTTTAGAATCGCAAAAAGTGCAAAACAAACACGCAGCCATCTTTTTCCATTACAAACAAGGAAATTTCATCGAAAAGAACCGAGTCTCTTGTACCTTATTATCTGGGTACCCGCGTATTGGCTGTTATCAGGACTCGCTACCCGCTTATAGATCGTTTGTTTATCAGCGGAATTTTTGACTTGGATATTGTGATATGTCTACCCACTCCTATCTAGCAGCGGATCGCGTTGTTTGATTTCAAATATGAAATACTATCTGAAAGTCGATAAAATTCTACAGATTTCATACGCTGTCTTTCCGGAGGAAAGATTTCTAATTTTCTGAGAAAAATGTCATCAAATGTCACCAAAATATTTTTTGCCAATTTATTAATTAATTAATTAGGTAATTAGAAGATTATTGTACAGATATTTATCAATTTTATATCATTTAATTCCCATATTAACTGTCTAAAAATCATCATATTTTCGTTTTTTTCATAGGCGCAATACTTTTAAAGTTATGGGAGAATGAGTAACGCTACCCTATTTTCCTATTATTTATAGAATAACATCTGGGAAAAACTTAGCTTTTTAGCGCCAAGTCTCTGGGATTGAATGAGTTAACTGAGAATAAGAATCATAGAAAGAAAAGAGAAAGATTCTGAGTGATTTTAATAATCTGTGATTGCATCGCAGATGAATTAGATTTTAAAAACACCAAAAAAAATTTTTTGTCATATTTTATGAATTAAAAAGAATTTGACAAATTGTCAAACTCTATCACTGTAAATAATTTCTCTTCAAATTCATAAATTTTGATACCCCATAAAATTCAAGGTATGATATCATCATTTGAATCGTCGACTACATGGATTCTGATTACACCACACCTGTTTTCAGAACAGACGAATCTGGTGTCTAACATAGTCACAAAGCTGGACAGCAGCTCAGATTTAAACTATACACCTGTGCAAAAGTTAAGCACCACCCTATTTTTACGCACATGCGAGGGTATATTCATGTGCTATGAAGAAAGCAATAGCATAAACATTTATGTACCCATCCATCTTAGTGCAAGAGGTAATAATGCAACTAGAGGAATGCTGATTATGATGGTGGGGAAACACTGTATGTTTTTGTTTGAACTTGAAAACGAGGCCTGAATATGGCTACGTTGACACAACTGACAACTATTGCCCTACAGTTGACACACGTGGCTAGATTGTCATTAATGGTGTCTGAAAACGAAGTTTAACATCTGTGCACGAGTTTGAGACTGTCATTATTAATACCGGGTATATCCACCTTGTGCCTGGATGACGGCCTGGACACGACGTCTCATGCTGGTCACCAACCGACTGATACGCCATTGTGGTATTCGTTGCCATTCAAGATGGAGTGCGTCTGTTAATTCTTGTAGGTTCTGCACAGGAGGATCCCTCCTTCTCACCATGTTTCCCAGAATGTCCCAGATATGCTCAATAGGGTTCATGTCAGGGCTCCTTGCTGGCCATGGTAGGGTTTCGATGGCATTCTGGAGGAGGTATTCATGCACAGCTCTAGCACGATGTGGTCGGGCGTTGTCATCCATGAATATAGGGTGGGTTCCAGGTGCATGATTTACAAAATGAGGGACCACAACTCTATCCAGTATGGAATCTTGATATCTTTGTCCGTTTAGTGTTCCAGGTACAGTCAACAGATCCAGCTTACAATCAAATGAGATGCACCCCCATATCATAACGGAACCTCCACCAAATGGAACTTCTTCCATGATGTTACGTTGGTCGTACGCCGTGCGTCTGGACCTCCATACACGAGTTCGACCATCTGTGGCATGAAGCAGGAACCGACTTTCATCGGACCAGTGTACCCGTCTCCAGGATCTCATGTTCCAGTGTCTTCTTTCGTTGCACCACCTCAGACGCTCCTCTTTGTGGTGTGCAGTGAGGAGAGGACGTCTGACAGGTCTCCTAGCTTTCATGCCAGCAGCATACAGTCTCCTTTTGACGGTAGACATTGACACTCTATTGCGCGTTTCCCATTGCTGGCTGAGCACTCTGCTGTTGGTGAATGGAGATCTCCTAACAAGGCGTACTAGGGCTCGATCATCACGGGCAGTAGTCTTCTTCGGTCTTCCAGATCTAGGCCTGTCCTTCACCTCGTTAGTTTGCCCATGTTTTGCAATCAAACGACTGATTACAGTATGGTTAATGTTCAGCTGTCTGCCAATCTCTCTGCATGACATACCAGTGGTATGCATGCCTATGATTTGCCATTTCACACGATCACTTAACCTTCGTCTTGCCATAGCGGTTCACAATCAAGAGCTAATTCTCTCTGTACAAATCAACCGCGGTCATGAACACAAAATTCCTAATCTTGTCGCCTAAATCTGTATGTAATGTTCTACACCTCAAACTGGACTTTTACATAACTGAACACGTGTGCTGTTTCCCGCCACGCACGGACATCAAGCGGCGTGAAGTCATGCATGAATGTGCATTTCGTACTTGGAATTATGTCAGCTAACGCGGGGACAAAAAGTATGGCAGCCTAGTTGTACCATCATGTTTCTACGTTCTATTGTTTTTGCTGGTGCTTAACTTTTGCACAGGTGTATAGTTTATCAAACGCTAGTATTTTTCATTAATATCATGGCGAATGCAGGAAATGTCAATTTCCCTTTCTCCGAGATCTAACAATACTCGCCATTCTGTTACTTCTGATATACAGCTGGCCTTGACAGCGGCTCTAGGATTATAGACTTAGAAAGCTTTACCGACTCCTGGGAACCGGGTACTCGGCTCCCATCTGCCGAGTACCCGTTTACCATAGAGCTCATATTGTTTGCATAGCCACCAAACAAGAGAAAACTATGGCTTGCCTCCGTGGGGCTGGGAGGCTGGGTCCGTAACAGAATGGTGAGTATTGTTAGCTCTCGGAGAAAGGGAAATTGACATTTCCTGCATTCTCCTTCGATCAATACTCACCATTCTGTTACTTCTGATATACACCAGATTTGATCAGTAACCTGGTGGGAAGGGGCAAGCCATACATGCTAATTTTGCCCCTTGGAGAAAGATTTTAGACTTCAAACTTGACTAACGGAGACCTAAAAGGACCGTCAAGTTCACGGAACCGAATCACATTCGTGTCACAGCCCCCACCCCTTTTTCCTCCTAAGAAAAGGGAGAGAACTAACGAACATGTATCTCGCCTGAAAACACCAATATGCCATGAGGGTTAACTACTCCCTGCATATTGCTTGTATTAGCCTGGGAATGAGCATGAATATATAAGATGAATGAACATGATACATATACATAATACAAAAAACTCTCACTTATTGAATTACCTTATGATAACAGGACTTCAGACGTACCGCCTCCAACCATTCACCGGTTCGGCCATCAGTGACACAATCTGGTTGACATCCTCTCGCTTGACCATGCCTGCTTTAGGTTCTTTTCTTACCAAAGTGAAAAAGGGGAAAAGCAGTGTGGTCACTAACTATCGTTTCAAAACAGCTAAAGCGAGTGGATTGGCTGAGTCTGACACATCCCTCATATAGTAATCCGTAAATGAGGACTCACAGTGCCATTGTGCAACGGCCATGATGTCCTCTAACGGAACACCATTGTAAAGGGCGGTCGAGGCGGCTATTCCTCTAACATCGTGTGCCCTTACGCCCTGCACCTGGTGCCCAGTCGCCATCTCGTGAGTAGTCTGAATGCATTCGACCACCCAACGAGAGATAGTATCCATGGATGCGGCGCCATAAGGCTTTTTATGGCAGATCCACAGATGTCTATCGTTCGACTGTAACGAGTCAGTCCGTTTCTTGTACTTAGTCAAAGCACGGACCGGGCACCAGACACTGGCATCACGATCAAACCTAGTTAACTTCGGTATAATGACCGGTTTGCCGGGATATCTCAAAGATTGGTTCTTTGACATAAACTCTGCTCTTGGCAGAAGACGCAGACCTTCTCCAGAAACAATAAATCGGTTCCTCTCTGCCGAAAGCGCATGGATCTCACTGCGCCTTCTAGCTGAGGAAGCTGCCAATAGAAAGACCGCCTTTAGAGTCAAATGCTTTAGACTAGCCGAACGCAATGGTTCGAAAGGGTGCTTGGCCAGTACATTAAGCACTAAAGATAGACTCCAGGCTGGAATGACTACCGGTTGTCTCGGGCGGAGATTGCTCATTCCCTTCAACATCACATTTAACTGGGCCACCTCTGGACTATCCCTGTTGGCTAGACAAGGGATAACTGATGCCAAAGCTGACTTGTATCCAGCAACTGTGACGGGAGCTAGTCCTGCAAAGAACAGCTCACAGAGAAAGCCTGCTATTTGCTGAATAGTGGATTGAAAGGTATCAATACCCTTTTCTTCACACCAGTCTGCAAATCTGTTAACCTTGTTGTTATATGACTTGAAGGTTGACCTCCTTCTCGCAGCCTGTCGAGAAAAGCCTTCCGACGTGGAACGTTGTTTGACAACATCCACGCAGTCAATTTGAACATTTCGGGACGCTCGTATAGGAAGCGTCCCTTGGCCTGGGAGATTATGTTCGGAATCTCGGGCAACTGCACAGGATTTTCCACCAGCAGATCTAGAAGATCCGTGAACCACGCCCTGCTCGGCCAATACGGCGCTATTAGCAGGACCAGACACGGCTCCTCCCTGACCTTCACCAATACCTTCGGTAGAAGAATGGTGGGTGGGTACGCGTAAGCGTGCATCCCTCTCCAGCTTATCGCCAGAGCGTCTGTATCGACGGCATTTGGATCTGGAATCGGCGAGACATATGTCATGATTTGAGCATTTTCCTTTGTGGCGAACAAGTCCACGTTGGGTTTGCCCCAATGCTCGAAGATCCGTCATAGAACTGGAGGGTTGAGGGACCATTCTGTTGGCAAGATTCTCTGTCTGCGAGACAAAGCATCCGCCAGAATGTTCAATCGGCCAGGAATATGAGCTGCTTTCAAAACAACCGAGTAATTCATGCACCATTGAATCAAGTGCCACACCCTGATGCACAGGGTGGGCGACCTGGTCCCGCCTTGGCGATTTATATATGATACTACTGTCGAATTGTCCGACCGTATCAATATCACCTTGCCCCTGATCATCGGAAGGAACTCTTCCAACGCCAGTTCCACTGCCATCATTTCCAACAGATTGATATGCAGCCGACTCTCCGGGAGAGTCCATGTGCCCGAGACCTGGTGTTCTCCCAGGCAGGCACCCCACCCCTCCAGCGATGCATCCGTGTAAACGGACAGCTGGGGGTGGGGTAGGTGCAGCAAAACCCCTATTAGGAGATTCTGACGCTGTTTCCACCATAGAAGATGCGATATTATCGGCTCCAAAACTGGCACCAGTTTTGACAGGGGTTCTGTTCTCTGTTTCCACAGAGACATCAGATACAACTGGATAGGTCTTCGCATTAGAGCAGCGTACGGGATAACCTGCTCCATGGAGACCATCATGCCCAGCATCTGAAGGAACCACCTCGCCTGAATGTGGTTTCCCACTCGAAAACTCCTGAGGATGGCTAACAGAGACACCACTCTGGGCTCTAACGGGTAAACCCTGCCCTCCTCGAGGTCGAATCGCATCCCCAAATAAACGAAATGTTGAGTGGGCGTCAACTCGGATTTCTCCTCGTTGACTATCCAGCCTAGATCTGAAAGTAACTTCAGAGTCAGAGCAGTATCCACGTTCAACCTGGCTGCCGAGTCTGCCTTGAGCAGCCAGTCGTCTATGTAGGTGTGTAGCGCCACGTTCTCTTTTCTGAGAAACGCTGTCACCGCAAGGACCACTCTTGTGAAAACCCTCGGAGCTGTCGACAGGCCAAACGGGAGAACTGTAAACTCCCATACTTGATTCTGAAACGCAAATCTCAGAAACCTGTGCCAACTCCGATTCATCGGAATGTGGAAATATGCATCTTTCAGATCGATCGATACACACCACATTCCTTTCCTCAATCCCGCCATTACCGACCTCGGCGTTTCCATCTGGAACCGAGGCGTATGGATAAACCAATTTAATGGCCTGAGATTGAGTATGGGTCTCCATCCCCCTGTGCTCTTGGGGACAAGGAACATGTTTGAATAGAAGCCTGGAGTGTTCTGGTTTGCTGGTTTTATTGCTCCCTTCAGAAGCAAACCCGACACTTCCTTTTGAACGGCTTCTAACTTGTCTGGCTCCCTTGGTACGGGTGTCCAGACAGGTGCCAAAGACAGATTTTGTGGCGGAAAGTCCCACCACTCCGGCATGTAACCCTGGGATAACCATCCCAGGACCAGACTGTCTGACGTCACACCTCGCCAGGCCTCGACGAAACGCATGAGCCTTCCACCCACCATAGATGCCTCGACGTCTAACGGGGTTGTCTGGTTCGCAGTCCGCCCCCCCCTCTTTCTTAACGAGAGAGAGTGAGAACCATTTCGTTCTAGGCACGACGGGTATAACTGGCACCGCTGTTCCTGTCGCACAGGCGCGGTCCAGGCGGATATGAAGGGAGCTTGCGTACCCTCAGGTACGCTTCGGCCCCTTCTGTCCGCCCTTTGAGGCCTTACCCTTCCCCTTGCCCTTCCCGCCTCTAGGGCGGTCAGGAGCAACATTGGGGAGGGTAGGCGCCTCTACAACCTTCCTGGGTTTCTTCGCCGGCGGCGGCTCCGAGAACCCAGCTGAAACAGAAGTCGCAACAGGCCTGGCTTTCGCCTTGCTCTTATGCTTCTTCTGCTTCTTTGAAGGCTGTCCCGTTAGCGGTTTGCCCACAGCCCCTAGTGCGTGCGCTTGCCGCACTAGCTCTAGCTGTAGATTTACCGCTAACCGATTCTGCGCGATACTGGCGGTGTCCTCTAAGATGGCCCGCGCTTGGCCACCAAAGATGCTAGGTCCTGTCAGGGGCGTCCCAAGAAGACGCTCCCTGACTGCCGTAGCCGGACGCATATGGTCAATGACCATTTGCCTCCTGGACTTCGTCATTCGCACTTGCACCCTTGCCAATGCGTCCATTGACAGCACCAAGCCGTCATTAACACATGAGAGTGCCACAGGTGGCACAGGGTGGCCTGCCCCCGCTTCAGCCCACACCGACTGAAGGAGACGATAAGAGTGATTGACAGCGCTCATCGCTGCCCTCACACCCTCATCGCATAGGGACAGGACTTCTTCCTGGTGTACCTGGGACTTATCCACTAGTGCCGGACCGGGGCCACCCGACCCGGCACTCTGGACTCCCAGTACCCATCGGTCATCCTCCGTGACCGACGGGACTACACCATACCTGTCGTATTCACCCCGCGGAATACGACATCTTGCCCGCACCTCCCTGGAGGCCGCAGGGAGCTGACCCTTGGTCATTAGTTGTTTGCTATAAATAGCATCCAACAAATCTATGAACCGTGGATCCAGTCCCACTGACTGGATCCGGGCCGCGGGCAAAATCCCCGTCCTAATCGACACGCAACCGACATCTTCATCGGCCGTGGCCGAAACCACAGACGGGTCAATCCTGGCTAGCCACGCCAGAGCATCTGACCAATCTACCTCCGATGAAGACACCCCCGCAA
Source organism: Chaetoderma sp. LZ-2023a (assembly GCA_034401795.1). Classification (NCBI taxonomy): domain Eukaryota; kingdom Metazoa; phylum Mollusca; class Caudofoveata; order Chaetodermatida; family Chaetodermatidae; genus Chaetoderma; species Chaetoderma sp. LZ-2023a. The sequence continues at coordinate 113,694,414 of CM067367.1, forward strand.
ACACGTCACCCGTTGACGTGCTCACGGTGTAGATATCGGATTGTCTTATGGGAAGTCATGACCCCGGTAGACGTCTTATATTTGCAAGTAAGACCTCAGTGAAATTCATATTTGAAAATACCAGGTGAGCTAGGGAACTGAGTGAATAATATTAGTAGCAATTAGATACGAGTAGGAGATGCACTGGTTGACTTTGACCAGTGCTAGTGGTACAGTTTCGCGGAAATAGGATGGAAACTGGATCGAAACTGTAGTAGTATATTTATCACAATAAGTTAAAAGTTAGAATAGATTGGAATAGGACCAACGGTGCTGAGTTGATGATATCTGTTAATAGTTGAAGATAAAAGTTGTTGCTGTGGGATCGGCATACACTTTTATAATGTTCAGCAGTTGTTTCGGGCATTAGTTTAGTAAATAATAGAGTGATAAGAATAGATACGAATCGATGGGAATCGAGAGAAATTATAGGAAACAGACTGACATGAAGTTGTTGACGGTCGGCATTCCGACTCCCTTAAGCAAGTACAACAACACCAGCTGGCAATGAGATCATACAGCTCATGTGCTTATTAACGTTCGTTTCCTACAGGCTTATCCACGATAGGCAAGGGACAGGACAGAGGCATTGTAGCGTCCTGTAGGAATTAATAACACAATCGAAATTTGTATATCAACTATATGTCAATCAAAGAAAGGCATGCTACAACAACACATTCCGTAATGTTGTTAGTTAGCTGACAGATCGCATCAAATCAGAACCAGCTAGAACCGCTTTGCCAGAGTTAGCGTGTAGATATATCGTGGTTAGTAATGAATCCCTAGAAGAGAAGCCCAGAGTTTGATTGGCCGAGATGACGTCATAATCAATGAGCATCTAGTCAAACTCTGTGGCAGAGAAACAAAAGAAACAAGGTTTCAAAGTGAAGTCGAGGGATAGGCGAGCGGGGATTGGTCAGGACGATCAACAAGAATAGGTACAAACTTCTAGGAAGAGATAAGCAGGGGTTGATTGGAGGCAAGAATGGTGCGGGCCAATCAAACAGTGGTTATATCTACCTAGAAGGATGAAAGGAACAGAAACTATATATTACGATATATATAGATCTATATATCGTAATATGTATAGAAGTTAGAAAAATATGAAGAGTATTTAAGAGGCACTTGGTCTATTGAAAAAGGAATCTTTTACCATCGTTGATTCGGTTAGGTAATCTTCACCATCTGTGAAGTAGACGTTGCTTTGTCAGTAGTAATTCGTTGTGAAAGTTAGGCTAGCTAGATATCATATCGACCACAGTGTTGAGAGTAATCAGTAGCCGTAATTTAGAAAAAGTCAGAATTAAATAATTTAGGATAGGACCGTATTATGTTAAGCAGTATTGTCAATATAAAGTATATCTATTTTCTGTGACAGTAAAAGTCACCATTGATACGTAACAGTTATTGTACAGTTAGCTATAGAATAAAAATATCCCCTTGTAAAATACAAGGCACTAGTTCAGTTGTTATTTAGAAACTCCTAAGAAGTACGGAGAAACACCGTGCCTTACTAAGAATCTTCAAGAAGTCAGATCAGGCCCAGTTACGTAAAATATCTTCATCCAATCTTTGAAGAGGCGAGCGGTAACTATACGACTGCAGCGGCGAGAAGATTGATTGTCGCAGCAATCAGCAACATCATAAGTCTTCTCGAAGTTGTAGTCGCGAGCGTAGAAGTAATTTAGTAGGAGAAAGTGAGATCGAAAATCTTCAGTGGCGAGCCTGCCAGGATAATTGGAGAACATGGTGCGAACTGAGTAAGTAATAGACAATACAAATGGCCCAAGTAGACAGGCCAGCTAACATAGTTTTAAAAGACGTAGCAGACAGAGTACAAGTATTCATTGATATAGCGAAACAATCTGACAGTGCAAAAGTAACGCAACACCGAGAATATAGAGACAATTCATTGATTAAAATAACCACCGACATTACTTGTGAAGAGCAGCCTCGATTGAAACGAGTCATAGTCTGCTTATATTACCAGTGAATAAACACTAAATAGACTATACATAATGGCGACACCAGGTCCAGCGGGTCCCGGTATACCACCAACGGTGGAACATGAAAGGCATCCGGAGCTACGAGCAGAAACAGTAGCAGCAATGAACGGGATGGGCACCGCAATGGCGGGTACCATTGTACAGAGCAATATTAGAAGGGATGCGGACCGAGTCCATCGGGAAGAGGTAAGGGAACTGACCCAACGAATACAACCCTGCGACGGGCTCACCCCAGAGCAGGTGCGGCAGTTCCTGGACGAGGCTCATCGCGTATGAGTAGCGATGGAAGGGAAGCTGGAGGGGATACCAGCCTACATAGTGACGCGTGCTTCTCGAGGTCAACTGTCGAGAGCGCTAGACTATTATTTGGTTGGCAAGAATAGGGATGACATTACCTTCGACGAGTTGAGAACGTACATCACGGAGAATTTCATCTCTCCCAACGAGGGCGAAAGAATTAAATATGACCTCGAGGGGGTGCGCCAACGAAGAAACGAAACTATTATCGCCTTCAACAGACGGTACCGGGAGTTGGCCAGCCGGGCATATCCCGTATCCAATGCCGATAATCAGAGAACGATATTAGGGGTATACATCAAGGCCCTTAGTGATATTGGACTGGGAAGAAGGATAGTAAGGAAGAAAGCCACCACTCTTCAACGAGCGATCGAGATTGCGGAGGAAGAGGCAAATTGCAATGATTTGCTAAAGGCCATGCGGATAGATGACCGTAGAGAAACCGACATGGAGGTGGGAGTGCTGGACATGGAAGAGGGGAAAGATGTGTGGGCAATAATAACCGGTATGAAGCGGCAGATCGCCCAGCAGACGAGACTAATTGAACAATTATGCAGCACGGTAGAGGCGTTGCAAGCCAATGCCATACCTCAGCAGGCACCCAGAGAGGCAAGGGCACCTAAGAAACCAGCCATGACACAAAAACGCGCGCCGGCGAAACCGCGTGGCAAACCACCGGCTGATTACCCCCGACGAGACATCGTGTGCTACAATTGTGGCCAGAAAGGCCATTATAAGGCGGATTGTAAACAGCCCAGGCAGCCTCCGAGAAATGATATGCAGAAACGACTCACCCGTGTAGCCCAACCAAGGGGCCAGAGACCACCTATGGTATGTTTCACCTGCGGCAAGCAGGGGCACATGGCGCATGATTGCTATAATTACCAACAGAGCTTCGCGGGGTATAGAGATAGACAACCCGAGCCGGCTCCGAATGTACGTTGCTATCATTGTTTTAAGGACGGACATATCATAAATAACTGTCCACTGAGAGTACCGCAACCTAAACCGCAGAGGAACGTGGCCAAGAAACCACGTTTCGAGAGTGATATGGATGTCGACGCGATATACCCAGGTGATAGACCGATAAACCGTGAGCCGAGAATCACCGCACAAAACTATTCCCGTAACGTGCGGAAAGACAACGCGAACAGAATTCGTAGTAACGAGGAGTACGAGGATCAGGACGGATTCGTTCTGACCGGGGAAGGAACTGACGCGTACGGACGGTATGGAGGAGAGTTATCGGGAAGAAGAAATTCCTACGCTGAAGTGGTCAGCGGACGAAGGAGCCCTTCATTAAATGGCGACGGAGGAGACCGTTGGTAAGCGTACCGACCGAGCGGTTTCTGATCCGTTTACACTGGGACAACCACGGTCCAAAAGATCAGGGTAAGTGCTTGCATGCCTTAGTAGATACTGGTGCTAGCACGTCCTTGATTAGGAAGGATGTATGGCGTAGCAGCTTAGATGCTAGGGCATTAAAAAGAGCTAGGACGCTCTTAGCGGTAAATGGTTCCCCAATAGAGCTTTTGGGGGAGACACAAATCAAATTTGAGAATGCCCGGCCTATTCCTGGTACGGTAGTAGCGAATATGCGGCATGAATGTTTGATTGGTGCGGATGCTTTGCACTTGGGAAATGCAAAGATTGACTATCGGACCAAAGAAGTAGTATGGTTTGGTCAGGTATACCCCTTTAGGTATCCCTATAGGGAACAGACGAGTTATATATATTCTAGTTGTAAGGAAACGACCGGATATAAAGCTATCGACAAAGTTATTGAGGACTTTGCGGATAACTTTGATACGGCTCGTCCAAACACTTTAGGATTGGTCCCCAAAGTGAAGTGTACGGTACCAACAGGAGATGCGTTTCCTATAAGGCAGAAGGCCTACCGTCTGCCGCTTGCCAAGCAGTATGTAGTCAAGAACCAAGTGGCTGAGATGCTGGCAGCGGGTGTCATAAGACCATCGTCATCACCCTGGGCGTCACCCATTACTTTAGTCCCTAAGGACGGTGACACTAGGTTTTGTATTGACTATAGGAAATTGAATTCTGTATGTCGCAAGGATAGCTATCCATTACCAAACATATCAGATATTTTTGATTCTATGCGCGGCGCAACGATCTTTTCTACTATGGACTTGAAGTCGGGCTATTGGCAGATACCAATGGACCCCCAAGACATAGAGAAGACAGCGTTCGTCTGCAGTGAGGGTTTGTTTGAATGGATTCGTATGCCGTTCGGTTTTTGCAACTCAGGTGCCGTATTTCAAAGGGCGATGAATGATATTTTCCGAGAATTCGTGGGAAAATATCTGCATGTTTTTGTAGATGACGTAGTCATATATTCTCGAAATCCGGCTGAACATGCACAGCACTTACGTAAGGTCATGCGTAAGATTCGAGAATATAATCTACAGGTTAAGAAGAAGAAATGCGATTTCGCTAGTCCGTCAGTAGATTTGTTAGGTTATCGTATTTCCGCACAAGGAGTAGCTCCTCAGGCCCAGAAGGTCAAGGTCATTAGAGAAATGTCTCAACCCCGAGATGTGGGTGAAGTGAGAAGTTTTCTCGGAGCTACAGGTTACTACCGATCCTGTGTGCGAGGCTATGCCGAAATTGCGAAGCCTTTAATAGAGTTAACAAAGAAATACAAACGTTTTGAATGGGGTGCGGAGGAACAGCAAGCGTTCAAGGAATTGCAGAACTTGCTGTGTAGTGAGACGGTTCTCACATATCCGAATTTAAACGCCCCGTATAAATTATATACTGATGCATCTAGCTATGCAATCGGGGCAATATTGGTGCAGGAAGATACGAAAGGTATAGAGCGGGTAATCCAGTATGTAAGCTCTACACTTAAAGATAGTCAGCTTAATTGGCCCGTAATAGAGAAGGAGGCTTACGCTGTGATCTATGCGTTGAAGAAGCTCCGACCATATCTATTTGGAGCGCAGTTTACCGTGTACACGGACCACAAACCCCTAAAGAGTTTGTTTGTGGGAGAAGTGAAAAACACGAAGGTGCAGCGCTGGGCAGTGCTGATTGCAGAGTACGGATGTAAGATCGAGTACATCCAAGGCTCGAAGAACATTCGAGCGGACATGTTGTCTAGATTACGTTGTCCAGTGGAGATCGCCACGTTAGACACGGGCGATTATGTCATACCCGAGGTAGACGAAGGTGCGTTACCGCATGTCCCTCTGGAGGCTTATGACATACCCTACGACGAATTGCGTACCGAGCAGACCACAGAATACCCGGAGTTGTTCAAGAACACACCGGAGGAGTATATGGTCAAAAACGGTATTTTGTATTCGTTAGTGACACCATCAGCGTTGGACGCTGAGTACCCCAGAATCATGTTACCTACCCTGTTCCGTGAGAAAGTGCTCCGGATGGCTCATGAACGAGCCGGTCACCAAGGTCTGCAGAAGACCATCGGTATGGTACGGGATTCTTTTGTGTGGACGTCTTTAAGAAAAGACGTGGTGCGTATGCTGGAGACGTGTACGACGTGCCAGGTCAACCGACCTGTCACTACTCGACCGAAGTATAGCGAGATGCCCATGGCCAATTATCCGAGTCAGATAATTGGTATAGATTTGATTGGTCCGCTATTAGAGTCGAGTAAGGGTAATGTGTATATAATGACGGTAATTGATCACTGCTCTGCCTGGGCCGAAGCATATCCAATTCCAGCAAAGACGGCTCAGAATGTGGAAGACAAGTTCTTCAATGAGTACGTCGCTCGTCATGGTGTCCCTGAGATCTTGATAACCGATCAGGGCAGAGTTTTGTTCCAATTCTCTGGAAGAACGATTTTGTGAACACGGTATCGATCATAGACGATCGAGTCCATACCATCCGCAAACGAATGGACGTACCGAGAGGTTCAATCGAACTCTTAAGGAGTTGATTCAGAAAGGGGTGAATAATGAGTCTCGTAATTGGGAAGATGAGTTGGGTGCGGCTTTGACAGCGTACCGCAGTACTCATCATTCCACGACCGGGTATACGCCATTTTATCTGACATATGGTCGACGAGTTAGAATTCCGTTTGCTATTCCAATCGATGCTTCGCAGGATCTTGGTGAGAGACTTACGTGTCTCAATAATGCCTTGCTGCGCGCTCGGGGAGAAACGGCTAAGTCTAGAGAGATTCACCGGGAACAAATCAATAAGCGTGCGAACGCTGGGGAGTACAAGGTTGGTGACTCGGTGGTCGTGAAGGCTGAGGAGAGGATGAAGTTGACCTCTCGCAGTGACCCCGAGTACGAGATCTTTAAGATCAATGGGCCCGTAGCTCATGTCCGACATCAAAGATCTGGGAAGGTACGCGTACTTAACATCTCTAAGTTGCATGTAGTAGACTCAGAAATGTGTTGGGACAAGGTACGAGCACGCCCTATTCGTAACCCTGCCAAAGGTACGAAAGCCAGCCATCACCCTAGAGTGATGATACCCGAGTCCAAACCTTTGCCGGTAAACGACTCCGGGGCAACATCGAGTAAGCGAGCTCGTAGGAAACGACCAGCTTCCGATGAAGAGCCAAGGGTGCGCAAGGGGGGTAAGGTGGTTGATATAGATAGAGATCAACCTAGTACGAGTCAGATTCGAAACCATGAGTCAGCGAGTGAAACCATCATAACTCCTCGTACTATGGTGATGGACACTTCGGAGGGTGTACCCGAAACCGTCACTGAGCCAATGGAAACGCTTCCTTCGCATCCCTACTTTCTGCGCAAGCGCAGTCTCGCTCCTGACGTCTACTCAGAGCCCAAAAGGATTGGCGCGTTTGGCCGTGCTCGATACGATGACTTCATCGATCGTATCGATGCAGTTATAAGGCGACGCAGCCAGAGAGAATTTTAATCTCTGCTTAAGAGCAGCACTGACAACATTAAGTTTGATAAATAGCATAGGTATAGCATCATGTACGTGTTACAATTATGTGTGGTAGCGGCTTTGGTGATTTTAGCGAAAACGAATGGAATTTGTAGGAAGGCAAGCGTAGTTAAGTTGCCTAATGGAGTAATGATTACTAGGCCTGAGAATGTAGCAGTAATTCGTGCTGAGTGGACGGTGGTGGTATCGATAGACCATCCATATCTGCCGGCCGATTTTCTTAACCGTGTGGCGCAGTTTCGGGTCCTGGTGGCGGACGTTGGTAAAAAGACGTCATTGAGCCCCAATGACATTTTCGGTCTCCAGCATCGCATAAATGGTATAAGAAAAGTTGCTGTTCATACTCAGGAGACAATGATGAAGCGGGTTGTTACTCGTAGGAAGCGTGGACTATTCAATTTCGTGGGGGACATAGCCTCTTCATTGTTCGGCACTGCCACGTCGGGCGATATTGGGATGATTAAGGATATGGTCAAAAAGGCTATGGGGAAAATGAATCGGTTGGTTCACTTCTCTAACCAGCTGGCATCTCATGTGAAATTAGCTTTCGAGGGAATCAATTCCAACGTGGATAGGATCAACGAATTCACGGACAGTATGGCCAGCTTCGCTAAAAATGTAAGCGAAGTATTTAAAATTCATGCAGATCGACAGGCCGATTTATACGCGTTAGTGCGTCTGGGTCATATAATTGACTCGGCCGAAAGTGTAGTATACAGTTATCAGAAGGCTGCGGCCCGATTTCATAGGCAAACTGCCTCCTTAGAATTGGGTAGATTAACTGAAGAATTGTTTAGCCCATCGGATTTGGCGGAAGTGGCCCAACATGTACGGGTAGGAAATCGGCTGATAAAACCGTACCAATGGTACTACAGGAATGTGGTCGTGTATCCCTTATGGAAGGACGATGAGAGGCTACATTACGTAGCTACACTACCTTTGATAGACGGCGGAAAGTACATTGAGTACGGGTTACAGTCGTGGCCTGAACCTATGGCTACGAGGGGGTACTATATGCAGGTATTGGTGGCTAGGACCAGCATTGGTCTTGATACCAAAACTGGGTGGTATTTTACCCCGTCCGAATGCCGGGGTACGGGACCGCGGGTGTGTCATGGTCAGCCGAGGGTCGATAAGACCCACGTGCCATGTATTGTCAGTATACTGATCAACTCCATGGATAGCAATTGCAATATTCAACTGGCCGAGTCCAATGACACCACTAGTAAGTTATTTGCCAATAAGAAAATAGGTGTGGTTTTGCAAACCTTCGGGGAAGCTATGGAGATCCACTGTGACGGACAGCCCCATTTGGATGTGGCCGGAGTCCTAAATGAATCAAGAATTGTTAGCCAATTGAAGGTCCAAGAGTGGAACCATTTGCATAAGACTAAGTACGTGCCGCTAGCACCATTATCTGCGATCGACCCAGCGATGGTCGATGGCATGGGAGTACCGTCATTTATCTCATACTCGACCGGCTCCTTCGTAGTGATTATAGTGATTTTTATTGTGTTGTTTAAGTGTGGAATTATTTCACGCATGTGGTCATGGATTAAGTGTAAGCCACATGCGGCCCACAGACCACGTGCGGTCCATATAAGTGCGCCACGGATTATTCAGGACCAGCAGTTCCGGAGACCTGCAGCCCTACCGGAGCCGCTGAGTTCGTCAGCCGGGTCGTCGCCTAACGATACTGACAGGACTGTGATCGACCCGACGGCTGATGACTGGATAGACGTGGAGCTCACCAGGGCCACTAATATCAGTGTACAGTATGAAGACATAAATTGTAGCACGAACTAAATAATAGTGCCATATTTGCATATAGTCATCATTCCTGATCAATGGTATGGATTTCGAGGATATTTCGTAACGGTGCACGAACTTTATTAGTGTGCCACGTATTGATTGTTTATTGCATGTATTGTGGATGTCACTATGACCATGTATATGACCTGTAATGATTTGACTGTAGGATTAAGATTTGTGGTTAGTTATTTTATTGTTTAGCATTGTATTGATTGTTTAACTATGTTTTATCGTCGTAATAGATTCCTATTATTGCAGCGTGTTAACGGACGATTACGTTAGCTTATGGATGTCAGTTCTGGGTAGCCCTGGTATAGTGTGGTTTGGTTGTTGATAGTGCACAACAAGTTAATTATCAATATCTTAAGGCCTTAAGAGATGGTTAATTAACTTCGGTTGAGGGGCATGTGTAGATATTGGATTGTCTTATGGGAAGTCATGACCCCGGTAGACGTCTTATATTTGCAAGTAAGACCTCAGTGAAATTCATATTTGAAAATACCAGGTGAGCTAGGGAACTGAGTGAATAATATTAGTAGCAATTAGATACGAGTAGGAGATGCACTGGTTGACTTTGACCAGTGCTAGTGGTACAGTTTCGCGGAAATAGGATGGAAACTGGATCGAAACTGTAGTAGTATATTTATCACAATAAGTTAAAAGTTAGAATAGATTGGAATAGGACCAACGGTGCTGAGTTGATGATATCTGTCAATAGTTGAAGATAAAAGTTGTTGCTGTGGGATCGGCATACACTTTTATAATGTTCAGCAGTTGTTTCGGGCATTAGTTTAGTAAATAATAGAGTGATAAGAATAGATACGAATCGATGGGAATCGAGAGAAATTATAGGAAACAGACTGACATGAAGTTGTTGACGGTCGGCATTCCGACTCCCTTAAGCAAGTACAACAACACCAGCTGGCAATGAGATCATACAGCTCATGTGCTTATTAACGTTCGTTTCCTACAGGCTTATCCACGATAGGCAAGGGACAGGACAGAGGCATTGTAGCGTCCTGTAGGAATTAATAACACAATCAAAATTTGTATATCAACTATATGTCAATCAAAGAAAGGCATGCTACAACAACACATTCCGTAATGTTGTTAGTTAGCTGACAGATCGCATCAAATCAGAACCAGCTAGAACCGCTTTGCCAGAGTTAGCGTGTAGATATATCGTGGTTAGTAATGAATCCCTAGAAGAGAAGCCCAGAGTTTGATTGGCCGAGATGACGTCATAATCAATGAGCATCTAGTCAAACTCTGTGGCAGAGAAACAAAAGAAACAAGGTTTCAAAGTGAAGTCGAGGGATAGGCGAGCGGGGATTGGTCAGGACGATCAACAAGAATAGGTACAAACTTCTAGGAAGAGATAAGCAGGGGTTGATTGGAGGAAAGAATGGTGCGGGCCAATCAAACAGTGGTTATATCTACCTAGAAGGATGAAAGGAACAGAAACTATATATTACGATATATATAGATCTATATATCGTAATATGTATAGAAGTTAGAAAAATATGAAGAGTATTTAAGAGGCACTTGGTCTATTGAAAAAGGAATCTTTTACCATCGTTGATTCGGTTAGGTAATCTTCACCATCTGTGAAGTAGACGTTGCTTTGTCAGTAGTAATTCGTTGTGAAAGTTAGGCTAGCTAGATATCATATCGACCACAGTGTTGAGAGTAATCAGTAGCCGTAATTTAGAAAAAGTCAGAATTAAATAATTTAGGATAGGACCGTATTATGTTAAGCAGTATTGTCAATATAAAGTATATCTATTTTCTGTGACAGTAAAAGTCACCATTGATACGTAACAGTTATTGTACAGTTAGCTATAGAATAAAAATATCCCCTTGTAAAATACAAGGCACTAGTTCAGTTGTTATTTAGAAACTCCTAAGAAGTACGGAGAAACACCGTGCCTTACTAAGAATCTTCAAGAAGTCAGATCAGGCCCAGTTACGTAAAATATCTTCATCCAATCTTTGAAGAGGCGAGCGGTAACTATACGACTGCAGCGGCGAGAAGATTGATTGTCGCAGCAATCAGCAACATCATAAGTCTTCTCGAAGTTGTAGTCGCGAGCGTAGAAGTAATTTAGTAGGAGAAAGTGAGATCGAAAATCTTCAACGGGTCTGCCAGCCACGGCCTCCCGGCAAGGAGCCCGGCTGACACGCCAGGCACTCCGCTACCACACGGTTCCGCCGCCACCCCATGAAACACTCCGGTCCATGGGGTAGGTCCGCACGGAAAACCGTACGGACCCGTAACAGCCGCGGAACCATAGCCGGACACGGGCGCCAACGGCACCCCACGTCCGGCTGCCGGACCAGGCGAGATAGGTGAGTACCACGCCTGGCCCGGCACACCCGTTCCCCTGACGGCTGGTGACAAACCAAGCCGCGCGGAACCGGTGCAAGGTAACGGATTGGCCTCAGCCGCAGGCGGAGCCGCTGACCTGGCTTGCGCCAAACCAGACAAATGGAGGCCGGTTCCGTCCAGGACGGAATCAACCTCCATATTCTCCACCTGCGGCTTCACGGGCCGCAGCAACCTCTCCTCCTCGGCCTCCTCGTCTTCAGACTCCAAAGAGCCGTCACTAGACGAGTCAACCGTGGAGCCATCCTGGCGGACGGCTCCCATACCTGACGGACCAGCCACCGCTACTGGACCACCCGGAGATGGCCGCAGAGAGACAGAACACGTCTGACCGAAGCCAGACGTGCCTGCCAGGGGACCGTACAAGACGGCCCCCTCGGTAACCAGTCCAGAATCCTGTCCGAGGACAGGATCCGTACCAGGCATGGGGAGAAACTGCCCCCCCAACCTTTGGTAGCAGGGACGACACCAGCATGGGCAGAACGCTATGCAGAAAACCCTGCATAGCCGGACCAAAACCATGCCGGCGGTGCCATCTCCGCCACCTCCAGCTGGGGACGTGGAGCACCCCCACCGGCCGAACCGGGCGCTCCACGATTTCCTCTCGGACCGCCTGACCCCGCGTCAGACCCAGCCAAGTCCTTCTGGGCAAGGAACTTAACCATCATTTCGACGGACCACACTGCACAAACATTACACCTATGATCTATATTACACAGGGAACACCTAAAACAGACATGGTCCTTGAACATTACACGGACAAACTTATGGCAGTCGTCACATGATGGCGGGGCTGGCTTGGCCTATAAAATAAGCACAAACCTACAATAAACAAGCGGAACGAGACCCGGATGGAAGGCAGACAATTAATTTTCAAATAATTTTGACTCATAAATTAAACGTAACCTCCCCGCACCCCACCCCGCCACGTTACAACAACGATCGCATTGATTATGACGACAAGCACGCGGCGGGCACAAACACACCCATAATAGATCCTCCAGGATGTGTAACGGCTCCAGGAATCATATCGCATAGCATTCAGGGTATATTTACTAATCAATATAAATTATACTCCTAACGAAAGCAACACGATATGTGAAGAAAACAACAAAATGTATAACAAACTGCTGTCTCACACGGTAAAACCGCAGACCACGCATCTACTCAAGAATTTTGAAACCACCGATCATTGCAAACCGATCGTGATCGCACGTAAACTTGATCATTCTAAAGTTTCCGGTACCATTTTTAGTACGCAGCACCCAGAATAAGATGCGCGAATTAATGAAAAAGATTTTTCTTCACATAAACATCCGAGCGACCGGGTGTGACGTCACCCGCTCGGATTCTACGGAGAACGACGTCAGCCGATATTCGTGTTAGAAATACTGTAGCAAACACCTATTTTCATATCTGCCGATCGCCTGTTGGGGGTTAAAGAAGGCGATCGTCTGGCATATATCGTTGTTAGCACACGTCCCAGATTCTATGGGGTCAGAAATTGGAACATGCGACACAACGAAATTTAGAGACCTAAGTCTTTTAACTATGGATAATAAAGAACAATACAACCTGGTTGTCTTGGGCGGTATTCTCCATAGTCCTTAGTTAATCCTTTCAGAACACACAAACTATCACTGATTAAAGACTTAGATTATTTAAAACACTAAAATCCCTAATGCAAAAAGCATGTATTGCTCTTGTTGCTATGCAAACAAGAATGAGCTCTATGGTAAACGGGTACTCGGCAGTTGGGAGCCGAGTACCCGGTTCCCAGGAGTCGGTAAAGCTTTCTAAGTCTATAATCCTAGAGCTGCTGTCAGGGCCAGCTGTATATCAGAAGTAACAGAATGGTGAGTATTGATCGAAGGAGAATGGCAATGACATTACGTCGTGACTCTCATGGGAAATGAAAGAAAATGACTTTCCGTAGAGAAATTTACTATCGAGAATATGAAAATAATATATTTTATTTTGTCTAAATTACACTAAAGTATTATTTAGCATGCTTATTAATGACTCTTTTCCATGTGTGTTCCCCTTCAACACTCATATCAGACAAAACGGTTTCAGCTCTGGTCTTGAGAAATGTCCATTTGCAGACAAACAGAAGCCTATTTTTGACAATTTACGACTAGAATGACTGGATCGATAACTGAGCCAATCATTCCAGTAGTAAATTTTCAAAAATAGTCTTCTCTTGGTCCGCAAATGGACATTTTCTTGAACAAATCCGGGGATAAAGGGTTAAGAATTTGCCCCTTGTCCCATGAGAACAGTGTCATCCATACCTTGAGTGCTGTCATAGAGTCACTGGAATGGTGCGATTCGTTATCAGAGCAAGATTCACTATCCGAATCCATCACTGTGAATAAAAAAACCAAAGTACACTGACGAGCTGTTGAACATAAATGTGCTTCATCAGATGAAGCATGTGTGGAAGCTCCACAAAATAAACCACATACATGTAAGTTAATGCAGAGTTACATACATGTATTAAAATTTTTCACTAAGATGCGACCACTTCCCAGTTCCTAGACAACTCTTACGAGAATTGTAGATATGCCTTGGTATTATTGGAAACAAGTTTCTCGCTTCAGGGAGTCTAATCAACTGATTAGTCCATGGTGATAGAGACTGATGGACATATTGATTGACAAACAGATTGACTGGCAGAGTTCTCAAGGACTGATTGGTTCTTTCACAGACAAGCAGGCTGACAAATTGGTTCCCTGATGGACAGGTTGACACACTTGACTGGATAGACTGGTCACTGGACAGACAGATTTTTACTGAGAGGAAGATAGCTCTGACTATGGCTTCATTCGTATCTCGTGAGATCTCCTTCGATTCGAGATCGAGAAAAGTATCTCGTATGTATTGAGTAGTCTGGCGGATCGCTCCGCCCGTGGGGTCGTCCCCTGTGGACTATTCATACGACTACTGGCGAGGAGCGTATCGGGTAGCCTCCTTGATGGCCCCCCATGCCGCCTGCTCTCCAACGCGGGAAGGAATGTCGACACAGGCCTCGCACCCGCTGCCGACGCCTCACGGCCTCCGACCCTCAACTCGTGTCTGTCCGGTCCCCTGCTCGCCCTCGCATCGCCGTCTCGAGACGGATCGCTCCGCCCGTGGAGTTGTCCCATGGGCTGTTCGTACGACTACTGGCAAGGAGCGCATCAGGGTAGGATCCGCCGGTCCCTCGCGCCACTCCAACGGGGGAAGGAAAGTCGAGGCCTCGTGTCTGTCCGGTCAGTATGTAAAACCAATCCTCGATCACAAAAATAGTACCAATTCCCAACACTATGTATTATGATTTTTCAATAAGATGCGGTCACTTCCCAGCTCCTAGACAACTCTAAGAGAATTGTAGACATGCCTTGGTATTATTGGAAACAAGTTTCATGCTTCAGGGAGTCTAATCGACTGATTGGTCCATGGCAATAGAGACTGATGGACATATTGGTTGACAAACAGATTGACTGGCAGAGTTCTCAAGGGCTGAATGGTTCCCTGACAGACAAGCAGGCCGACGAATTGGTTCCCTGATGGACAGGTTGACACACTTGATTGGATAGAATGGTCACTGGACAGACAGATTTATACTGAGAGGAAGATAACCATCCCCCCCCCCCACAGACCACCCCCCCCCCCCTTGTGGGTTGGTCTGTTGTTTTATTAACCACTATAAAAACATACTTACTGTTCAATCACTACTTGCTAAATCAATTATCTGCATTTAGCTATCAGAATAAGATTTTTATGCCTGCATACACACCTCCCCATGCCTATTCCTATTAATATGGACCCTCAACCAGGCTACTGGTTAAGTCCATCTCCAGCGTACTGACAGATATAGACTGGCACCAGTCTATACTCACCCCATAGTGACGCTCGTCACTAAGCGCGCTTGCGCATGCGCACTGGAGCCCAAATAGGAAACAGATTCACTTTTCTAAATTTAAGTGTTAAATATTAAAGGCCAATTCTCAAATCTTACCATGCGGGGTGGCTGAGGCCGGGGCATAGTGATTGAACGGTAAGTATGTTTTTATCGTGGTTGATAAAACAACAGACCAAACCACAAGGGGGGTCTGTGGGGGGGTTGTTATTACACCACAAAAACATCCATTACCGTTCAATCACTACTTGCTAAACCCGTAGATTTGGTCAGTGCCCCCCTAAACATTAGGTGGGAGATTTGAGAATCAAAAAACAAGGATAAAAATCAAACCAATCTTATCCCATTGTTAATAACATAACATAATAGTGCATTTAACTGAATCACACCGTGATTAACAAATAAGGAAAACTTGAACTTAAAGAAATAAATAAAAACCAAAAGAAGACTCTCACCTATTCTCACAGACACACAGTCCTAACGAAAATGGTGGGAAGTGCTTGGTAAATGGTCTTCGGCTTTTTTAGTTAAAATAGTAATGTTACGAAAGAAGGAGGCTACTGCACTCTGGTCTTTGAGATAAAAGGATGTAAAAGTGGATTCAGATTTCCATCCTGCCACCTGCATGACCTCATCTAAAGACGAACCGGCAAAAAGAGCGAAAGAAGTAGCCATACCTCTAACATCATGGGCTTTAATATGGGAGAGATTAATTTGATCCGGTGAGGCTATCTCATAACAAAGCTTAATTGTCTCACAAATTCATCTGGCAATCTTTTGAAACCGGCTTAGATAACTCTTCCGCGTAGGAAACGCATAAATGGGATGGATCGACTCTTTTAAAATCGGTTCGCTGTTTGTAGGTTCTTAATGCCCTAACAGGACACCAAAATTTATCGGATGGCGAAAAAGACGATAACGATTTTAAAATGATCGGACTAGCAGGAAAGCGGTTAGACTGAGTTTTAGATACAAATTCCCTTCTGGGATATAAAACCAAACCGTCTCCTGAAACTATAAATCTATCCTTTCCAGCAGAAAGAGCATGAATCTCTGAATGCCTTCTAGTAGAGGCAGCAGCAACAAGAAAAACAGCTTTGAGAGTTAAAAGCTTAATACTGATAGAAATAGGTTCAAAATGGCAACCTGCCAAAACTTGAAGCACCAAAGCCAAATTCCAGGAAGGTAAAGGCTTAGCAATCGGAGGACGAATATTACCTAGACCTCTAATAAAACTATTAAGAGTCTTAGTATCCTTGACATCAGCATTCAAAAGACAAGGAAGGGAAGACGCCAGAGAAAATCTATACCCCCTGACCATATTAGCTGACAAATGTAAAGAATCAAACAGATAAGATAAAAAATCTAATACCTGTGGTATAGAAACAGAATCGAGCACGAAACCTTGGTCTGAACACCATTCACCAAAAATTTTTAAGTCGACCCTTGTAAACTCGACGGGTCGATTCCCTTCTGGCAGTCAATAATTTCGTGAAATCTTGAAGAAACCTTATTCTCGAGGACCTCAGACTCGAGATTCTCCAAACGCAGATTGGAAATTTCTGGATTTGGATGCACACGACGACCTCTTACTTGAGATAGAAGATCCTGGGATACTGGAAGAAGATGAGGGAAGTCTACCAGAAGATCTAGAAGGTCTACAAACCAAATCCTCTTGGGCCAAAAGGGAGCTATCAGAAGAAGCTCGCAATCTTGTTCCTTGACCTTCTTCAAGACCAACCGAATCAAAATTGTTGGAGGGAAGGCATAGGCGAACATTCCTGTCCAGGACTGAGACAGAGCATCCACCGCCAGGGCTTGACTGTCCGGAAAAGGAGACATGTAAGAGGAAATCTGGGCATTCAGACAGGTCGCGAACAGATCTACTAGAGGATGATCCATAAGACTGAAAGTCACTCTGACAACCGACTTCTTTAACTGCCACTCTGTGTGGGCTAACTTCCTGGGATGTGCCAGTTGGTCTGCCAGAAAATTCAGACTGCCTGGGACATGGGAGGACACAAGAAAAATCTGCCTCTTGCGGCACCACAAGAGAAGATTCCACACTTCTAGACAAAGGAGAGACGACCGTGTACCTCCCTGCCTGTTGATATAAGACACCACTGTTGAATTGTCCGACCGAATCAAGACTTTGAGATCCATCTATCTGACCATGAAAGGAGAGCCTTCTTGACAGACCACAACTCCAGAATGTTGATATGGGCTGTCGACTCCTCCAGGGACCAAAGGCCGGAAACTGACAGGGAGTCCCAGACTGCTCCCCAACCCTCCTGGGAAGTGTCTGAAGATAATCGCCTGAGGGGAGGACTTTACCAGTGGAACACCCATCAGAAGCAGAGAACGATCCCTCCAAAAATCTAGATGAGGGATCAAATGTTCTCTGATGGGAATCGGATGGTAAATAGAGTGGACTGACTGCTTCCAAAGGGACATTAAATACATTTGGAAGGGTCTTCTCATCAGCGCCGCCCAACGAATTACTTTCACTACACTGACCATCAGGCCTATCACTCTTAAAAAGAATCTTGCTCTTACCATGGGAGAAGACAGGATTTCCATTGCCACTGATAAAGCCTCTATCCTTGGATCTGAGGGGAAGACTAGACCCTGGGCCAGGTCGAAAGAAACGCCTAGATGCGTAAAGATTTGAACTAGGCTTGATTTCTTTAGATTTAAAATCCACCCTAGGTTGCATGTCAGACTGCAAACTTCTGGAAGAATTCCTGAGAATTGAGGACGACCTTGCTGTTACCAACCAGTCGTCTATATAAACGTGAAGATGGATAGAATGAGGGTGTAAAATTCCTGCCACGGCTGAAACTAGACGGGTAAAAAGGAAGGGAGCCGTGGTCAGGCCGAAAGGCATGGCACGGAACTGCCAAACTCGATCCTTGTAAGCAACCTCAGGAACTTTCTGAAGGCAGGGTGAATAAGAACATGAAAGTAGGCGTCCCTTAGATCAATGGAAGACGTCCACATTCCCTGCTCCAGACTGGAAATGATCTGGGAGATCGTCTCCATCTTGAACTTGGGGGTGAGAATCATAAGATTTATCTTTTTCAAATTTATGATGGGACGCCAGCCTCCCATTTTCTGGGAAACTAAAAAGCTGATCGAGTAGTAGCCCGGGTCTACTCTCCAATGGGGAACTTCTTCTATTGCCCTCTTTGCAATCATGGATTCCAACTCCTCTTCCAAGGCCACCAGTTTTTCCGGATTGGAGGGAACCGGCGTCCTAACTGGGAAAAAGGAGAGAAGAGGAGGATGACGGATCCATGACGGTGCATAAACCCAACGTATCTGAGACACTAGGCAAAAGTCCTGAACAAAACAGAGAAAGGCGCCCTCCTACTGGCACGTTGGGTGACAGGCACTGGACTGACTGATCCGAAGGCAGAAGAGGGGGAGGGATGAGGAAGGGAAGAGAGAAGGTTGGACCTACCCGGGAATAGTCCGTACCTTCAAACTCTCTTTCCTTGAAACCCTCTAAAGGAAGAATGACCTCTGGACCTGGAACCAGCACAGCGAGAAGTGGTCTGACCCCCCCCCCCCCCCCCCTCTCGCCCAAGAAGGAGACTGCCTCCCTTGAGACCTAGAACGATGTGAGGAGATAGAATCGAAACGATCCTCCTCCATGGATCGATCCTGACGATTGGACGAAGAAAGATTGGAATTATGGATACCCCTAGAAGGATAAGCCACAAATTGGTCAGGTTTGAGGCTTTTCATCTAGGAGAAGAATTAGGACTCCTCACAGAAGAAATATCTCTTTTCAAGGAAGGATTAGAGAATAGAAATCTGAGCCTCAAGCTCCCTAGAGGCCTTCAGGCGCTCAGATTCCGAACGAATTAGACTAGGAGCCGACTGTCCAAAAAGTTCTAGACCAAACGGAGGTGCTACGACGAGACTATGCTTCAAAGAGCTAGAAATCCTAACCTCAGAGAGCTTCCTAGATCTACGCTTAGATGTAATAAAACCCAAAGACTTACAGACTGAATTGAGGGAGCCATGAGACAAATCAGCCAAAGAACGAAAAACTGACAAAGGAACTTGATCACCCTGTTCTTCAGCCTTAAGAACGGACTCAGATAAAAGAGCAAGGACATTAGAGGACTTAAGCTGAGATCTGCAAACAGACTTCCATTTAGAAAGGTCATCGGAAAACTCAACCTTGGAAGCATCCTTTAACTGAGAAGAAAGAAGAGGAACCAGAAAGAGACTGAGTGGAGGCAACCTTCAAATAATCTTCCTTAGGAATTTGAATAGGAGAATCTTAGAAACAAGAGAAAAGTCAGAATTAACAGAATCATTAACAAAGAAATCAAGCATATCAACAAACTAAGTTATCAATAGCCAGCACCTGAGGAGAAGAAGAGGAGGAATGATCAGATGTAGAGAGAGCGGATCCGAAAGAAGGAGTATCCATAGCAAATTGTTCCTTAAGAGGAAGAGAAAGAGTAGATGCGATCCACCTGTGAACCATGGACCAGTCTTCCGAAGAGGCTCTAACCGGGCAAAACCTCTTCAGATCCCTGGCCCTGACTGACTTGGGAGCAGACGGAAGAGAAGGAAGAAGAGGAGAAGAGGAGATGAGAATAGAGGAGTTACCTGAAACTAAAGATTCACCTGCCCAAGAGGAAACCTACTAGCCGACTCAGGAAAGGAAGAAACTTGAGAAGAGGAAAAGGAATCCATACCCTGATCTTGACTAGAGGACAAGAAAGGAAGGACCAGAGAACTTGCAGAAAACCTCGAAAGAATAGAAAAACGGGCAGAAACAAACGAACGATCTAAAGAAGAATCCCTAACCACAGAGAACAAGGAAAATCTAAGCCTGAATCAACAATTTGAAATTCTAGTACAGGGGAAAGAACCACGGAAAAAATCGGATCAAGATGATCAAAAGAAGGAGTAGAGGAGGAAGGAGGAAGAGAAGAGAATGAATGAGAAGAAGGATGATCCAACAGACCATGAGACGAAAGAGAAGAAAGACGGGAGAAACCCGGAGGAGGAGGAAGGGAAGATTCAGAGAGCAGAAGCGTTAGACACATGACTGGATGAGAATTCCTTGGCAGAAAGAGAAGAAATAGGATTAAGAACTGAAGAGTGAGAAGACGAGGAGAAAGACAAAGAAGACCTAGAAAAAGATGGATTCAAAACGGCATCGCGGAAGGAAGGAGAAGAAGACTGAGAAGATAAATCAACATCAACTACCTGAGAAGGAAGAAAAGAGTCACAGTTGGAAGATACAGAATCCTGAGAAAACACCCGTTGAGATATTTCCGACACAGAATCTACAAAACTCCCATCATCAGAAATCTTAGACGAACCTAAGCAATTTTGATCTCTCGCTATTCCGGAAGCGGAAAACGGAAGTCTATCCGGATCTGCACAACCAGGAAGTACACCTCTAGAACCGGAAATGGAAGTGTACCGACCAGAATCCAAACCAGAAACGGACGCGCTTCTACCGGAAGTCGAAAATAAGTAGGAGTCATCAGACTCCGGATATCCGGAATGACCGGAAGCACTGCTGAAACCGGAAACGGAACTAGGAAGCGGATCTTGAAGACCTGGATGTCCTACAAAAACGGAAGACATACCGGAAATGGACGGAACGGAAGTAATAACCGGATCTTGACGACCTGGATTTCCTACAAAACCGGAAGTCCTACCGGAAACGGACGCCAGAGAAGAAAGAACCGGATCCTGAAGACACGGAAACCGATGGAGCGGAAGAACCGGAAAAAGGAAGTAAACCCGAGTCCCGAGGACCCAAGTCCATCACAACGGAACCGGAAGAACTAGCAAGACTAGGAATTGAATTCTTAGCCATGGATGATCTACAAAGTACTTTGACGACCGGTATAATCGAAAAATTGGCATTAGCATAAGTACCAGACTTATGGACCTCAGCCTCCACCTCCACGGCTTGTGGGTTATGCCCATCACTCTCAAGTCTAATGTGGGTTTGACCCGGTGCACTACACGAGCCCACCTTCGAGAGCTTAGTCGCTCTAGACTTCTGCTTAGGAGATTTCTTAACCTGCATGGAGGTTAGAGGGATCAGTTTCCCCCATTTGCGGGACCGCCCGCTAGCCCTCGGGCTATCGTCAGAACTTGAAGAAACATCCTGTTTCTTAGCTTCCTTAATAGCAGAAGATATCCTTTCATCCAGGGATTTGGTCAAGACAGACGCGAAGGACTCAAATCTCGCAAAAAGAGCTAGTACCGCATCTGAATTCGCCGAAGAGGCTCCCCCCCCCTCCGTTGCTACCAGTAAAGACACATTAGTTTGTGCAAAAGACACAGCTTTCGCCTTACTAGCAACGGAGGTAGGGGAAGGACGACCAGAGGGCAGCGGTTGTTTAGATGGTAAATCTTTAAAGAAAGCCTTTGACACCGAGACCGGCCACCCTTTACAAATCTCACACATCATTGTGAGGGTACAAGAGGTACATTTGACACAGACATGTCCGGCAAATTCAGCTGAGTGATGGCGATCACATTTCGATGACGTACATTTCGCCCTATCTGACGATTTAGCAGACTCCTAAGAACGAAAAAAGCGTAACAATGAAGCACACCGCTTAGAAAATCGCAAAAGACTAGAAACATAAAACGCACTTCTAAAAGTGGCGCGAAAGTTCAAATTAGAAATCAAAATCCCTACCGACAAGAAAACAAACTTGCAAGGGATAAATGATAATCCTTATAATGCACTAGAGGTAAATTGATAAGGGCTCTTGGTTGCATGCTAGAGAATTAATATGATGATGATGATGATATAGGCATAGTAATTAAGTTACCACGAAACGATAACGATCCTTCACAAAAACCGGTAACAATATGAACATAGTTATAAAATATAATATAACCACGAATATACCTCCTAAACGTAACTTAGGGAGGATTGGCTTCATATTAGGCATATTCCTTGGTAATATAGAAGACAATAGTGTAACTGACACAGCGCAAAGCACAAAAAACTTCTTGAAGAATATTTAAGCAGTTGTTCTGCAAGCAGAATAATTGAAAAGTGAATCTGTTTCCTATTTGGGCTCTAATGCGCAGGCGCGAGCGCGCGTAGTGATAAGCGTCACTATGAGGTGAGTATAGACTGGTGCCAGTCTATATCTGTCAGTATGCTGGAGATGGACTTAACCAGTAGCCTGGTTGAGGGTCCATATTAATAGGAATAGGCATGGGGAGGTGTGTATGCAGGCATAAAAATCTTATTCTGATAGCTAAATGCAGATAAATGATTTAGCAAGTAGTGATTGAACGGTAATGGATGCTTTTGTGGTGTAATAACAACTCTGACTATTCGCTTCATTCGTATCTCGCGAGATCTCCTTCGATTCGAGAAAAGTATCTCGTATGTATTGAAGAGCCATTGGCATAGTGATTTCCACCAGAATATGGTGGTAGAGAGAATTGAAACTTAAAAGGACATAAGAGCTACTCTCTTCATACTAGACAACATTAATTCACCTAAACCGAGATGATATAAAGCCTATAGTATGACAAGTGGTTAACAGAAAAATAGTCCCTCTGAATTCGTCATAAAATTCAAATCTGTCACACGTCTGTCGCACACAAAATGAGGTCAAGAATTTGCTGACGTTGCATGGATATTGATATCACATGAACCACTGGGTGGATCAAGCCCATTTTAATGTCTGTATTAAGCTAGTGATACAGAGGTTAAGATGATACCAAAATCAACACGATCCACAGTATTCCAGAGATGGACTGGGTCCCGACATGTCTGGTCGCCAAAGTGGAGTCTGTGTAATAGTCTAGACATTGTGATGACGTAATAAGATGGCCGGGCAATACATTAGAGGTGTATTCTCGTAGAAGTCAGGCCTCTATTTTTAGATTATATTGGCTTATGTACAGGCTCCCTAAAGCATTAATATATAACTGACTATCAAAGATATCTTGCTAACTTATTCAAACTTTTGCCTCTATATCTCTGTCATGATCACCTGACAATTTAGAAAACTTTCAAACTAACTATGGTTTCAGTGCAAATAAATAATCAGTTTTCTCTCATAAATCTGAATGTAGCCGAGTTCTTATCTAATTGTAGTACTGACTCGGTCCAGCGCAGTCGAGGTACTGTCACCGGCTAAATGTCTTCTACGAAGTTATTGGTTTGATTGTCTATCGAGTCCCTGATTCCAGGCCCATTCACACCATATCTTGGCCGGTTTATATTTCAGTCTATTATTGGTAACCAGTTTTACACTGCTACCCATTAAATTATACTACTGGGTGGCGAGGCAACGAGGAGTGAACAAGATTGCCTGTTTCCACCGATTGCTCGTCCACCACCTGATTGCTCGACAGTCGGGCTGGATTTGAACCCTACCCGGCTGATTACCAGTCGATCACGCCAACACCACGGCCGATCGTCTCCTCTTAACTGTCTTCTACAGAAAACACATGCTTTAGCATGACAGTGGATAAACAGTTTACAACATTTGTTAGCAACAGCTCGAATAGTCGCAGATGTGAGGTAATTACGTCATTTAAACAAACATAAGTAGCCAAACATATAGACTTAGCTTGACACATTTATGACAGCTAAGTCACTCAAAATTTCACCAAGAGGCCCATGTGGTGCTCACCCGGACTTGATTGGCATTTAAATCATTTGCATTTAAAGACATGGATGATTTTCGGAAAATCCTAGATGACAATCAAAAAATTTACCAATTAACTCAGACTGGTTTAATAGGTTGAGCCTTGACCAATCAAAATTCTGTATTAAACTTCTGAAACCTACCATCCTAGTATCCATCCAGTCAAGTCTGATTGAAATTGCTCAAGCAGTTAATGAGGAGTGGCGTTTTAAATGATTTTTAAATGACCGTTTTTCAGACAAGTGGCCCAAGGGGCCTGTGCCGCTTACCTGGAGTACCATAAATTTTTGTCAAAATTGTTGGTGGGTGGTTTAGTAGTCATTTAAATGAGTTTGTGGACATTTTTGCAAGTGCAATATGGCCACCAAACAGACTACATTTTGATTGGCCCACGGCGCCTAGGTTTTTTTTACGGATCAACTTCCCTTGAACAACCTTTAATGGCCCTTAGTCCTTAATCATACCGCCCAAATTTCGGCATGATCCCTTCAGCGGTTCTGGAGGAGTCGTTTTAGGTCATTCAAGATGGTCGCCGAACCATTTGGTCAATCAAGTCCTCTTGAACAAACTTGGCTTACCTCTTGGCCTAGATGCAGATTCCCCAAGCGGTTTCCGAGAACATTTTTAAAGACATTTCCTAAAATCAGCCAAAATCCAAAATGGCCGCCAGGCAAATTGGCCGATTGGGTTCATTTGAACAAACTTGGATCCCTATGCCCTAAGGATGCTTCCTGTCAAACATAATCGCAATCGGCCTAGAAGTTCTCGAGAAGACATTTTAAATTTCCCATTGCTTTAGCCTGGGAGCTTTTGACGAGAAAATTATCCGATGGCTGTCAAACTGTTTATCAGACAATTTCAAAAATTGCAAATTTGAACTCAGAATACCCAAAACCATGTATAGAACCAATTTTGGCCTCAAAATCCATTTCATAAAAAAATCCAATATGGCCGCCAAACAGGCTACATTTTGATTGGCCCACAGTGGCCATGTTTTTTGACGGCGCAACTTCCCTTGAACAAACTTTAATGGCCCTTAGCCCTGATCATATATCCCAAATTTCGGCATGATCCCTTCTGCGGTTCTGGAGGCAAAGTTGTTTTCGGGAAAACTAGGTCATCCAAGATGGCCACTGAACCATTCTGTCAATCAAGTCATCTTGAGCAAACTTGGCTATGTCTCCCTAGATGAGGTTTCATAAGTTTTGAATCGATTACCCAAGCGATTTCGGAGATTTTTAAGACATTTCCTAAAATCGGCCAAAATCCAAGATGGCCGCTGGCATTTGAACAAACTTGGATCCGTATGCCCCAAGGATGCTTCCTGCTTAAATATAATTGAAATCGGCCTAGTATTTCTCCAGAGGAAGACATTTTAAATTTCCTACTGCTTTAGTATGGGTGCCTTTGGTGGAAAATAATCCAAGATGGCCGCCAAACTGTTTATCCGACATTTTCAAAAATGTCAAATTTGAGCTCAGAATACCCAAAACCATATATAGAACCAATTTCGGCTCCAAAATCTTGAACAAACTTGGCTTACCTCATTCCCTAGATGTTTTGAATCGATTCCTCAAGTGGTTTGGGAGATTTTTAAAGACGTTTCCTAAAATCAGCCAATATCCAAGATGGCCGCCATCCAAATTGGCCAATCGGCTCCATTTGAACAAATTTGAATCCCTATGCCCTAAGGATGCTTCCTGCCAAATATAAATGAAATCAGTCCAGTGGTTCTTGAGAAGTCGTTTAAATGAAAAGTTGACGGACGGATGACGGACAGTCACCACGCCATAAGCTCCCTTGGCCTGAACTAAAAAAATCACTTAGATGAGCTAAATATTAAAGATGGCCGTTGGAAAAATGGACTAATCAAAATTCTGTATACATTTTCTGAAGCATATTACACTAGGTTTCGTCGATCCAAGTTTGATTGAAATCGGCTTTGGTTATCGAGTAGGCTTTTACGTGATTTCCAGAAATTTTTGGAAAATCCAAGATGGGCAGCAGAAAAATTTACCAATCAAAATTATGTATAGATGTTCTGAAACATACTACCATACTATGCTCCCAGCTAAGTCTGGTTGAAATTGCCCTAGTAGTTAATGAGGAGTCGCGTTTTAAATGATTTCCTGCCATTTTTTTTTTAATTCCAGATGGCCGGCGAAAAAATTGACCAATCAAAATTCTGTATACATGTTCTGAAACCTACAAGCCTAGTACTCTTCCAGCCAAGTCTTGTTGAAATTGCTCAAGCAGTTATATGTTTCATCCCCAGACCTAATCCAACAACCCTATGACGTTTCAAAGAAATCCGGTAACAGAGTTATCATTCGGAAACCTATATTCAAGATGGCTGACGGTGGCTGGCGGAAATCTTGGATTTCTGATCATCGTCAATTTCGATAGGGTTCTTCCCCAGACCTAATCCTACAACCCTATGAAGTTTCAAAGCAATCCGATAAGCGGTAACAGAGTCATCACACGGAAACCAATTTTCAAGATGTCCCGACAGTGGCTGCTGGCCATCTTGGATTTCGGATCATCGTCGATTTCAATAGGTTGCTTCCTCAGCCTAGTCCAACATCCTATGAACATGAACTTTCAAAGTAATTCGATATTATGGTAACAGAGTTATCATCCGGAAACCACTCTGCCGCCCGCATGCATGCATGCCCGACCGGCCACCTGCCTGGACGGATGGCACCATTACATAATATCTCGACAAATTTTGTGCCATGTTATAAAAATTGCATATTTGCAATCCCAGATTCTAATAGGATAAGGCTGTACATTGTTTAAATTCAAATATTCATTACGTATATTACGTATATTTCTATAGTTCACAAGAAAAATCAGTTCTCTAAAATGGCTAAGTCGGTAAGTGATAATATAGACACTAAGACGAAAATAGAACACATTTTCAAAGTAGAAGTTCTTGCGGTCTTACGACTATGATTAATGCATACCTCATATCCATCATCGCGGTACTGAATTTATTAAATGGGACCGCCTAAATATTGCCTACGTTTTTAATAAACAGCGTTTATTACATCAAAATTAACCCACAATTTGACATAAAATGGCGTTCTGAAAATATAGTCAGCTAACGCCGAGTTTAGGTCATTACTCGACTAGCACCAAGACTCATATATTCATACCCATGTAGGGTTCTTATGTTTGTACCTGTATGAATAAAAAACTTCATAGATTAACGCTTTGGTGCTGGCAATGATAGGATACGTAAGTCTGCGTCTTTCTAGATAGTTGAAAATTTATACAAGTTATAAATTAGGTACTTTGGCAACATATATAAATAGAGTGGTAGCCTCGAGTACATACTCGAGTTGCTACTAGAGTGGTGGCCTAAACTTAACAAATTAAAAAGAATCCATATTTAGAACGAGTACTCGGTAGTCGTCCATTATTTACGGACCTAATATACTGGACTCGGGAACTCAGAAATTACTCTATATATAATCATAACATGATGGTGATTGAGTATTATGCATTCTATGTATGATTACTGTATTCTACGGCTGTGGTAGTAGAAACATCCTACAGCTGCAATCAGTCCTTCTTCGTTTTTGCCCACTGTGTCTTGTCCTCAGCCGAAATCCTTAGCTTCCTCAGGTCCATTCTTGGCTTGAGTGTACAGAGTCCTGCTTTCTTGAGGTCACCTCGCAGAATGCTTAGCAGATTTATGCAATGACATCCTCTCATGGCTTTGTATTTGCTGGCTCCGAGCAGGGTGAATTCCAAGGCTCTCTGTGCCTGTGTCTCATCTGGCATCTTTAGTACATGGCCAAACATGGACCATCTTTGCTGGGTGACTTTTACAGACAGCAGTGACGTATTACACATCTTGTATAGTGTATGGTTGGAAATTATGCTGTCTGGACATCGGTTTCCAGTGATGGTGCGTAGGTGTTTGCGGTAGCAGACATCGAGTTTGTCTAGAGCTGCCTTTGGAGCTGCCCAGTTGTTACAGTTATACAGGATCAAGGATACGCAGGTTGCGTTGTATAAATGTAGTCTTTTTATCAAGGGCATCTTTGATCTACGAATCCATAGCTTCTAGAAGGACTGGAAAGCCATGTTCCCCATGATGCAGCGTGCAGTACTGATATAGCTGTCAAAATTCTGTATACATGTTCTGAAGCATACTGCCCTAGGGCTCTTCCAGCTGTGTTTGGTTGAAATCGGACAATCAGTTAATGAGCAGCCATTTAACTGATTTCCAAAAATGTTCAAAAAAGATGCCAGTCTTATAAATTGACCAATCAAAATTCTGTATACCAGTTCTGAAACCTACCAGCCTAGTTATAATGATTGAAATTGCTCAAGCAGTTAATGAGTAGCGTTTTAAACGATTTCACATTTTTCCGAAAATTCAAGATGGGTGTCCAAAAAATGGACAATTAAAATTCTGTACACAAAATCTGAAGCTAGGGTTCTTCCGTCCGAGTTTGATTGAAATCAGCCCAGTGGTTATCGAGTAGGCTTTCAAGTGATTTTCAGAAATTTTCAGAAAATCCAAGATGGTCGCCAGAAAGATTGATTGGCCAATCAAAATTCTGTATACAAATTCTGAACCATACCAGTGTACTATCCTTCCTGCTAAGTCTGGTTGAAATTGCCCACGCAGTCAATGAGTAGTGTTTTAAATGAAATTTCAAGATGGCAGGAAAAAGAAATGATCAATCAAAATTCTGTACACAAGTTCTGAAGCCTACCCCAATAGGGCGATTCCCACCGGCTAAATTAGGTTGACATCCGCCAAGTGGCTAATGAGGAGTACCATTTTAAAGCAAAAGTTGGACGGACGGACGGACGCCGGACAGTCGCCATGGCATAAGCTCACTTAATGGCCATTCTGGCCAGCTGAGCTAAATATGGACTACCCAGGCAACTCTTCCACAGTGGCCTCTTAAGCTTACTCAGATAAATTAGCCCTCGAGAAAAACAACTTTGTCTTCAATAAACAACATTATCTCCAAGTGGGCAGTACAGCCATCGGCCGCAAAGCTGCATGTACCTATGCCTGCATCTCCATGGCCAACTTAAAGGAATACCTTCTCAAGGAGGCTTCCTTCCAACCATTGAGCCTAGGAATGCATGATTTTTGCTTTGAAACATTGCGATCAATTTTATAAAAAGAATCAGAATTAAATCGTAGGTCCAAATTCCCAAATGTATAAACTGGGGTAACATGACTTGTTTTTAGAAAAAGTTTAAATAAATGATACAAAAATAGCACGAAATTAGAACACATTTTCATGCGACAAATTTTTACCATCCTACGTCTATGCTTAATGTATACCTTATATCCATCATCGCAGGAGTGAAATTATTAATTGGGACCGCCTAAATATTGCGTATAGTTTAATAAACATTATTTATTTCATCAAAATTTGAGATAAAATGTCGCCGAGAAAAAAATTTAAATTACATGACGTATCAGCTTCCGCTTATAGCCCCCCTTTGTAGGACGAGTTTAGGTCATTATCTGAGTAATGCGAAGACGCTAATATTAGTACCCAGGGAGATACTGTGCAATCCACATAAATAGGACGGTAGCTTTGAGTAGGTACGAGTGTAACAGCGTAAACTCATACTATAGTGCAGTTTATAGTTGCTTTCAGAATGTACGATTTACATTTAAGAGTAATCAATAGTTTTGTTTAATTTGACATGGCAACCGAATCAAAAAGGAAAAATTATTACACCCCCTGAAATTGCTAACTCTAGAATTAAAAAGAATTATGTTCACTGATTGCCTAACACTCTGCAACTAAGTATATACTTGGCATTTCACGACCGACTCAGGGTCTGCAGCAAAAGAAAGAAAATTATATGGCGATTCGACGGAGTAACTAGCTGGTTCAACAATGACAAAGGTGTTACCTCGCTATTGTTAGCTTGTTTATTGTAGCGCTTTGTGTTGTGATTAGTAATTATAATCGACACGTGCATGGCGCGGTGGGATATAAACACAATGAACACAGGCGTGACTTGATTATAATTGTACTCATGTATTAATAAAATGCGACGGAAAAGTACACACTTCAGATCTTAAAAAAACATGAAATTTTTGACGATTTTCCGATTTTTCCTCAATTACATCGTAAGAATCGCGATTTTAAAAACAAATCAAACGTCACGATTAAATCGCAAAATTGTGCAAGCCTAATTGAGCTTCTATCTCAGATACCTCAACATCATCTATTCATGATCTGGGGTCATCGAAGAGAGAAGCTTGGTATTTTCTTAAAATACATGAATGGAGCACACAACTCCATTAAATTCACAGCACACATCTCAGACACAGTACTTCCTTTCTTGGATACATTCAGACAATGAACCATCTCATTCAGTCCAGGGCTTTAGATTACCTATAGTGTAGCCAGCTATATAGAAAATGGCCCTTAAAGAAAGTGGTCATTATAGACAGGTGATCCCCTTACGGAATAGGTCACCCTAATTCCCCCTGCACATCTTAGCTGACAAATACATTAACCATTTCATTCTGAGGTGCCAGAACCATGAATTTATGAATGATAAGCAGGGAGTTCGTTGGTTGTTTTGGAAATAATGACTGAAAGCCATGGTGGTCTAATTAAGATAACTTTCAGTCTGGTGGTTTGCAAAATAATCAACAGAATTCTGATGCATTTGGATAAGAACTAAAAGTAACAATTATTCAGAATGAAATAGGTTAATAATCTTATGGTAGATGTCAGCTAACTTTTAACTATGACCATGGGGTGGGCATATCTGAATCAGTACAGTTAATTATTCCATATTATTATTTAAAACCAAATCAGAACTCAGAAGTACTCCACTGTCCAGCCGTGCCATGACCCATTACCCACCCACCTCTTATTTAATATTTCTAGAACTCAGATATTATCCCCTATTGTTTACACACCCCGCCCTGACCCACACCTAATTAGCAAATACACAACTGGATATTGTAGTTAACTGACCAGCAACAGACCCACCTAGCAGACCCACCCATCCCACACCTAATTTAGAACACAAAATATCCAAGTCTCTGGGTTATGTCTGAACCTGTCATGTTTGAGTAGTTACCAGGGTGATAGTGAGAGAATGTCAACTACCAGCCAAAATTGTCATATTGAATTTTGGCTTGGAACAGTAAAGACATACTTATTATTTTACAAGATTTGAAAATTGACTTCTCTCATTGATTTATAGGAACCCCGTGGAGTTAGAGAGCTGAATCCCCTTCAGCATAAGAACGCCATCCCATCACTATAGGCTTAAGCAGGAAACCTACATAACATACCCCTTAGCTTTGACTTTAGAAGTCATGTCCAACTGAAATCTGCCCATATTAGTGAGCCCAAATTAAACCCTACTGGCTGGTTTGAACACTAATTAATTGATTTACAGTCAATTAAATACTCAGAGATGGATACTGTGGCATTTTATGGCCATTCAAAGATCTTGGATCCCGGACCAGATAGGTGGTGTGCCTAAAATGAGGTAAATCTAAAGCCCTGCAGCGTATACACCAAGCCTACCGACGCACGGATGATGGTTACCTACATTGCAATTCAGTCCACCGCACGGCTTGCAAAAACGCAAGCCCACTGGGACAAATGCTAAGGCTGAGAAGAATCTGTTCCACCAGAGACGACTTTCTCCTCCAGAGCAATGCCCTGATTAATCACTAACTAGACCATGGATTCTCACACTATATACTGAATCAGGCCCAAAACACTGAAGCCTCAAAGGATAGAACAAGAGGCCTGTGGCGCTCACCTGGATCATTAGCATTTGAACCATTTGCATTTAAATACCGTAGATATGATGGATAATTTTCAGAAAATCCAAGATGGCCACCTACAAAATTTACCAATCAAAATTCTGAACAGAAATTCCAGTCTACCTTGCACTCTAGGCAAATTTGTTTGAAATATGTCAAGCAACTAAGGAGAATCGGCGTTTTGACAATTTCTGGTAAGTTTTGATAAAATCTAAGATTTTCAACCAAAAATTTGATCAATCAAAATTCTCCATGGAAGTTCTGGAGCCTATGACCATTGGGTCATTTCAGCCAAATTTGCTTGAAATCGGTTAAAATGGTAGGGAGAATAAGCATTTTGACAATTTCTGTTAAATTTTTAATAAAATCTAAGATTTTGACTGAAACAATTGAGGAATCAAAACTCTGAATGGAAGTTCTGGAGCCTACGACCATAGGGTACTTCCAGCCAGATTTGGTTGAATCGACCAAGCGGTTAATGAGTAGTAGTGTTTTGAAGCAAAAGTGGATGGACGGACGGATGATAGACGGACGACGGACAGTCGGTCGCCATGGCATAAGCTCAATTGGCCCTTCAGGCCAGGTGGGGTAAAACACTTCTCTCCGACTCGTGAACCAAGAGAGATTACCCAGATCAATACGTCTTTATCTCCGACTTTTACCCCACCTCCATCCACACCAAACAGATTATCTCCCAAATACTGGCCAGTCCTCTCAAGCAGCCATAAAGGAAGGCACATTTTCTGCAAATCACCGCTATTTGGATACAAAAAAACCCCTGGCACCACGCTTTAGTAATTATGACGATGATGACATTACAGAAATAGTATACTACTATATATAGCAGTATAGTATTTCTGGAATGTCATCATCACCCCCAAAAGACCGGTACCAAGTGCCCGTGGAGAGATTTGTACTTGTTAACTCATTAACACTCATATCTATCAAAAAAGGCTTCTGCACTGGTCTTGAGAAATGTCTATAATTGTAGAACGAACAGTCATTCCCATCGCAAATTTTAAAAAATAGTCTAAATTTAAGAGTTAAACAGCCTGTCTGCAGAGATTATATATATATATATATACACCTGTGCAAAAGTTAAGCACCACCCTATTTTTACGCACATGCGAGGGTATATTCATGTGCTATGAAGAAAGCAATAGCATAAACATTTATGTACCCATCCATCTTAGTGCAAGAGGTAATAATGCAACTAGAGGAATGCTGATTATGATGGTGGGGAAACACTGTATGTTTTTGTTTGAACTTGAAAACGAGGCCTGAATATGGTTACGTTGACACAACTGACAACTATTGCCCTACAGTTGACACACGTGGCTAGATTGTCATCAATGGTGTCTGAAAACGAAGTTTAACATCTGTGCACGAGTTTGAGACTGTCATTATTAATACCGGGTATATCCACCTTGTGCCTGGATGACGGCCTGGACACGACGTCTCATGCTGGTCACCAACCGACTGATACGCCATTGTGGTATTCGTTGCCATTCAAGATGGAGTGCGTCTGTTAATTCCTGTAGGTTCTGCACAGGAGGATCCCTCCTTCTCACCATGTTTCCCAGAATGTCCCAGATATGCTCAATAGGGTTCATGTCAGGGCTCCTTGCTGGCCATGGTAGGGGTTCGATGGCATTCTGGCGGAGGTATTCATGCACAGCTCTAGCACGATGTGGTCGGGCGTTGTCATCCATGAATATAGGGTGGGTTCCAGGTGCATGATTTACAAAATGAGGGACCACAACTCTATCCAGTATGGAATCTTGATATCTTTGTCCATTTAGTGTTCCAGGTACAGTCAACAGATCCAGCTTACAATCAAATGAGATGCACCCCCATATCATAACGGAACCTCCACCAAATGGAACTTCTTCCATGATGTTACGTTGGTTGTACGCCGTGCGTCTGGACCTCCATACACGAGTTCGACCATCTGTGGCATGAAGCAGGAACCGACTTTCATCGGACCAGTGTACCCGTCTCCAGGATCTCATGTTCCAGTGTCTTCTTTCGTTGCACCACCTCAGACGCTCCTCTTTGTGGTGTGCAGTCTGGAGAGGACGTCTGACAGGTCTCCTAGCTTTCATGCCAGCAGCATACAGTCTCCTTTTGACGGTAGACATTGACACTCTATTGCGCGTTTCCCATTGCTGGCTGAGCACTCTGCTGTTGGTGAATGGAGATCTCCTAACAAGGCGTACTAGGGCTTGATCATCACGGGCAGTAGTCTTCTTCGGTCTTCCAGATCTAGGCCTGTCCTTCACCTCGTTAGTTTGCCCATGTTTTACAATCAAACGACTGATTACAGTATGGTTAATGTTCAGCTGTCTGCCAATCTCTCTGCATGACATACCAGTGGTATGCATGCCTATGATTTGCCATTTCACACGATCACTTAACCTTCGTCTTGCCATAGCGGTTCACAATCAAGAGCTAATTCTCTCTGTACAAATAAACCATGGTCATGAACACAAAATTCCTAATCTTGTCGCCTAAATCTGTATGTAATGTTCTACACCTCAAACTGGACTTTTACATAACTGAACACGTGTGCCGTTTCCCGCCACGCACGGACATCAAGCGGCGTGAAGTCATGCATGCATGTGCATTTCGTACTTGGAATTATGTCAGCTAACGCGGGGACAAAAAGTATGGCAGCCTAGTTGTACCATCATGTTTCTACGTTCTATTGTTTTTGCTGGTGCTTAACTTTTGCACAGGTGTATATATATATATATATATATATATATATATATATAGTATACCATCGTCGTTGTATCCATGGTAAACAAAAATTAAATACTTGTCGTTTTTCCTTGTGATTGTCAACAGCTACAGTTCGGCGATCAGGTCTTATTACTAAGCATATACTTATAGGCATAAATACAGCACTTCACACGACAAAGTATGGCACATTCAGGCGACAGAAAAGAATCAACAAGCTCCAACAAGCTCCAACATGGGTAGCAATGAAAGGTCATCGCTGGGAGACTCTACATGTGGCTCTTGCAATGAACCTTTGCATTTTTAGCTATGCCCCGCCCATCACTAGCTAAGCTCCACCCACACCTCGCCGAGTTGGGATTGATCGATCCCCAAATGCCCTAGCTATCAATTTTCCGAAAACTACACAGGGAAGATGTTGAATATTTTGAAACTAATTTGACTGGGCGCTGTTCAACAGAATATTTATTAAATAGTAAAAGCAACCAATTTGTACAACAACACATAGACCGTATTCAAATATGCGCTCGTGACGTACTTATCGACGTCATTCATTATGATGTCATTCTACACATCGCGTAGTTGATTATGACGTCATATGATGGGTGGGTACCCTGGAAAGGTGAATTACGATGTGAAGAACAAGAGGCTCAAGGGGCCGAGGATCAAGGGGCCTGTGTCGCTCACCTGGCGCACTGCATTTTTGTCGAAATTGTTGGTGGGTGGTTTAGGAGTAGTTATTTAAATGAGTTTGTGGAAATTTTTATGGCCGCCAAACATGCTACATTTTGATTGGTCCACTTCTGCCATGTTTCTGACTAAGCTCATTCCCTTGAACAAACTTTAATGGCACTCAGTGCCTAATCATATCTCCCAAATTTCTGCCACTTCTGCTGTGGTTCTGGAGTTGTGTTGGCAAAAAATAGGTTATCCAAGATGGCCGCCAAACTATTTGGCCAATCAAGTTCCCTTGAACAAACTTGGTGCAGTTCTTGTCCTAGATGATATTTAATGCGTTTTGAATTGAAATGGTTTTGGAGAAGATCTTTGAAGACATTTCTAAAAATCGACCAAAATCCAAGATGTCGCGAAAATACATTTTAAATTTCCTATTGCTTGAGTATGGGAGATTTTGGCGGTTAAATGATCCAAGATGGCCGCTAAACCGTTTATCCAACAGTCTCGAAAACAGCAAATTTGAAATCACAATGTGCATAAACATACATAAAACCAATTTCTGCCTCAAAATCAATCAAATAAAAAAATCCAATATGGCTGCCAAACACGCTATATATTGATAGGCCCATAGCGGTCAGGTTTTTTTTACGGATCAACTTCTCTTGAACAAACTTTAATGGCCCTTAGTCCCTATCATATCTCACAAATTTCTGCCTGATCGCTTCAGCGGTTCTGGGGAAGAAGTAGTTTTTGCGAAAATGAGGTCATCCAAGATGGCCGCTGAACCATTTGGTCAATCAATTTCCCTTGAACAAATTTGAGTGAGCTCTTGCCCAAGATCATATTACATGAGGTCTGAATTGATCCCTCAAACGGGTTTAAAGAAGATTTTTAAAGAGATTTCTAAAAAATTGGCCGAAATCCAAGATGGCCATCGGCCAAATTTGCCGATCGACTTCGTTTGAACAAAATGAAATCTCTATGGCATAAGGATGCTTCCTGCCAAACATAATTCAAATCGGCCCAGTAGTTCTCGAGATATTTTAAATTTCCCATTGCTTTAGTATGGGCGCTTTTGGCGGGAAAATGATCCAAGATGGCTGCCAAACCGTTTATCTGACAGTTTCGAAAATTGCAAATTTGAGATCAGAATACCCAAAAACCTATATAAAACGAATTTCTGCCTCAAAATCCATCAAATAAAAAAATCCAATATGGCTGCCAAACACACTATATTTTGATTGGTCCACCGCGCCCATGTTTTTTAAGGAATCAACGTCTCCTGAACAAACATTAATTGCCCTTCGCTGCTAATTATATATCACAAATTTCAGCCTGATCGCTTCAGCGGTTCTGGGGGAAGAAGTCGTTTTTGTGAAAACTAGGTCATCCAAGATGGCCGCTGAACCATTTGGCTAATCAAGTTCCCTTGACCAAACTTGATTTAGCTCTTAACCTAAATCATATTTCGTGAGTTCTGAATTGATCCCTCAAATGGGAGATTTTTAAAAACATTTCTAAAAATTGGCCGAAATCCAAGATGGTCGCCGGCCAAATTAGCCGATTGAGGTGGTTTGAACAAACATGAATCTCTATGCCTTAAGGATGCTTCATGCCAAATATAATTGAAATCGGCCCAGTAGTTTTCGAGAAGATATTTTAGATTTCCCATTGCTTTAGTATGGGAGCTTTTGGCGGGAAAATGATCAAAGATGGCCGCCAAACTGTTTATGCGATAGTTTCAAAAATTGCAAATTTGAGATCAAAATACCCAAAAACCTATATAAAACCAATTTCGGCCTCAAAATCCATCAAATAAAAAAATCCAATCTGGTGACAAAACATGCTATATTTTGATTGGCCAACGGCGGCCATGTGTTTTGACAGATCAACTTCTCTTGAACAAACTTTACTGACCCTTAGTGCCTAATCATATCTGCCACATTTCGGCCTGATCCCTTCAGCGGTTCTGGAGAAGTTATTTTCGCTAAAACTAGGTCAACCAAGATGGCCGCCGAACTATTTGACCAATTAAGTTCCCTTGAACAAAGTTGGTTAAGCTCTTGCCCTAGATCACATTTCATGACATTTCCTTCAATCCCTCAAGCGGTTTCGGAGAATGTTTTTAAAGATGTTTCTAAAAATTGGCCAAAATCCAAGATGGCCGCCGGCCTAATTGACCGATTGGCTTTATTTGAACAAACTTGGATCCCTATGCCCAAAGGATGCTTCCTGCCAAATATAATTGAAATTGGCCCAGGGTTCCTGAGAAGAAGTCGTTTAAAGGGAAAGTTGACAGACGGACGATGGACACACGAGACGGTCGCCACGACATAAGCTCACTTGG
Source organism: Chaetoderma sp. LZ-2023a (assembly GCA_034401795.1). Classification (NCBI taxonomy): domain Eukaryota; kingdom Metazoa; phylum Mollusca; class Caudofoveata; order Chaetodermatida; family Chaetodermatidae; genus Chaetoderma; species Chaetoderma sp. LZ-2023a. The sequence continues at coordinate 113,732,006 of CM067367.1, forward strand.
CCTTTCAGGCCAGGTGAGCTAAAAATGATATGGCTCTACAATGTGAAAACTGTGATACGTGGTACCACACAAAGTGCCCAGAAATAACAAACACAGACGATAAAGTACTGCAGAAAAAGAATCTTGGCCTGATCTGGGACTGCACACTATGTAGGAATGGCGTGACAAACAAAAATAAACAAGACAGACTTACCAAACTAGAGAGCAAACTAGACACGCGCGCGCATGCACACGCACACGCACACGCACACACACACACACACAATTCAACTGATCTAACAATGATGTCACGTGCCTGAGATTATTAAATAGTAAAGGAAGATATCAGTTATTGTGGTAACTGTTTCTAATCATAGATGGATACATTTCCAGGCATGCACCACTCACTTCATACACGTGTTGTAGTAATCGATCTGAAACTATACAACCTGAATTCCCAAAATTCTCTAAATTTCAATGTAGCTGTACAGGTATTTTTTGGTTGCCCTCTCCCGCCTCTGGTAGGTAGGTGAATTTTTTTTACCTGCTGAAATATAACATAACAAAATTGAATTTAAAGAACAAAACTTGAATGTTTTTATTTGAACTTAAAACAGAAACCACAAAGCAAACAGTTTCTAAAGGTTATGTGAGCCCATTTTGACGAAAGGACTGAACTTAATTAGAAAATAAAATTAATTCTTCACAGGAAACTCCAAAAAAAAGATTTTGAGTTGGCAGGATATTTTATGGTAGGTCGGGAGAGGAATACCAAACTATTATTTAAGGATGGCCTAAGCTGTTGAATACTCGGTTCATACAGGTCATTGAAAACCTGGCAAATCATGAAAAATCATCATTTTAGCTCACAGCTCCTTAACCGCTTGATTGATTTCTACCAGATTTGCCTGGAAGGATTCTGTCGTGATAGACTCCAAAACTTGTATTCACAATTTTGATTTGTCTAGAAGGACCATAATATATATGATAAATATGAAACTCGTTAGATTTAATTTCATCAATAACTAACGGTCATTAAAGTTTATTCAAGAGAACTTGATCCTTGATAAAACATGGTTGTTAATGTCATGGGCCAATCAAAATTTTGGGATTGATGGCCATACTGGATTTTATATTGGCTGGATGGGAACCTAAATTTTGTGTTTTATGTCATGCTAGTTTTGAGTTTAAAGTATTATGTCTGTTCAAACGCTAATGGTTCAAATGCTATTGGTCCAGGTGAGCGCTAAGGTACAAGGTCACGTTGAGCATTAAGGCCTTTCAGCCTCTTGTTGCCATAGGTCATGGAAAATGGTAATTGCAATAAATGAGGAAATAATATGCAGTCATTACAGTTATTTAATGTGAACACTTTCGACTGGATATAGCAAATTATGTATGATGCACAATATGCTGCTGTTGAATATTTTGAAACTAATTTGACTGTCCTGGACATAGATATTTATTTCTGGAGGTTATGAAATTTATTAATGTTGATCGTAGAAAGTCATAGAATTGCAAACACATAAATGCATACAAACCCTAAACCTGTGAATATTTTGAAATGGACTTGAAGATGTTGCTGCTTGTGGCAGAAACAGCTAGCTCCCAGTCATTTAGTTTCAAATATTCAACAGTGTTTATTAAATTGTAAATTCACAAAGGACCTACCGTATTTCGCTTAATAGTAGCCTATGATCTAATAGAAGCCCACCCCCTAACTTTGATATCAGCTCCAATGATTTCTTCAAAATGGCAAAACTCTGTATTAGAATCCCAACCCCTAACTCAGCAGACTGTATAGAAAGATTTTTCTTAAGAGAAAATTTGTAAGAATTGTGTGTATAATAATAATAATCGTGTCACAGGGTGTGTCTCCTTCAGACCGATCTCTGCCCTGATACATTCCCGGCCCCTCCAGAAGTCAATAGAGGCCTCGGATTTGTAAATCTCGACCGCCTATTAGGTTAATACTAATAGTAGGCCACGTATGTTCAAGATATAATAAAGTTTATTCCACACTTTTGTAGTCAAAATGCGCGTAAAACAGTCTTGGCGTGATTAAATACCTTCCTTATAAATATATTTTAAGACCAAATTTGTGTACCAAACAACAAGGACGGGAGAAAATGTGTATCAATTTTGTAACGCCGATCAACATTAAATGATCCAAATTGAATTATTACGAACGACAATCTAGCCGGCTTCTTAAGTTGGCGAGCCAGCGGTTCTTGAGATGGGAGACATCATGTTCTCGCGAGATATTATACGCTAACGGGAGTTTATCAAACGAGTACCCGTTTTTTAACATCAGTATAATACTCAGTTCCTATCACGCAATGATAATATATAGATATTCCCGAGTTCAGAGTCCCCGATTCCAGAATATTTATATCCGAGTACAAAATAAAAATAAACTCTTCAATTTGGAGGCGAATCACGTGATTTGTATTTTTTCGCGACACCATTTTATATCAAATTGTGGATTAATTTTGATGTAATAAACAAGCTTTATTAAAGGATGCGCAATATTTAGGCGCTCAACTCAAATAATTTCACTTCCCCGGTTATGTTTTGAGGTATACATTAAACATAGGCGTAGGTAGTGGGAATCTTTACGGGAGCAAATACGTTGAATTTCCGTGGTATCAATTTTAGAAAACTTTTTTGGGAAAACTCTGTAATATAAGCCCACCCCCTTTCTCAGAGATGTTCGGTTGGAAATTGAACACCTCTTGTCCTAATAGAAGCCTAGGCTACTATTAAGCGAAATATGGTAGGCATATTATCCATACAATTTCATGACAAACTTTTCGACATAATTTCCTAGAAATTGGCTCAATTAATAAAGAATGATAAATAGGTTAATCTCTAGACTAAGCATATAATCAGAGCGAGCTATCTCCCATAAGCATCTCCAAACTGACAGATAAACAGCTAAAGCTTCAAATATAATACTTTTTGACGTGTGTGAGAAGAATATAAGTATCACTTTTCTGTTGACGACGGCAGCGTCAACCTTGTAGGTTTAGCAGATCTAGGTGGATCTTATATAAATGTGTTTGCTTATTTTATATCGTGAATTGCCGAACACGTCTTTTGGGCCCAAAAAGGTGTCTTATCGCTCGATGACTTGTATCAGCGACAGAGTACATGTGCACAGATTAACAAAATAGAAAACCGCTTTAACTATCTTTGAGCCAGTGGTGTGTCCAAGGGTGTATGACGAAAATGACCGCCAGCTAAAATGACCGCGCCCGGGACAAGAATGACCGCTATTATGGCGATAATGACCGCCACTGCGAATTTATATTTTGACTTCTATTACCCGTTATAATATAGTGTATATAAATATAATATGTTATTTTTGTAGGTGATCGTTGGAGAAAGGTGATCATACTTAGTCCGGATGGAGGAAGTCTGAATCGCGGAAGTGATATTTATACGTACATCCACTGGGGAAAATAAAGATTAACTAGGCTTATCAAGTCATAGACGATTCATAAACAATCACACTATACAAGCGGAATAGTTAGAGGTTATTTTCAAAAATATGTCAAGACATAATGATGTGTTTAAGCGCTTTAAATACAACGCAGCCTTTCGACGTTTGATGACAACCTAAAAGTAGCCCTCATATCCGACTATGGGTAGTAATTGTCGAGTACTCGAGCCTAGTACTTGACTGAATTACAAGCCTCAGTAAAACTAAACCTAAAGGCGTGGCTTGGTGCCAATGATATGTTCATGTCTCGCGATAGCGAGAAGCAAGGGGTTTTTTGGCTTGAAGTTACACATCTTTTTTAGATTTCCTTCCGCGCTAGGGTACTGAAATTCAGCACGGTGTGTATCCGTCCTCTATGTGTATTATTGGACGGTCCGTTTTTCGAGTGCAATTTGTGATGTGATGTAATCTCCGAATTTTTATTGTAGCGTGGAGGTGAAATGATGTCAATGATGTAAATGATTTGAGCAATGAGGAGTTTCAAATGCATAGGCATAGGGTCCGGGGTGTGTGTGTGTGGGGGGGGGGGGGATCAGAAACAACAAATTATGTATGCTGTATAACGCGCTGTCATTTTAAGAAACTTATGAATAGTAAGGGGCGAATCTGATATATCAATCACGTATTAACGACGTAATCAATTACGTCACATGGGCTAACATCATATTGGTTGACGACACAATCATAATTGATATAAATATTCCGTCATAAAGCTGGAATATTCTGTCAGTTGCACGAATCTAATAAACAATATAATAAATATTCTGTTGAGTCTTTTGAAACTAATTTGACTGGGAGCGGTTGCTGTCAAAGGCAGCAACAGTAACCAGTGAAATTAGTTTCAAAATAGTCAATAGGATAGCTGGATAGCTACCACGAAATTGGAATTCTGGATTAAAATGATATAAATCGATCCCAACATGCGCTGAGTATGGGCGGCGGGCCGGTTCCAACAGCTATAAGGGTCAGCGAAATAGGATTCAAAATGTTCAATGGTTTTCCAGTAGGCCTATATCTGTCTTGCTATATAGTGTTCTTGCTGTATGACGGCGCAACGAGCCGTGTAACATGTTTTCGATGATCAGAAATGTAATCTTATTTGTGATTCATATTGATGTATTAAATATTGTTGATTATATTAAAACTAATCTGACTGTCATCGGCAGCCGGGACAGCAGTAGGTTCCAGCGAAATGGATTTCAAATTTTTATCTGTCTATATATATGGGCAATATTATTTCAATAAACTCATGCATAAGAAATATATGGTGTAGGTGTAACGTCAGGGTTGGTAAGTTTTGGACACTAGTGGTTTAAACCGCGATTTAAACCATGGTTTAAACCGTCCGCCCAAAATAGGTTTTGGACACCTTAAATTGTCCAAAACTGTCCAAAACCTAAAATATTGGTATAAAAAATATTTTTCTGAAATGTAATTTTCTTAAAACAACTATATAGCATTTAGACACATACAGGTACATGTACATATTGATGGATGGTTATCTACATGTATTTTTGGATACTTTATTGCTATATAATAATAATAATAATCTAAAAGGACACATATGATTTCAATAAATTAGGAGTCTTATTTGCTTCTTTCTATAATCCATGGGTTAATTTTTTTCAACTTTTGTTTGTCTTAAATGTTTTAACTCTGTATATTTCGACCAGTTGTGTTAAACCCACAGAAACCCTATTTAATCAATAATGTAAACATATTAGACTACCTATGTACAGCTAGATGTTTATATTATTGAGAACTGTCTCTGTGTCTAAATCTATTTCTTGCAAAATGTTCATGGCCTATGGAAGAATCTTAAACTCATAGAGAAAATATAGTCTGCTAAGATGTTGTTTCAACAATTAACTGATGACCCTTGCTCTCTAAGGCTATTCTAGAATGCACTACTCAGTACACACATTAGCTATGTTTACATAAGATCTTATGCAAATTTGGGATTAAGGCATTAAGCTGATAGAATATAAATTAGATTCTTCATGTTTTCATCTATCCTCAGTTAATGCTAGATATCAATTAGACATTTAGTAAAAAGATATCCTTGTGCTACATTAATCTTTGAATTCTTCTGTTGTCCTGAATATTTATGTGTTGATGGTATTTGAAATAGTTAATATGTATTTCAAAGGTGGTAGGCCTAAGGATCCAATTTGGAAGCACTTTTTGGAAGTTAAGATTAATGGCAAACAAATGGCTAAGTGTAGAGAGTGTGAGTACACAGTTGTCAACAAGGTAGCAAGGATGAAAATACACTATGAGAAGCATGAGAAGTCTACTGAAAGTCCTGTTGAACAGGCTGATACAGACAGTGCAGACACACATATCAGCAAAGACATCAAGATTTTGAAGGTAAATAAAATTAATGCTTAACCCCTTGCCCTCTAATGTCAATAATTAAAAATTCTATATTTTATTGTGACTATACCAAGGAAACTGGTTTTCATTTTTCAACAATTTTGTTGGCCGATGACAAATTTGTTGAAAATAAAAAAACAGTTTATCTTTTAATTTTATTTGAAAAATGTTTTTTGTTGACATTGGAGGGCTAGGAGTCCAATATATCTAATACATGCCTTAACCCTTTCACCGATGAATTCCTCAGCTATCATTTTCAAGGACACTATGCGGGAAAACTGCAGAATATTTTGAAACTAATTTGACTGGAAAACAAATTTACTCGTGAAATGACTGCCGCTTTTACTAAGCCAGTCATTTCAGTGAAAAATTTTCTAAAATTTGTGCTAAGTTGTGTTTAAAAGTCATAATGTACAATGTAGGTAAGGTTACTATTCACTGTAATTGTCTTGGCCTCATAGGGGTTATCAACAGGATGTCTCACCTTTAGTTCAGATACCTGAGTTAATTATTCTCTTTGCCATGCTAGTAATAGAGCCAGGTCTGATAATCTCTGATAACCACAATCACATGCTGAGCATCTTTACAATTCAATGGTGTAGGTGTGATAATTGGCCTGTGAGGGCGCTGGCTTAAGATTAGAAATAACACACAATGATCTGCTTAACCCTATACTTTCTGCAACCCAGGGTTTTCAGAAATACTCTTGCCTGAATACCTTTACTACAGTAATATTATGAAAACAATTTGGCATAGCACACTAACACCCTTCAGATAGACTGATGCAAACAGTCAAACTAATATTCAGCAAGTCCCAAAGTTTTGAAAATAAATAAAAACATGCATTTATTTGACAGAAGGGTGGTCTATCTTTAACTCTATCCATTCCAAATTTTAAATGTATTGAATTATGACATAAAATTAATTACTTTTGAAAATTCAACATAGGAATGACTGATTTTGTTGCAATGCCAGTCATTTCAATGTAAATTTTTAAAAAGATTATCATATCTTGTCCCCAAATGGCTTGGACCAGGTAGGGTGTATATCTACATTTGGCTTATATAGCACATGTAACATCCCTTTTCTTTGTTTCAGCTGGACAAACCATCAGCTGCACCATGCACAAAGCGACTAAGAGAAGAATTGCGATCACAATCAGCATGTAATAATAACTCATATAATAAATGGATTTGTTTAATATAGTGCTTTTGATGCAATCTCTGATTTCTTGTTATTTTTTAATAGGATTATGATGCATAAGAGTATGGTGATATGTCCAACATAGTTTTGGACAGTTTTGGACTGGTTTAAACCATTTAAGACAGGTTTTAGACAGGTTCTGGACAATGTCTGCTCAATGTTAGTTTTGGACTGTCCAAAACCCAACCCTGTGTAACGTGTTTTCACGTGTCAAAATTTAGGATAAAAAACAACCATTTATTTAACAGGTAATATGTGGCGAATATTTTGAACAAAATTTGACTAGGACTGGCAGACTGACAGCAATATGTTCCAGTGAAATATGTTTCAAAATATTCAGCATTGTGTATTTCAATCCTTCGCAGAAAGTACTGCATACTTATGCATAAAAGTTAGCTCCAATCTCACGCTGAAAGTAGTTGCTGCCAGCATTAATTGGTTTAGGGATTTATTTGTATGAAGAAATTGTACAACTTTAGCAATTTTGGCGTTAAAATCACAGCGGGATTTGTAGGAGTGTATGCATTGTTATCTCGCCCACCCAGTCCCCCTGCTTGCATAACATGTACGCTAATTGCAGGAAACCATTAAAATGGTAGCCTATGTCCGCCTGAATACACATCTAAGACTAGACACATAATAATAAAACACAATGATGATTCCTCTGTCCAATGAACTATCAGTAACGATTGCAACGAATCAGAATGCACATGTATTTGCTCGTCGTCTATCAGATTCAAGTAGCAGATCAGTCTGTAATAAACTTTTGACCCTTACAGACGCAAACTTACTAGACTCAAAATTATCTCAAAATTTTCGCAAATTTCTTTGCGTGTATCAGATTCAGGTAGCAGATCAGGCTGTAATACACTTTTGACCCTTACAGCCTCAAAATTTTTCACAAATTTCTTTGCGTATTAGACATTCTTGTTTCAAAGATTTCCGTACCTCTTGAGAAACTCATTTGTAGTGAAAATAATCAGACTTGCGAAATTTTTCAATTTTATTTATTTGCTAATTGATAATTTCAAAATTCAGCGTATCATACGCAAATATAAATTGTTAAAATCTTATACTTTTAGAGGCTTTAATTGTAGCACTAAACTTCTTCTAAATATCTTTGAGCACTCTAGCATCATCTAGCAGACGTAGTGTTCACTTTTTAAATTGCTACTTCCGGAATTTTCGTTCCCTTCTTTAGGCAGTCTACGCGACGGTACCTGAAAAAAACCCACAAAAATTTTATATAAGTTAAATTAGATAGGAACTCGTAGTAGGAAACATATATTATATATTGTAACTTATATACGCATATAGAATATTCATTCGTAGCGGATAGTAGTTATTGTTAGGCTTATTAGGAATACCATAGGGATACTATAGCGGTCATTTTCGTCTCTACCGCGGTCATTTTAGCTCGCAGTCATTATGGACTGAGATCGTGTCCAAGCCGGTGTTACTTTTAAAGCAATGCATATTTTATTAATCTAGGTAGTAGGTACTCTATCCTCAACGCAAGTGCCCTGACTTATATGTTATTTTGTGCCAATAAAGATTCTGATTCTGTTTTTAAAAATAGAATATCTTTAAACGTTGTTTTACGTTTTATTTTCTAAATACACTTACCCTGCCTTGCAAGAACAATATCCGTCTGATACTGTGGTCGGCTGTCTTCTGATTGTAATATGTATCTTATGTAGTAGTTGACTTTTGGACATTGAATGACAGCATTTCACGACCACGTCTGTAACGTTTTCTTTATTAAATATATCTATATCATGTATATAGCCTTCCGTGTAAAATCTTAACCCTTTTTCTAATGATTCCCATGACAAATTCATATGATTTGGTAGATAATTAATAGAAATATTGCCTGGTATATCGCTGAGGCAGCCAATGTTTACATCGGCGACCGCCATTTTGTTCACGTTAGCAATGATGACGATATACGTAGCTAGTTGATTAGGCGGGGATTGGCTACAAAATGGGCGGGGCATAGCTAAAAATGGAAAGGTCCATTACGACATCATTCACCACCAGTCATAGTGAAAATACCCCACAAATCAATGGGGAATGCCTAAAATAAATCGTGAGATGGTATATTGTGATCAAAGTGATGTAAAAGATGACGTCATTAGGTCAATGACGTCATGTGACATCATAAAGGCGCTGTTGGTTGCACGATTTTGTCACGGGAGTTGTGCTTCTGTGGCCAATTCAGTTAGTGTATAGATCAATGACAATCATAATGAGAACATAACTCTCGCAAACACATTTACCTTACTCACTAAACTTATTGTACAAAAACACCTTTAACCTTCCTTTTAGGCTTATTACGATAAAAAAAATCGTCTATTTATTAATAAATTAATCAATAAACTGATAAATGATGTCTGCGCTCGCTAATAGGCAACATCTATTTTCATATTAAATTACCTATTTACTGTCCTCTCAAGGTTGCCTTTCAATTTACTTGGTCTATTTTATTTCCTGCTCTAAAATTTTCTTTACAAGAAGTACTAATTCAGTTTCAATTTCCGATTTTCTGGAAATTGCAAATCCATAGATATAGAATTACGTAGAACAAAGTTTATGAGTTGCATGAACTAATATACGTCTTCTGCTTCTTCTATGGGCTTGTTAAGCATGACGTCACTGCACGTGATTTGCAACCCGGCAGTGTGTATTTTGCTTTATTACATCATAAAATCATCATCATTGATCAGATGTAAACAGAGGTGTCACAGATCGAATTGGTACGTCTCAACAGGGTTCTAAACTTAGGTCGTATCAAACATTTAAAAGCAACTTTAACATGGAGAATTATTTACTAACAATCAGATTACCAGATAGAAGTGGGGAGACATACAATTCCCAAAACTCCTGTAGAAAAAAGAGTATGTTCGCTATGTAGCATTCAAGCTGTTGAGGATGAAAGGCATTTTATTCTAAAATGTCCATTTTACCACAGTGAAAGACAATCGCTATTTAATTACCTTAATGTTTTTGTAAATTTTGCTTCCCTCACTGAACAGCATAAGTTTATGTTCATAACGTCCTACAATAACGGTGACACTGAGGTCTGCAAACCGGTACTAAAATATGTCACTGATTGTTTCATGAAAAGGCAGAATGCGTTGGCTCCGAATCAATCCACTAACCCACCGCCATCACTAATTATTGCAATATAGCTGATCAGATCGGCAGGAAATTTTGCTGTGGGTACATTACATGTATCCTTATCGCCCTTTTATATGACGGCTGGGTGAAGAGGTGACATCGTTAATTATCTTCTGTGTCATAAAATCTCATGGTGATTAAACTGTCATGGGATATTGAGATATGGCGAGTCGTGATGCTGCTGCTTCTTTATTTAGTGATCCTGGCGGAGGTTTCACGCAACAGTCCGTGAGGTTTCCACTGTAACTAATGCGCAGTACCTAGCAGAACACTAACTTCAAATTTACACTATGAATGATATGTAGTTTCTGCTCATATATTAATATAGCCACTTAATTTGATAACAGAGCCATCAGCCTTAATTCGTGGATGTCATCTTATGTGTGCGTGCGTGCGCGTGCGCGTGGGCGTTGCGTGAGAGTGTGCGTGTGCGTGTGCACATTGTATATATCATGTATATTTTACTTATTGTCAACTATATATCGTATGTACTATCTATGCATCATTGCATAACAAGATCATGGAGGCTCATGAAAATGACAAGGAGACATTTTTCATGTTGATAGCAAAGCAGCGCATAACTCGTCAAAGAGGGGTGCATCAGCTTATTATTGATAGTGAAATATGCAATGATGATGCTGGCATCTTGAGCGGATTCAAGAACCATTTTGGTTCACTCGCCATCCCCCTGGTAGACCAAGCCTTCGATGAAGAGCACAAGAGAATTGTGGAACTTGATGTCCAGATAATTGAAGACGTTTGTAGCAATCATACTACTGGGACAGAATGTGAATCTGTAACTGAAGCAGAGATCCGAAGGATCATTGCATGATTTAAGAATAACAAATCAGCAGACCTGCATTGGCTAACAGCAGAACACTTAAAGCATGCACTAACTGTGGTAACACATCATCTCGTAAAGCTAATGAACTATATAATCAGTACAGGCTACATTCCATCTGATATGAAGCAAGGAATCTTAACTCCAGTATTAAAGAAGGGTAAGGATGAAAAACAGCCTAGCAACTACAGAGGAATAACAGTCCTTTCAATTGTAGGCAAGATCTTAGAAAGTAATTTTACAACGGACAAAGCAACGGCATGATAATGTTCAGTCAAAGCTGCAAAGAGGTTTCACTGAAAGATCATCATCAGTAAACACAGCACTTATTATTTCAGAAGTGATCAATGAAGCTAAAGACAATCATCAGCAGCTCAGTATGATAACCTTAGATGCTTGCAAAGCATTTGACGTAGTGTGGCATGCGTCCTTACTCCGAAAGATCTACAACATTGGAATTGAAGGATCATTATGGCGAACCATCAAAGAGATATATACTGATGCTCAATCTTCCATCAAGATAAAAAGAACCCTCTCAGACCCATTTGTGATACGCCAAGGAGTACGCCAAGGTGGAATTCTCTCAACAATCCATTACAAACTCTTCAATAACAACCTTCTCAAAATAATTGAAGATGTAAATATTGGTACTAAAATTGGACACATTAACTGCAGTGCACCAACATGTGCGGATGACATAGCCCTATTAGCTCAGGACAATGATCACCTACAGGAGCTATTAAACATAGTTCATCAATACACACTTCAAGAGCGCTACACTATAAACCCTGGAAAAAGCGCATTGATTTCACTAAACAAGCGAACAAAATCTGCTCCAGCTATTCATCTAGGAGACAGACAGATCCTTGAATCTAAATGTGAAACTCACTTAGGTATAGATCGGTCAACAAATGGGAAAGGCAATGTAGAAAAACGCATTCAAGCAACAAGAAGAACAGTATATTCACTGATCGGAGCTGGACTTCATGGAAATGGTGGACTTTCCCCCGTTAACTTCAGCGCATATATGGAAAGTCTACTGTCTTCCAAGATTACTGTTTGGTCTAGAGGTCATTCAGATGACAAAGGCTGAGATTAGTGCATTGGAACTATTCTAACTGTCAATTCTTAAACAATTGCAGTCCCTTCCAAAGAATTCAACATCATCTGCAACACTATGCCTACTAGGAATAAGACCCATCCAAGCAGAGCTAGACTCCAGAAAACTAAAACTACTATGAAACATCCTCAGAGATGACGATACTGTAGAATTCCAGATAGCAGCCAGACAACTTGCTGTAAAGAATATTAAGAGCAATAGTTGGTTTATGAAATGCCAAGAAACGCTTCATAAGTATCAGCTCCCAAGTGTCTACCAACTAATTAACAGCATGCCTGCAAAGTTAGCGTGGAAGGCGCAAGTTGAGAAGCACATCAACTGTGCTGTACACAACGTCTGGAAAGAAAACTTTGTCATGAAGACATCAACAAAATACTTAAATGTCAATGTATGCACTGTAAATAACGTTCACCACTGTTGGAACTCACTTGACAACACAACCAGGGATGTTAGACGAGCAGTAATAAAGGCAAAGATTCTGACTGGCTCATACATCTTGCAAGCAAATCGTGCCCGTTTCAATCAATATGTTGTCTCTGAAAAGTGTTTACTTTGCCATTCAACACCCGAGGACAGGAATTACTTCATTACATTATGTACAGCATTGGAGGAGTCAAGAAAACCATATTTGAAGAGTATTCTCACCACCATGTACATAGAAAATGACCCAGTCATCAACAACACGTTATTAGCTGATCCAGAAAATACAACTCAGCTGATACTTGATCATACAATGATGATATCCAGATTGAATATTAAGCTGTCCCCAGCAAATTCTCTCAAAATTGCGAAAACTACACGTTTTCTCTGCTATGCCTTGCACCTCAAACGTATACAATTGATTGAGGCAATTGTGTCTGTATAAATACGTCAATGAACACTAATCAAAGTAAATCAGACACAATCTAAAATTTACCTATTCTTCTACTAGTTATAAATGTTACTAACAGAACTTTCTTATTAATGTGTGAATGAAAAACTCTGCAATCAATTTGACATTAATTAATTTAATCCTACTCAGTCAGAGCAAATTTCGTGTATTCGTGTATTTAAGACTGTGTTATATTGACATTTTGAAGAATCGTTCGTATCCTACGGAATAGGGGTGAGCCCATCGAGGCTGGATTTCCACATACCATTGCGCTTTGTGTTGCAATTAGTAATTATTCGACATGTGCCATGCGCAGCGGAATATAAACACAATGAACACAGGCATGAATCAATTACAATTGTACTTATGTACTGCCAAAATGCGACAGAAAAGTACCCACTTCAGATTTTAAACAAACAGGAAATCTTTGACGATTTTCAAATTTTTCCTCAATTACATAATAAAAATTGAGAATTTAAAAATAAATGGAACATCACCATTAAATCAAAAAATCGTACAAACCTACACCTAAGTCCAATTTCAGCTTACTATTTATGATGTTTATAAAGGCACATTGTTCCTGTATGCGTATCCACTTCAGAAGCACATGCATTCATGCATCCCTTAACAAATGACTGCATAGGTGCCCCGGGAGAACCACTTGAAGACCCGCGCTACATGATGTTAGTAAGCCCAACTAGGCAGTTTTCTCATAGAAACTGATTTTCAAAATATTTGCTTGGTCACCTTATTGGATTTTGCATTTACGCTAATTTTGATAGAGATCCTGCCATGTCCCAACGACTGATAGAACACCAATCCCAATGGATTTCCATCAACCATTCTAACCTACAGAGAGTTATACCACAGAAAGTGATTTTCAGGATGGAATGTATGGCAGACATATTGGATTTCAGATAATGTTGAGAGACTGTCACCATAGATTTTCACGGTTTTTAATAATTTAATCAAATCTAGCAGTGCTATTATATTGAAAACAATATTCAAGGTGGATATTTTGGATTTTATATCCATCCACAGTAGGCCTATTTATATTTTGCAGTACAATTTTGCTGTAACTGGTTTAAATTGTAATGACTTTCATGGCTTTAGATTCACCTTATTTTGGCTCACTACCTATCAGGCCCAGGATCCATCAATGTCCCTTGACGCCAGACAGTTTTGAAATCTGAGAGATAGATTTTGAAACATTTTGGTTTTAATAGCGCCTTAAGATCACCGAATGACCCTCAAATGTCACAGCATCAATCTCTGGGTATTTAATTGACTGTAAAATAATTGTTTACTGTCCATAGCCGTCAGTAGGATATTAAATTTGGCTCGCTAATCTGGGGGGATTTCATTTAAGTATGACTTTTAATGTCACAGATAACAGGTAAGGGGTAATCTAAAGCCTTAGCGCTACACTTGCACATCAAATGATTTTGGTATGAAATGTATTTAAATAGATTATGGCTAGATGGTGACTGGCGATGTCCGCCCTTCACCAAGTCCGCCCGACCATCTCCGCCCGGTCAGTATAGCCATGTCTGCCCGCTATATTTCGGCCGGAGCTGGCTATATCGCTTGGGCGGAGATGGTTATATACTGTGGCCATTTCCACCCTACTGGACTCAGTTTTTTATGGTCTGCCATGTGTTACGATATAAACACGCTAAAGACTGTTTTCAAATTAAAAGGAAATTTTTTTCACAAATAAAGAAAATACACAGACACTTAAATTTAACCCTTAAATTTAACCCTTTCTCTTGAATATTTTGAAATTAATTTGACTGGTTCCAGTGAAATTAATTTCTAACTATTCAACAGAAACTTAATTTTATATCGGAAAGAAATTACTTTTTCCAGGAAAACACTTAGATTTTTAAAATGCACACACACACACACGTGTGCGTGCGCAGGCACGCTTTAAAAGATCACACGCTCACGTACACATTACCTATATACAAAAATGGGAATTTTATTTACAAATTAAAATTATCAAATTAAAAGGAAATTCTATTTACAAATTAAAAAGAAATTTCATATATGAGTAAGAAAATACACATACACACATGCTTTTAAATTTAACCCTTTCTCTTGAATATTTTGAAATTAATTTGCTTGGTTCCAGTGAAATTAATTCCTAAATATTGAACAGAATAAGCTTAATTTTTTATCATAAAGAATTTACTTTTTCCGGGATTTGTCGGTGGAAGGGTTAATATACATGTTGTAGCAAGCCAGCGCGCATACACCTAGATTTAATAAACGCATGCACGCTCGCGCGCGCTCGCGCGCACTCGCTCGCGCACACACACGCACTCGCTCACGCACGCACGCACGCACGCACCCACGCACACACTCCACGTTTCTGGCTTCCATTTCTCTATCCACGTATTTTCGAAGTAGGACACTAGTTCTATCATCCTGTCTGTCATCGCCTGGTGAGCTAACTCAGTGAACATTTTCGGAATGTGTTGCTGCGGTATGAATCGCAGTCCCATCAACTTCCTGATGTATTTTGTTGCTTCTTTGTTGTTTATGTATGTTGGCCTGAGTCCCAATTCTTGCACCCGCAAATAATAATAATAAAAATAATAATAATAATAATAATAATAATAATAATAATAATATTTTCTAAAGGGTTCCAAGCGGAGCCTACGATGCACTAATTCAACTTCATTAGCAAAACAAGACCAGTCAGACATTGTAGCCATTGTGTAAGAAGGAAACACTCAAGCCTTATATGATATATGCAAAGGTCGAATTAAATTCAAATAATACATATTCGCTTGTCAGGGGCGAACATGAACATTTTTCCGATGGGATATTTGAATATTTTAAAATAATTAGATTTCCAGTCAAATATTTGATAGCTTGCCTGTGTGTATTTTTGTGACAATCCACGTGGATACGCGCAGGAATTCAAGTGTAACTTGAACACTTATCCAGCTATTCCAGTGGTCAATTTTCAAAAATGGTCTTCTCTTGGCCAGCAAATAGACGTTCTTCATGCTATATAGTGAACAGGATTCATAGACCTGCAGAATGAAATTCTATACATTGTTCATAACTAATTTATCAATTTCCAGACCAATTTTATTAAGCCTTCAATCAGTTTCCATTTCAAAACAAAATTGTGCATAAAACTCACAATTAGTAGTTTAACATACTGAAGATTATTGGTGTCTTCGGGTTCTAGTTAATTACAATCTCTTCCGACCTCGGTAAGGCTTGTATGTGCGGTTGCTGCGACAACCAGTCATACCGATGATGAAAGAGATGGACACAAGCTCGCCTCGTTGGTAGATGAACGTAACGATATTTATGTTTGTATCCGGGCCTGATTTTACTATTCTACTAGAAGATGATGGTAAGATACGGTGGTCTTCCGTATTTTCCAGAGTGAATTATTAAGAACTCAAACTCTTGCCTTGAGATAAAATTTCAAGGTGATTATTTTATTCTCCTACATGAACTGTACAATAATACTACAACATAGAAGTGACTTTTACTGTCACGTATAGAAGTTAAAATTGACTTTATAAGTTTTGCCTATTTATCCTACATTAGTAGTTTCGCTATCTTATGTTCCTATATGACTAGTATTACTCCCAGGCTCGGCTGGTCTGCTATACTATCAAAACCTAACTGTTCTTGCCTACTCCAATATATTCAGCAAGAACATTCGACACAAAGGATGGACCCCGATGAAAAGCAATTCTATACTCTTTTGAGTTTTTCGCCCATGTTAGTTTGGATTATCTTCCCCAGAGTTTGGTCAGATGCCTATTGATTGTGACGTCATCCCGACTAATCAAACTCCGAGTTTCGCTTCTAGGACGAGAACGTTGAACGTGGTCGAACCGGTTTGGGCTGGTTCTGCTTTGATGCGATCTGTCAGCTAACCAACAACATTACCGAATGTGTTGTTGTTGCATGTCTCTTCTTGAGGGACATATAGTTGATATACAAATTTAGATAAATTTAGATTGTTTTACTTATTCCTACAGGACGCTACAATGTCTCCGTCCTGTCTCTTGCCTATTAGGCATCTGCCTGTAGGATAGGAAGGTTAATAGCACGTGAGCTACCTGAGCTCATCACCAGCTGGTGCTGTTGTGCTTTCTATAGGGAGTCGACATGCTGACTGTCATCCCTAAATGTTAACCCTCATTCACTCCGTCGCGCCCAAACCTATCGATTCTTATTGCTTGATTATTTACTAAACTACCGGCCAAAACAGCTACTGAATATCCTGAAAGTGTGTGCAGATCCCACATCACCAACTTCCATCCTCAACTATTGACAGATATCATCAACCCAGAACCGGTGGTCCTTTCCCATCCTATTCAATTTCTAACTCAATCCTGACTTAATACAGTTATCAGCTTCGCATCAGTTTCGCATCGTTTTCCATGAAACTGTGTTTCGGCAGCACTGGCCGATGTCAACCAGTGCAGCGGTCCTTCTGCGTATTATAGGATGATGCGTATCGTGCTACACCGTTCATTAGCCCACGTGGTATTTTCAAAGATGAATTTCATTAAGGTCTTACTCATAAATATAAGATGTCCATAGGGTCATGACTCCCACCAGACAATCCGATATCTACCATACGTCCCCAATGTTCCCAATTTAATTTTTTAAATCGTAATTAGTTTTACTCAACAGTGGTTTGTTTGTTGTGCACACAGCCATAATATAGAGCAACAACAGTAATGATGAATATTGCTGACTATTTTGAAGGATCTACTTGACAAAATTTTTACTTTTAAGATGCCTGAAAATCAGGGATTATTTAAAACATAGACCCTTCTATATATATGTTCCAAATTTTATTCAAAAATCTCAAGTAGTTTTTACCCAACAGTGGTTTTAGACACGGTATATAGTGACAACGGTAATAAATATTACTGACTTTTTGAAAGGGATTTCGTTGAAATGTATACATCTACTTGACCGATATGCCTGAAAATCGGAGATCAAGTAGTTTTTATGTAACAGAGGTTTGTTTGAATAAATAGAGCCACCAGCTCGTGTTAACATGTAATAGCTATTACGGCGCTGCTCTTTTGCCACACTGCTGGCCGAGCCAGCCGCTCCGGGCTGTAGACACAGGTAATAGTTGTGTATCGGGCTCAGCCCGTAACGCATCATAAAAGATGGCAGCGCCCGTAGACATTCTGCAGACCATAGGCATTTTTCAAGCTATTCCAATAGTTCCTGGTTCGTGAGCGAACCAGGCGATAATTAGACTCTAATAAACAGGCAGTCCATCAAAGGCATGGCATTTGGAGCGATGGACTCCTTACACACATTGCAAAACATATGTACATTAAAGGACAGTTCCGTTATTGGTAAAAGTGTACTTTATTTGAAAGACTATTATATGACTAACATATTGGATCCTAAATAAGAACAATAGACAAATAATATGAGTAATTATACCATTGTAAACATGGGATTATTTTATCTCCCGGGCGGCGCCATTTTCTTGCAACGAGAGCGAGATTTCACGAGATCCTGACGTCAACCCTGCACCAACGCTATCTTTGCCGAGCACGAAGGCTGGACAGTAAATATGTATATGCATAGAGCCATAACATGAGCTAATTTGTAATCGTGTTGCCCAGTTAAGCTAGTAAGTTTTTCAAGTAATTCTAATATCAGAAGTCGGTGGGCAATCATTAACCACTAGACCGCTGAAGCATAGAATCCATTTTCTCTATCTTATCAGAATGTTTCATGTTGCTAACAATGCTGCTGTAAGTCATTGCTGCGCACGACAGCAACACGTTTCAGCAACATTTTTTTTCAAAATGTATCCGGGTGTACTATCTCTGCAAGTAGGCTATTACGCATTTTACACCACACGATAAGGGTTAAATGAAGTGGCACACTTGAAACGTGCGTATTGTCAAATTACTCAGCCGACTCAAGATACCATTATAGCGTGTGTCGCGGGCAGTGTAAATATATATTCCAAGAAAACATATGATATGATAATATTGTCGGAACCATAGAACCGAGTGTAATAATTCGGATACCTACCTGTAGCTGCAAATGCGAAGATTTATCCAATACTAGGGATGTTAGAAACGGTATAGTGGTTCAAAAGATACACTCTGCATGCGGGACAAACTAAGCCAGCAAAATTTCAGACAAAAATTTCAGGATGCGCTCTATCCATCATCCCATATCAGAATGAGTATTACAGCTACAATGACAGAATTTGCTGTGCCGAAGCTTTACAACGTTATCACATAACAGGAAAAATCCCATCAAATTATTTAAATTATTAAAATTACTACAGCTTGTCGGGAAATATTGTCGGCGATGAAAATTCCCAGATTTTATCCTTTAAGCCTTGAATTTGTTCAAGAAAATCTAAATTTTCTCATAGAAAATGTCCACTAAAATGCAACTAAATACAGTGATTTGTATACAAGTGACCTGCTACGTCAATTCACATATCTATATATATCTAAATACATAATTATTTGTGCATATGTCACAGTATTCTAGTACGCTGATTGGCTGGTACATCGGCCGCTGGTTGGTCCAGGCAGCCAGTTCTGACGTCCCAGCAAGTATAAAAGGGGGTGAAATTCGAAGATCAGGAGCATCGTCGGCGAGGAGGCCGAGTGTCGTGAGCTCACTGGAGGTGTGGACTAGATGAGTGGACCAGAATACCTGCAGATAAGAACGATACAGAACATCCCCCACGGTTCCTTATGGCTCTGAGATCCCCACACGTAAAAGCAGTTCTCGGCTAACCTGCATATATACAATTTTGGATGCTCCCGGAGAGCCATCTGGGAGCAATAATAAGCTAAAGTTATGGTTCCCATTTTCGAACACCTATAAGAGGAACTTTTGTGGGAGAGCCCTTGTGGCCTGATATGTAAAGGTCTACATATTGTAGAGCAGCGATGTTTCTTGGTGGATGATTCGCTGGATCTGCCAACCATGCAAAAGTGGACTTCAATCACTGCACTGCATGTCGTGTAAGACACATTTATAATTTTTTGACCGCAGTCGAGTAAACTTTGCCTGGTGCACCGCAAGAATTAAACAATGCACCCCGCACTGTCTGCTTCAATATGTACATGCATTACTTACCTTTTTATAAGTAACCCTCTTTGTTAATGGGTTATGCTTAACTTTTATACTTCCGTCGCCGGACGGAGAACTTTCTCACCACTGTATAAATTATGATTTAGTTATAGAGATGATCTAGTAGACATTACCTCATTGCTCTGATTTACTGTTCTGAGTTTATAGCATATCTACCCCAGAGTCAGCATGCGGAGCCCCTTCTACAGAAACAAGTTGCGGAGATCTGCATGCAGAAACCTTCTACCCTCAGAGAATGTGTCAACTCGCGCTACGAATATGTTAGCGCCTCAATTTCAGTAACGTAGTATCCTGTTCCATCCAAGTAGCTACTAGGTACTCAAGTAACTATACATATTATGTCTTATTGCCATGATTTACGTATGTATAAGGTACTGATGACTAATAGGTACCGTACCGGTCTTCGGACCGCAATTTATGATTTCTTTATTACTGTCTATATTATCCTTGTTTACTGTGGGTGTTTTGACTAACCGCACCGTTTAGGTTATTGACCTATTATATACTTACTACCTCACTTAATCATTATGTAAAAACTGTGATATTGTTCTATTGTATTGGTTAGTTTGTAAAAATTCTGAACCGCAATACACTAGGAGATACTAAACAGCAACAATACGCATCACTTATTCCTGCCATCAACAAATTTACACTGAGGTCGCTGACCGTGCTCTGAATAATTGAGCCTGGCATGCCATCGACTAACCTTGCAATTCAGCTCGATAGGATAGGTTAATAGTGGTTAGGGACAATTTCTTCATTAGGAGACGCATAGTGTACGCCTCCTTTCCAGTTGTTGCAGTAATCTAGCCCCGCAATCCGGCAAGATTGTGCAATATTGGCTACCTATAGGGCCTCATATTTATCAAGTTATTGTCTCTTTCCACGATCCACTGAGCCATAGGGCTTCTTAATTGTTTGGATGACCCGCCCGCACGTTGGACTGATCCGACTCTGGGAAACTATTGGAGGTTTTCGAGTGGTGATGGCCAAAGTGTGGGTTCACATACATCTCCCCCATATCCTCGGATACTTGATATTTAGGTACTTTGCCAAAGAAGTAAAGCACTGCAAAAACATATAGTTATTATTGTAGGATGATATTTTATTCCTGGCCCGCAGTGCATATTGGGCATATTGGAATGTAAACTTATGTCAGGTCAAAGATTAGGTCCATAGGACTGGTGACGGACAAGACGCGCATCTCCACCCAACTCATTGTAGTGTCTGGGCAGGATCTTGGAATCCGCCATGCCCTCACAGGAAGGTACTCGTGGTGGATATTCGTGTCTCTACCCACACCATAATGATATGTCAGTCATTAAATTTGCTTGTGTAAAATGTAGCCATCGTTCAGTGATGTTTTATGTGGTTACAGGGTATCTGGATTCTCACCCAGTTCGGATATGTTGCGAAGTCACATGTACACTTGCTATCCATGGAGGTAGATTCTTTCCAAAGCAACCTACGGGAAGCGGGGCGTCTGCGCCCGTTGGATGGTCATATCTAATGATAGGTAGGAATCTCTGCCACTTGCGGCCAAAACTAGTTCCTGTTTCTAACACCTAAATGGTAGATCAGGATTAGCAGAAGGCCCGCATAAATAATAGCAGCACCCACCAATACAGTATCTTAGAATAACATAAGATGGCGACTTGGGAATCCTTCGGGAACTGCTAACCCCATCTTCACGTAAGCCAGTATGCATCACGTTAATTATATTTTCACTATGATGGTCTTTTTCCCTAGCACTTTTGTTGAACAAAAGAGTGGCCCTTTTTGCCAACTCTTTTCCTCTGCTTCGGCGTCGAAGGCATTTTCCTGTGACGGAGGCCCATGTGAGGCACTTTCCTCTCGCATAAGCGAGATGTCCTGGATGGAGGCCCGCATGAGGCTACTACCTCTCGCACCATCAGGAAAATATCCAGGTGAAGGAGGCCCATGCGAGGCACCTCCTTCCCGCAACATCAGGAGTCTCTTTCTTTGTATAATGAAGGTATAATAGCTTATATTAAGTTAAACAGTGACTTCGTGCGGATGCTTCCCTTGCGAGGATACCTCTGCAGATTTACGAATCTGTGTGGTACCTCCAGCGACCCCACATGCAAAGTACATCAGCTAGCTCTACTTTATGTATTATCATTATATGCTCAATTACTGTCAAACGATTCACCTTGTTTGACAAATAGATACATCTTTTTATAATTTATTCTCCATAATCCCAAATTGACATGGAAAGACATACTGGTGACACCAACAGCTGGGATGATACCATGCAGTTCAATCTCAGTGGCAATGGTCACACGGCCCCACCGGAATGATTGAGTTCCACCAGCCTTAGGATCCGGTCTATGTATTTCACGGAGCGATGTCACACAGGATCCGGAACCCAGAGACTCGGAGATAGCCAGCCCCGTCATTCGTCATGCATGTGTTGCGAGACGGCCAAGCATTTAGTACCAGAACGACCTGATGGACTACAAGTGGCGCCCAATGTGGGGCTCAAAAAACGAGAAGCGAACTCACACCAACACCCTTCAGCGAGCTCAATTCACCATCCACAGACAGTCAGCGATCCCTCGACTCGCTCATATGTGAGGGGACCTTCCGCGATGCCTCACAAGCAGGAACTGACTTCTTAACCTTATCAGACATCCGTGATAGGCCAATATCACAGAGTGAAACACGGAGAATTCGCTCACGAACAAGCAACAGACACGCAAACAGAAAATATATACGGGTGGATCCAGGAGGGGGTATGTCCTCCCCAGGAGTCTGTTATACCACTATCCACAATGGCCAAATACTACTACCAGTGGTTTGGAGAATGCCATATGCATAACAACGTTCTCTACATCAACAACTGACTGGTAATCCGGAATGTTATCGCCAACAAATATTATCACAGCTACACGATAACGCAGGACATCTAGCCATTGAACGAACACTTATGCGGATAAAACAGAGATTCCACTGGATCTAGATTCGCGATAGTCTGAAGGCATGGACTGCCAAATGTATTCCATGCCAAAGACATGCTGTTGGCCAGCATCATTCAGCACCACTTCAAATTAAAATAGTTGGTGCACCGTGGGAGCGAGTGGCTATTGACGTGCTCGGCCCCTTGAATACAACGGATGACGGAAATAAGTACATCCTCGTATTACAAGATTACTTTACGAGGTGGGTGGAAGCATTTGCTTTAATGGATCAAGAGGCATCCGCAGTAGTGGAGGTCCTGGTAAGCAATGTTTCGGTATGCCTTATGAGCTACACTCCGATCAAGGAAGTAATTTTGAGAGCCGGCTGATTGCCGAGCTCTGCAAATTGTTTCACATCGTCAAAACAAAGACGACTCCATATCACCCCCGCAGTGACGGCATGGGGGAGAGATTCAATCGAACTCTTGCGGAGATGCTTACTAAAGAAACACGCCTTGATCGTCGAAATTGGGATCTACGACTCCCATATTTGACCATGGCTTATCGCACTTCAGTACATTCCAGCAAGGGTTATACCCCGGCTCAGTTAATGTTAGGCTGTGAATTAGCCTTACCCCTGGATCTGGCCATGCCCCAGATTCCAGGTGAAAAATTCACCTTCTCTTTACGTCGAACTCATGAGGCAGCAGATAAAACAGACCCATGAGTTACTGAGAGCAACCTTATCCACTGCACACCGGCGGCAAAAGATGTGACACAACCAGAGGGTGCATGGAGATCCATATGAAGCAGGAAAGATGGTATGAGTTCACAATTTGCGACGATCTGCAAACGTGCCGAGTAAACTGAGTTATCAGTGGAAAGGCCCCTATGTGGTAGTAGGTAAGACGTCGGACATGACCTACCGTATCCGTGCTTCGGATGGCCTGACCTCAGTCATCCACTTCGATCGGCTAAAACCTTGTGTCAGTGACGACCCTGCACCAGAGCTTGGGCATTCCCTGTGACACGGGTACCCAGACAGAAGTTACTACGGAGATTAGTATTCCCAATGTTAGCGCAGAGCACTGCGGTGCCAGTTCGACCCTTCTTCTACCAAGCCAGAAGTGTGGTGAACAAACGGCTAACACTGGGGACGATGACGAGATACGTACTCGCCCTCTCCCTCCTCAGCATGGGTCTACTTGATCTGGGACTTTCTTGTTTGTTTTGTCCAAGGGAATGGATAGAAAAGTTGTTCCGCCAACCTCTCCCCATTCCCACCCACTTCATGCTAAACCCCCCCCCCCATTATAGAGTTACCACAAGCGGAGGCTCTGGCAGACCCAAGCCATACTTCCTGTGGGGTGGAACATGTAATGAATAGCATGGAAGTGAAGGGGCCAGATGAGGCCTTGGCATGTTTAGAACAGCAGAACCGCACAACTCGGTGTACCCGACCACACCCCCAAAATCGCGAGACCACTCTCCACCCAAGTGACACTCATATCCATAGTCACACCACAGCCCCAGATCCAACTCATGTCTCTCATCTACACACCAAGTTCGGACATCATCGACCCAGTCCATTTTACACTCCACTCATCGTCTGTTGACCGTCAATCTTCAGATATGAGAGAGACTGCTGTTGCAGAGGAGGTGGCATCCCGCACCGCATCGACCAATCAAACCCCCATGGTTGGCAGGAAAGCAGCCTGTTAAGCAGACTCTCGGCTCGAATTTTCCTGGTACCTAAAAACTATGACATGGTACCAACCGTTGTGTAATGGGAGATTAGCACACTCCCATGCCCAAGGGCCACTCTATCCATACGGTCCACCTTTCCAATCCCCCCCCCCCCATGAGCAGTCAGAACACCACACCACAGACGGAATGCCAATCACATACAGAACACACTTGCCCTCAATACTGGATACGTCAACTCATTATTGTGCGCAACTCACATACATCCTCGGTTATGTTAAGAGTAACAGAGACACTCATCATCGGTAACCACATCGCTTAGCAGCACCTAGCCTTTTTAATTAGAAAAAGTTAGAGACATAAATTTCCACACCGTTCCCATCCGCACAGATACGGGAGGTTTTTCTCTTCCCACAAACCCAATATCCCGCAACCGCAACAGACTCGGCATTCACCAGCATGGAAACCTGGAATATGCCCACTTCGCATTACATTAGCATCATACAGCAGCTCGGATCTCCCGACAACAGAACACGATCTGAGTACATCACCTGTCACACCTAGCTCTTAAGTTTGTTGAGCAGTCTCTGATGTGGGACAATATCAAAGGCCCTAGCAAAGTCGAGGTAAATAATGTCTACAGAGCTACCATCATCTAGAATTCTAGTATAATAGTTTAGAGTTTCTAATAGCTGTGTAGTACCGGAGCGTCCACTCAGGAAGCCATGCTGACAGCTTGACATGAAGTTGGACATGTGTTTTACGAGTTCATTTCTTACAAAACGTTGCATGACTTTGCATATTACAGACGTCAAGCTCACTGGCCTGTAGTTGCTAGTGGATGTTTTGCTGCCTTTTTAAAGATTGACGTGATTTAACCCTTTTTCCAGTCCTCCGGGATACTCCTCCCTCTCAGTGAGATATACCTAATTATCCGAGGTGGTTACGGTCCCATGACATCGATGAGGACATGATCAACGGGGCGTCCACTATATACATTTGGAAGGTGTGGTACAGGTTTTCATGGGGCAGCATTGACAGGTGATATATTTTGCTGTCCATATCTTCACAGCTGCATCTATTCCGATCCAGAGTGGACTGTCCAGGCACGGTCTTCTAAGATATAACTAGCACATGGTAATGTATGACTGTATAGTAAGATGACTTTATTCAGACTGAGTTATAATGGGTTAGCAACAGGGCTAATTAGGACAGGGCGGATACGTGTCAATTATGGCTGGTACTATAATAAATCAAGGGGATTTAACTGAAAATCAATATTCACTTGCCAAGACAATAAATTTACTCACATGGTCCTTTTGGAATATACTTTAAACGTAGTCACATGCTTGGTCCTCGAATAACACATATAATCCAGTGTGCTTTGCCTATACATCCAATATGGGTAAATTTGTAGATAGCACACCATACTAACTATAACACAATGATACTCAGTTTAATAAATATAGATATAAACTGGACCAAATTATTAGGACAGCAAAGATAAACTATTACCATTATGAATTTGATGAGCAAAAATATAATATAAAAGAAACATTGAATAAACAGAAAAGCAGCTTGGAAACCGCACGATTTATTAGTAATAACACAATTATAACAGATAAAAATGCTATAGTAGACAAATTCAATGAATACTTTATTAATATTGGACCAAAGCTCTCACAAAAAAAATCCAATCTAGCTCAGACAAAAATATACAAGACTATTTGTCAGGCAGCTACCAACACTTAAAGGTACTATGTCACACCAAGTTGTCTAAAATGGAAAATAATAGCAAATTTACAATATTCCAGGCGTATAATGGAATATGAAATGACAACCCATGTTGAGCGCCCTATCATTGAAATTGAATTGTGCATAAAAACTATACAACGTGGATGAGTTTTATTTAAAATGTGTAGGGTGTGCCTCATGAAATGGTGGAACAGCCATTCAATAAGAAGAAGGACTTCCAGAGTCGCGAGTAGGTCACAACCCGTAAACAAATCTCTCGTGACAGGGATGTGTTTGCGAATGTTATGCTACATATTTTTCTTCTCCTACTCGCGTGTTTTAGCGTGTTCTCATGTATAAACTTCAAGTTCAAGTTCAAAGTTGCTTTATTTCATGTTTTTTTTTATACATATAAATACTCTAAACAGGCAGTCCATCAAAGGCATGGCCTATGGAGCGATGGACTCCTTACACACATTACAAAACATTAGTACATTAACATATATATGACACACAAAACAGTGGCACAGTGACAGAATGCTAACAAGCTATCTAGATATGAATACTTATACAGGGACCTAACTATCCTACTGGAATTATTTGCCAACAAATTAACCCATTTGGGGATTTTATTAGCCATACAGATTTTCGGTGAGAAAGGATATGAATCCCGCCTCAGTGAAAAATTTCCCGTATCTGTGCGGATGGGAACGGTGTGGAAATTTATGTCTCTAACATTTTCTAATTAAAAAGGCTAGGTGCTGCTAAGCGATGTGGTTGCTGATGATGAGTGTCTCTGTTAGGAGAATTTTGAATGTGCTTAGGTAAGACTAAATTAGTGAGCCATTCCTCTTATAATTAAAAGTACTCCCTTTATATGGGAGGAATTAATCCTGTGACGCTTAGAATGGGAAAGAGAAAAACTTTCCATATAGGGCTGACCGAATCACCTTCAAAACTTCCAGGTGTGGTCATCCGCCATCTATGACGTCACTAAATAGTATAAAAGGAGGAAGCGCACTCTGAAACTTCGTCTTCCCGTCAAAACTCGACACCAGGGAAGAACAAATAGCATTAGGCTTCTTTCGTATCGAAAACTAAATTCTGTTGTCTCCTTATTATTAATTCATTATTGCAATACTTGGCCTGGAAAGTTAAAAATGAAGAAATAAGGTTTTAGGTTTTAATTAGGTTCCCGCAACCAACTACCATGCGGGAACGAGATGTCACTCCTCAAAGATTTAATGTTGTTGGTACCAGTTTCGAAAAGATTCCCGTGCAGCTCGTTATTAGCTAGTGGAGAACCCTGTACCAGAACTAATTCTACCCTCAGTCGCATCAGGGAGCGCTAAGCCACCTCCAGTCACCACATCCACACCGGTCCTGAAGCAGATGAAGAAGCACAAATAGGCCGCAGAATCCATTCCGGCAGCACCTGCATCTGTAACCAGCAACAAAACCATAACCACTACACCCGCACCAGTATTGTCCGGAGCAATCG
Source organism: Chaetoderma sp. LZ-2023a (assembly GCA_034401795.1). Taxonomy (NCBI): domain Eukaryota; kingdom Metazoa; phylum Mollusca; class Caudofoveata; order Chaetodermatida; family Chaetodermatidae; genus Chaetoderma; species Chaetoderma sp. LZ-2023a. The sequence continues at coordinate 113,760,084 of CM067367.1, forward strand.
CAGCCAGTCAGCCTATATCGGTAGTTATCATGCCGCCTACGGAGATGGAGATTCCAAGCTACTCGCAGTCGCCATCTCCTCCTGACCTGACCAAAGACGAGGGACCAGGACCATCGCAGCCTACATCTATTAGCATCACTCCGACCCGTGTCATCCAGCATCCGCATCCAAGTCTTTCTGATCCAGCAATCAGGAAGGGGACTACGCCCGAACGACCATACATGGGGGAAATACGTATCGCTCACACGAAGGACATCCAGCTTGTGCCCAATGTCACCGTGAATCGCCTTTTGAAGTACGCCAAGTCTCGGAAGATGTCATCACCTGCCGCATCCGCTCCCGCATCACTGCCTCGGCCTACAATACGACTCACCACCATCACCACAACAACCACCACAAAGACCGCAGCATCAGCCGCCTCAACATCAACCAGCACTACCGCCGCCATACGAACAAACATTCTAGCGTCAGCAGTAACTGTGAGAAACATTATAGACGCTCATCTTCCCGCAAATATCACTTCAGACATTTCTGAAAGCGTGAGTCATAGTGAACGCATCTCAGCATTAATAATTCATCCACCACGACCAACCACCATCAGTCGAGGGACCCAAACTCAGTGGGGAAATTTTTCAGCAGAGGTGTGATCATTTGTGATACAGCAGAACATCAGTGGTGCGACTCATGGAAAATTACTATTTATTTATTTATTTTTGAAATACTTGTCTGTTTATTATATATGTTAGATCGATTGAATCACGTCCCTGGGATGACTACGGTTATCCAACACAGCTGCGCAACTTAGTTGCCCAGCTGTCTCCCACACAAAATGAGCACTGCGGACTCCAGTGTTGTAAGAGCGTTGTGTGCGATGGAAAGTATACAACACCCTGCAGTGCAATAATGTCATGATCTCGCCATGCAGTCTCAGCTATGCTGAGGCTGCCTGATAAACTAACTTTTGAGTTATTATTATGTTCTATCTTACTTTTTATTTTTCTTAGATGTCAGGACGGCTATGGGGTCAGCGAGAGCTGCCCATTGCGGACCCGTTATAACAGGCCGCAAATATTTTAAATCAAGATACGTGTTGCATACCCATTTATTTACCCGGGTGCGCAAGTAATTCGGCCGTAATATTTGAAATACCCATAAGGGTATGTTACGTGGAAATTATATATTTGATATACATATATTTTATATATTATTATATATCTTAACTTAAATGGTGGTACGTTGGAGCTTGGGTGTTCTCTGTGGAGATAATAATTATCTGCACCCAAAGAGAACACCCATGCGAGCTATTGTTTAGGAATCATTGACTAAATAAAGTTAAAAGCATGCAGCAAAATATTAAAACAAAGCAAAAACAAGAAAAGACCTGGAAAAATAATTCCAGGTCAAAAATTAAAACTGAAAGTATGCCTTCCCTCTCCTCTTTGGCACCTCTATGTGCCCTGTCTCTTGAATGCGCGTCTGTTGTGTTTCTACTCCTCTCCGGCCACGTGCCTACCTGGGAAGTCTATAATTCCAGCCTAGTGTACATCCGTGTGTCGATCCGCAATGCGTGATCGTTTGCCACAGATGTCAAACTATGAGGGGGTGGTGTAGTTCAGATCGACCGGTCAGGTGCAGGCCGTACCAGCTAAGCTGGGTATGCGCTGCCCGTCCACACGCCACACACCCCTGGGTAGAGCTATAAGCATATATGGGCCTATAGGAGAGATCACGTTGTAAAAACAACTAAGTTCGTTAAAGCGTCTAGTGCGTATGCGTATGCTTAATACTATTTTTGACAGAGCGTGTATTTCACGACCAAGATAGGATGCCGCTTTTAGTGTACCGAGTAGGTATATTGTAATCCTTTCTAATTACTTCTTCCCGCCGAATCTGGCATCAGTCAAGACCAAAATCGGTTAAGAAATGGCTTTTTGATTATCTTCAGAATATTGCCGTGACGTCGTAACCATGTGTACGCAGAAATTCTAGACTGTTCTAGACCAGTCGACTGCATCATTATTAGCTACGTGCTGATTGGCTAGTGCTTGACCGATGATTGGTTGAAACCTGCGCCTATGACGTCACAGGTAGTATAAAAGGAGATGAAATCCAGAACTCGAGAGCATCCTTGGCCAGGGGCCGAATAGGTTGGATCTGTATGCAGCTACTATCAGTAATACAGGCATTAAGTAGATCACTTCTGTCTCGGGACGTTTCTCTTCCGTAGCCACAGCAGCAATCCAACCCACCGCACCCAAAGCAATTTTGTATCTCCCTATTGTACGGGGGCCTTTTTGGAACTTTTGAATATTGTTCACGAATACATCAAGAACTAACTCGGAACACAAACTTGCGGTGAGGCCTTTCCCAGCCTGAATATGTGATTCTACAGATGTAGAGTCAGCGATGTTCTTTGGTGGATGACTCGCCGGATCTGCCGGCCACGACAAAAAGTGGTTATCCAACAGTCCCAGCACTGATGTCGCACAGGTTTATTTTAACTTTTTGACCGCAGCAAGTAAACTTTGCCCGGTACGTTTTAAGAGCTAACTGATGTACCCCACACCATTAAGCGTAGTTATGTATCTTCATCCGTATTCAACAACCCCCGCTTATGAATCTGTACCATCGGTGTACGGGAACTTTCTTCCTAGCAGTGATGTTATGGTATTACTTACAGACTACTCGTTTGACATTCTATATTGTGATTACAGTCCTGAGTTCGACCCGCTCCCGTCCTGGACTGCATGCGGAAATCCTGTTTGTGGGAACCCACATGCGGGAACTTTCCAGCTTCCAGAGAAGGCATCAATTCACGTCACACCAAGGATGATGTATCAATTTCAGTAACACGATAGCCCATGCTTAAGAATGGCTACCGATTATTCAGGTAACTATAATTAACATTTTAATTATTCCGTTAATTACAGCTTTAATACTTATACTTTATCTGTATAAACGGTCCCGATGACTAAAAGGCACCGTAACGGTCTTAGGACCGCTAGTTATATTTTCTCTATCTGTTTATAGTTATTATTATTTTCTAGAAGGTGTTTTCACCAACCGCACCATAGTAGGTTTCTCAAGCTATACTCTATATATTATTCTGATCATTTCACATTGTATTGCTAGTTCTGATTAGTTTTATATATGGCAAGTAGCCATCAGTTTATATGTTTTGTTCATTTATAGAAAAATATAGGACTGCAGTGCACGCAGGAATCACTATACAGCAACATTTGTATATGCAGCACGTTCTCCTGCCACCAACAATTTTTCACTGAGGTCGCTGTCCGTGCTATAATTCTGTTTAGCCCGGCATGCTACCGACTAAAAGCATTTCTATTCAGCTCGATATGATAGGTTTAATATTATTAGAGACAATTTCATCATTAGGAGACGCATAGTGTACGCCTCTTTTCCGGGAGTTGCACTCCGGCAAGGTTGTGTAAAATTGGCCAACATATCTAATAGGCCTCATATTTATAAGTTATTGTCTCTCTTCATGTTCCACTAAGGCTTATGGCTTCTTAATTGTTTGGATGCCCCTATCCGCACCAGGGACTGATCCGACCCTGGGAAACTATTGGGCTTTCCGAGTGGTGATGGCCAGGATGTGGTGTCACACACATTTTCCGCATATCTTCTGATACTTAGTAGTTAGTTTTCCTTGCTAAGGTAGGAAGCACAGCGAAAACATATCTTAATTATTATTTTCTTTTATCTGCTGGACAATCCTCCCACACCGCAGTGCATAAATGGGCAACTTGCATTTAAACCTAACGTCAGATTAAAAAGATAGCTCCATAGGACATGGTGACGGGTGAGATGCGCATCCCCACCGAATTCCATAAGAATGTCTGGGCATGATGTCAAGACCTGCCACGCCCTCACGGGAAGGACATTCATGGTGGGTATTCGTCTCTCTTACCCCCACCGTAACGATAGATCAGTTGCCTAAACTTGCTTTTACAAAAAGTGACCAATGTCCTGTGACGTTTTGTGTGGTTATGGAGCAAGATGTCCGGATTCTTACCCAGTTCGGAGATCTTGCGAGGTAACATGGATGCACGCTGTCTTCAGTATTCATGTCTTAGGGCATCCGCTCTCAATGACAGCCATATCTAAAAGCTAGGTAGATGCCAGCCAATTGCTAAAACTAAATGTTAGGTTAGGCATAGAAAAAGGCCTGCATAAATAAAAGCGGCAACTACTAATTCAGCATATTGGAAATTACATAAGACGGTGACGTGGGAATCCTTCGGGAATCGCTCATCCCGTCTTCACGTAAAACAGCATGCAACCTAATAGTCATAATTTCACTAGGTATGGTCTTTTCTTTACAGCATTTTGGTTGAATATCAGAGTGAGCCCTTTTTGGCCAATACTATTCTCCCGCTTTAAGCGATGGCGATGGCGACATTTTTCTGTGATGGAGGCCAGCAAGAGGCACTTGCCTCTCGCAAGGATTCAGTGCCAACGGCCCACGCGAGGATAATACTCCTCACCTAAACTAGCACTAGGAGTAGTGCCCGCATGAGGCACTTGACTTTTCGACATTATAAAAGATAATTTTCTTTCCTTTCAGCTTAGAGGTATGATAGCTTATATTAAGTTAATTAGTTATCTCATGTATGGGAGCCTCCCTTGTGGGGATACCTCTGTGGACCTATGAGTCTGTGTGGTACCTCCGGGAGCCCCACGTTTAAAAGTTCATCAGGCTGTCTCTATGTCTTGTATTTTCGTATGCTCATTTTTATCTAGCATACTTGACGGTCTGTTTTAGGTAAAATCATTGTATAGACTTATTTTAATTAGGTCACCAATCAAATCTTGTAAGTCCATAGATCACGAAATTGCTATGGACAGGCATACTGGTGACACAAACTCTTGGGATGAGACTGTTGTGTTTAATGTTGCGACAATAGTCGCACAGCCGCCACTGGAACGATTGAGTTCCACCGGCCTTAGGAGCCGGTCTTTGTTACCCATAGGGCAGTATCGCATGGGATCCGTAACCCCGAGACCGGAAGCTAACCAGCGTCATCACTCGTCATGCACATGCGGCACAGCGAGTCGACACCAGACAACGGAACGGCCCGACACTACCCCGCGAGCTACACAACTCACAGCTAAACCGTATTCAAGATACACACTATTTTGCTTTTGGAAACTGAGTAGTGAACTTGTGAACAGTGATAAGTTGTGACACTGAGGGTTAATTCTTGCCTCATTGTCGATGATTCTCTGCCAGCGTCAGAGCATGGTATCTCTTCTGATGGGCTAGCCCCAGGCTGCAGTTGTGCATGGTCGCTTGATTCTGGCATCTCTTTCCGCAGTCGTTTAGATCTCCTCGTACTCTAAAATAATACAAGATCCATCAGAAGATGGCATATCCCCCCAGACCACAACATTTCAGTGATTGGGGAAAATGAATTGATAGCATCACAGACACAAAGCAAGTATTGCAGTGGATGTACAGTCATACTGACAGCACATGCACATCTTCAAGTGGTAATGACTAACCTCTCCACGTTTCAAAAGAATTGTAGCTAAACTGTAGGAGGAGTTGCGTTGACAAGAAATGACTGGCAGAGATGGGCAGACAGACAGGCAGACGGACGGAGAAGTTGGTGGGCTGGAACCACCACTGTTTGGCCATGCCCTTTAGCATTTCGCGTAGTGACAGGTTCCTGGTTCTACTCGATGTTGTTAACCAGGTTTCGTTGCAATGTCATTAGTCAATCATGGATATAGGCCTTGTTAGAAATATCAACAAAATTTACAGAGCGACCAACTGACTGACCTATGCTAGCTGCTGGTTGCAGCTAAACTAGACAGTAAGAATCCAAAATAAAGGCAAAAATGTGCTGAATATTACCTGTGTCTGAGTGTCTGCTACATGTGCTGGTTCTGCTGCGTCTGTTGATCTCTCCCTCTTGCTTTTCTCGATTTTTCTGCATTGAGATCCGTCCCCTCTCTCGAAGTTTTTTAGCAATGGTGACGCATACCTCACTCGTGGGCATATAGTATGATTGTACCCTTTCAACTCATCCGCCTTCTTCTCTCTATAAGGGCGCTGATTCTCAGCACCTTTACGGCCCATCTGCACAATTGGAGTGCTGGAAATGTAAGTGAATGATTTGTTATTCATTTAATGTCAAAGTGACTACATAAGCTAGAATAATTCCTAATGAAATGTAATGAGCAATGAGCTAACATCTCATAAATCAAATTATGTTTATTACATTATCCAAAAGATTTAATTTTAAATTCACTTTGAATCAAATCAAAATCATATTATTTATATATTAAATATAAGCCAGAATTTGGAACGTCGAAACACCACCTCTATAAATGTAAGGGTATGTAATAAATGATACATTTGGTCATGGAAGTCGATTTCACAAGGAAAAGGTGTATTACGTTATCTATTTGATCAAGATGTCTCCTTTAATAGGCATAGCAAACGATATAAATTATATTTAATTTGAGCGTGTATTGTGTCTAATTAGTCTGGCACGGTAACATGTCACGGAACATGCTTACAATGCAGCTAAAGTGCGCGACCTTGTTACCACGTGCTTGTGTGTTTATTACGTCATCTGGTTTGTATTGTATTTAAGTCACCTATAGGAGAGGCCCAGGACTTGATGCAACAAATTTAATAGGAAATGTTTTGCAACTGATATTATAAATCTGTATATAAACATGTATATTCCAGTTTTCTCCTCTGTATATTTAAGTAATTCATACTTACATGTGAATCAGATTAAAATCATCAAATCTGTAGCTTGTAAATGAGTTCTATGAAGCAGCATGCGTTATAGACCGGACCCAGTTCCCAGTGCGCATATCACAAATTGGTTCCCATGCTTTCCCACTGAACTATGATAACGTAGAGTGTCACACAGACTGAGGACACTTTGGATGCCATAATACACCGATAGCGTAATAAACATTTGCGCATTATAGCCACTGTTCTGCTGGCATATGAGTATGCCGTAGTTTATTTTACATACCCACGTTGGAAGGAGATGTAAGGCCATTACACTATATATCTCAATATCCTCTCTTTCTTGCCGTTTCTGAGAGAATGGTATAACGTAATAAACATACTTAACGAGGTCGCTCACAATCTGATATTTTTACCTTTTGTCAAGTTCAAGCAATTTGCTAGTTTGTCTTACTGTAATTGTTAAATCATATAATCAATGACCTTACCATTAATAAACGTGAAATACATTCATAAATACTTGATTTTGAACTAAGAGATGGACAATCTAAAACGGATATCGTAATAAACAGCATTTTCATGGACAGTGCATGTTGACCATTAAGTACATCATCAAGCTATAAATACTAAGTAGAGAGCTCAGTGCATCGTGTATTTAGATGGAAACCAAGGCAAAGATTAAAGTGAAACCTACACCTACATAAGATCTATACATCTTGATAATTTATACCCTGTACATTGGACATTTTGTGCCATTTAGAGGCCAAAATCTATAAGAACAACACATTTCCGATATAGCAAACTATATATGCCCATATTCAGTTTGATGAGCTCTTTCGGAATACATAAGTTATTTTATAATTGACCAATGTAGTATTACTTTGTGATATAAAGACATGATTTTCTCCTACTGGCACCAAATTCGCGGGACTGGCTCATATGTTATAATGTCGACTGCCTGTTATAAGTTCTTTTGTCTTATATACAAGACACCACCCTGCTAATGCTCTGTATCTGAGGTTCGCTGGTGCCGCCGGATAGCTGCTTCATCTCTGCGTCGTTGACCTAGTTTAAACCCTTCTTTTTACAGAAGATGCCATCTCCCTACATACCATGAACCTCTCAAACAATCGACTTGCTTGAAAAATCCACTGAGTGCATTAAGATGAAATTATCATAATTTAAATAGAGTCAGATGACTCTGTTGGACATCTTACGGCGCAAAGTGTGCACATATGATGTTAGTGCAAAGACAGTGTGATGTAGAGGGTGTTATAAATGCAACAGGAAGGGTTGGAACTAAAATCCTGATGGGTTATCTAAGACTATGCCTGATCTGCTAAGTTCTAAAGAAGAATCGAGTTTTTATGGGAAGTGTAATGCGATATAAACGTTCTACAAGAAAAGACCGAGCTTGCTAAGAAAAATAGATCTTAAGCCAAAATGTTGTTAGTTGAAAAGTTGTTGGCCAGCCTTGCAACTTAATTTGCAATCAGACAGAACAACAGGTCAAATACCAACAAACGGAAAAACCTAATGAACTAATAGCTAGCTAACGTCTCAAAGGTCAAATTAACCTACTGTGTCCCAGAAAAGTGTAATGGTTATCTCGAAAATCACTTTTAAAAAGGTCAATTAAAAACTGACTAAGTGATTGGCATCAAAGTTGAATCTTATAAATAAATGTCACTTATTATAAACAATACGTAAGGTAGAGACTAATGATAACAATCTGGCAAGTAAATGGTGCACAGATTAAATACTGCAGTGATAGCGATTGAGTACACTATCTGGTAACATCACGCCAATTTAAATTCTTTCCGGCTTTGATATTTAACTGCAAATACTAATGGCGTAACAGTGTTGACACTATCTGGCAACAGAATACCGCGAGTACAATCCGGCAAGACTACCAAATGGAAGACACTCTGACAGGCTACAAACACCAAAATGGGGACTAGACTCAGCGATATAGTCGGGTATACAAGTACCAAGTATGAATGCAATCCGGCAATAAGTACCAATTGGAAAACATTGACAACAAACTACTGTCCTGAAATCTAACAAGTGAAATGGAAAACTAACTCTACAAATTGACTAGAACAACCTGGCACAGAAAGCAATCATAGGCCGCTGTTGAACCATGAGGTGAATAGGCAGAAGAAGATTACTTTGCCTGCAAAGCTATTCAAACAACAAGAATGAGGATAAGGACGCCAAAGAGACTTAAATTCTAGGGAAGCCGGTTACTGAAATGATTTAGTAAGACTATTGATTTTTAGACTGTCCTGAGGCTAACTTCTTAGGTTATAGGAGCGCGAACTCGCTATTGAAATAGCCTGGGCAAATAAAGCAGACTTATAACTTAATTGTAAACCCTTCGTGGCGATGAATATTATTCAAACGTGTTCTTGAAAACACAGTTAACCAACATTTATCAAAAGAAAGAGTTTATACCTTGCTGCTTTACTTTCGCACTCCCTGCTAAGATGGACAAGCTTTCCCTTTGGGCCTGGGTTAATGTGAGACCGGACTAAGTTTTGAGCATCCAAAGGGTGCTGATACCTAGAGCCAAATTTGTGGCAATTTAGAACTAATTTTAAAGTACCCAGTCAAAGTTTTGCTAAATTAATCAGAAACAGCCAAGACAGAAGTGATAAGCACCCTAGGCTGCTATCTAATAAATCTGGTTCACCTATCCTAGCTTTAGCCTAAAAAGTGTGCGGCCGACTTACTTTAATAGAAATCTCTAGACTATGACATTTTAGTACTGAAGCCATCATCAAGAGGGAGGAACACCCCTTTGACAATGACCTAACACTTTAACAAACAGATTTGAAATATTTAATAAATGCCATCTTGTAATTAACAATCAGATAAAGTCCTAGTGTCGTGTAATAGGTAATAACAATTATCGGTTCTGTACTTGTACTGTTGAAGTGTGCCTACATGAATGTAATCTTCATAAACTGGACAATAATTGGTTGCGCCTCGAAGTGGTGGCATATCCGCAACAAGAAGAAGTTTCAGTTTCTCTCATTTCTATATTTGGAAGCGTGACTTGTATTTTTAGTTCCAAATGCTGATTTTAACACAATGCATTTCAATTCATTTCCTACTGGACAATTTTAACATAATGCATCTCTTAATAAAATGTTACTGGCGAAATACATGACTATCCAATACAGTCTGAAAGTTATACTCTTACTGGATTTTATACAATAATGATTAAATAACCAAGGTGGCGGCCGGCCGTAAAAACTGTGTTATCTTTGAAATTGAGCAATCACGTGACAATGTGGCTGACAGCAGAAAATCAGACGTATCTGGTTCCATGAACGTAGCCCATAGCCACAAGGACTAATTATGCGAGCATGTACGAACATGGAATCAAATAATGGTTGAGAAAAAGCTGCTTAAAAATACAGGTTTAAGACCTAATAGCAATTTAGTACAAGAAGGCGGAAATGTAAAAAACTAATGTTACCTGCTATTACAGCAATGAAACCCGTCTCCTTGGGCCATGACGTTGAGCGTTCCCTTTCTCCGACTGTGCAGTGTGCAAACTATAACTATCACAAATAATTTAAATATCAAATCTGTGAACAGAAAATAGGTCTTGTGCGCACATCTGGCACTCGGTTCTAGTCAGCAAAAGCGCTTTTAAATTAAGTGGCAATACAGCAGTACAAAAATACAGCCACGGTTACCAATTAATCAGCTGGCCATACAGAATCCGAGCCCACTAACATTTTACGCAAATAAAACTTAGAAAGCAACACACTACCATACTGCACAACAGCCAGCGAAAGAGAACGCTAATATTTTGGAAACTTCAATGTCAGACAAACTGCAATTGCCAATGTAGCCGTTTATATTCGGATTTGAAATCATGCTAATGTAAAGCTCACGATCTAGTCAGAGCGTTACTCCAAAATCGACATGTAACCATTCCACTCTGAATTCCGTTTCGACACACACATCAGAAAGCATTGGTCTGAGAATCTGCGAGAAATTCATTGAATAGCTACCGGAAACTGTTGCACTACGCATCTGCAACAACTTCTAGGATCATCATTCAAAGAAAATCAAACAAGAATCTCAAACACAGGCTATCAGAATCCAAGGGTTAACATCTCTGGATAGCTATTACTTGATATGGAAATCTGGAACCTAACAAAATCCATGCTGTCTAAAATTCACGTTCGTCTCCTATGAATAGTCTTTGAGAACTATTCCTCAAGTGAACACATTCCAATATAAATCTATCCAAGTAAATGCATGCCTCTGATAAGCACTCAAATAAATTCCATCTATATTAAGTCCATCGAACAGCAAATAATGTCATTTCACAAAAAATGGCCCGTTAAACAAACTGAAGAAGTCCTCCTATTTAAGGAGCACTGCAACCGAATAATGAAAATTGGTTCAAATTCACAGTTCAAATGAAATGTTGACACAGCCTCAAAATTCGACCCGGTTGCTGTTTGATTACAATATATATGGACTCCCTGTATGCACAATATTGTAAATATCATTCAGCCAAATAAATGAAGATTCAATTCAGGTAAATATCTGTACCGAATTGCCACATATACCAAATTTTCCAGAATAAACCTTAAGTTTATTCACTTCCGCTTTAGCTATTTGTACTTCCATTTTATCTGTCCCCTTCGCTTTACGAAGAAGCAGGGATAGTGGAAATACAGTCCATTTTATAGGACCTGCCTCGCTATATTGTCTTTTATATTTTCTCATAATTTGTCTCTGAAGAGTATTTTTGATAACATTAAGTCCGATCTAGTAGAAGCAAGTTTCCAGATGGCAGAAATTTACAGATAGACAACACTGAGATGCTATTTTGTCCAATAAATCTTGGTTTCGGGTAGAAGAAAGTTATCAAGTTCCACTTAACATTAGCAGAGAACCAGCACTGAAATACCTCTTGTTATCCAGTAGATTCCGATTTTCTGTTGAAGCAAGGTGCAGACAGCAGTCAATTCATGGATAGACAGCATTTTCTTATTATCAAGTAGATTCCGCACTTGATTTTAGTAGCAAGAACACAGTTTTTATAGAATCATTGTCCAGCACTGATTTTCTTATTTTTCAGTAGATTCCGCTCTAAATTTTTTAGGAGCAGGTACACAATTTTTACAGAATTATTGCCATTATAATAAGTTTAGAATCGCATAACATAGGCACACTTGTGAACATTAGGACACGTAGATGGAATATTTTTTACACTACACTACGCGCTATTTTTAGTCCTATTTATCATGCCATACCCATTAGTAAATGCCTTGCTGATGCTAAGAAGGTGCCTGCCTGCCTGCCTTAGCAACGGTTTGAGCATTGTGACATCATAATTTTTCAGATCGATTAAGTATCTAGTACGTTCAGACTCCCCTTTGGTTAGGCTATGATAGGTGAACCGGATATGGTTCCAGCGCTGGGATGCAAGTAAACAAGTACTCGAAAAGCTTCATGATAACAGTGGACATTTAGCAGTTGAACATACTCGTGAAATCCCCATTCTGAAGCTAAATTGTCTAATCCGTTTTCACATAAACCAGGCATAGCGTTACAGGGAAAGGACGGGCCATCCTGAACACAGGGTAGTCTAAACTTTAATTTTTCTTAATCGATTTAGTTTAAACTTAATCTCTGTCGCCCATGATTTCTAACCATTCAAATCAGCTAAACTCAATCTAGAAACTCGGACACGTTTATAGGCCAAAGGTCAAGGTCATTCTATTAAGTTCACCCGTACTCGCCCAGCAGTCAGAGGTCACTCTGCTTTCAATAGAAAGGTAAGCTAGGCTCTTTCAGTTCCGATTACGAAATTTCGAAGAGATCTTTCTTATGCTTTTACACTCGATCTTATTTGCCAGCTGTCTCAGAATTTAGTCAATAGGTGTCCCAGCCCACTTACTTATAATGTTCTTGGAATAACATTCAGGTGAAAGCATCCTGATATTTGTCGAATAAGCGACACGGGAACCCTTTCTTGAACAGGTTATTCTTGGACTGTAGGCCCAACGTACTTCTAGATAGTGTCTGAGTTTTTTCTTAATATTTTTTGATTATCAACATCAGCTAGCAAATATTTAAGCTGGATAGAATTTATATTGTGTTGTTGCCAGACAGTGTGCTAAATCACCATAAATTATGGTACAATATCTGAGGATTGATAACTGTTGCCAGATTGTTGCCAGCACAACATTTCCAAAATAACCATAGGCATTGTTGCCGGATAGTGCGCTCAATCGCTATATTTTAGGGTACAAAATCCTAGCATTGTTAGCTGTTGCCAGATTATTTATGATTCAACTTAGTCTCCACTAGCTAATGTTTAGGGTCGCTTAGTAGACACTTAATTCAATTTATAAGTTTGATGAAAATCATCTGATCAATTCTCAATTGACAATTATATAAGTTGTCCTCAATACAACTGCACACTATATGCCACAAAATTAGTCGGATAAATTTAACCCCTGGCTAAGGAATTATGAGCTAGTTATTTAGTTATTTAGCCAATAGAAATCTTAGAGCATGGCAAGTTGTTTGCTAACTGAGGATTATTTGTGTAGACTAAGAAGTTGGCACAACTCCAGTGTTCAACCAACTTGACGCAATCTACTTTTGCTTAGCCGTGTAGCAAAACATTTTCTTAAAAGAACTGATGTTTTTCTTTTCAATTTAGCACACTAGGAACGGGTCTTTAGTAAACCCATTAGGAATTTGGTGCCAACCCGACCTTTAGCATTCTAACAACCTCAGCACTCGCATGGTCTGCACCTCTAACCTGTACTTCACCTCTTTTTTAAGACTCTGTTTTGTAAGGTGTACCTTGCATGTCATCTGACCCACAGTATGGACTTCTGTATTCATTAGATTGTTTAAGTGGTGCACGGAATACAGTGAGATGGGAACTCCTGTAATGCTGGGGGCAGGGACAATGTTGTTCATGAAATAGAACAACTCGCTGGTGTGATATGCGATCTGTCGAGACAGATTGCCCAAGAAGGGAAAGCAACTGTAGGGGATGCGAACTCCAAAACCTGTCCGCACTTCGACTGTGATAGCACCGACACCCAGGTTCACTTTTCGGCCTTCAGCTTTAGCTTCGCCAAAGAGAACTCCGGGTGGCAACAAAAAGATCAACAAACCAAGACCCAGAATGCATGATTTTTACAACTATTTAGCATCACATAAATCGCACACTTTTATATACTTCAATACCCCCCCCCCCCCCGTCTATGATATGCTAGTGTTGGTAATTTTAGTGTCATATTAGTATATCCTCATAGCTAACATGAGAAAACCTGGAACAGTTTTGGTCTATGTACCTTTCTGTACTTGTCAACTTGTGCACATGGTTCTCAATGCATGTATATAAATAAGTTACTAATTGTGAGTCGTCATCATAGATTTGTGATTGTACGCAAACTTGATAAATATTCGCAATCAAAATAGTTGTGGATGAACTAATTGGCATATATCATTACCAGGGCAACATGGGTGCACCTAATGAAGAGGTGGGATTTCCGAAACTGAACTGAACTAGTGGCAGTGAATTATGACCACACCTCTTCAGCACAGTCTGCTTTATTCAGAAGCCCTATAGAAACACTTAAGCAACCGTCTGACATGCCCCTATGCCCTGGTATGCCTATATGTCAATGTCCTGCAGTTTCGCGTTTTCTGCCATTACGTATTTTAGGGTTGTTCTTTTAACTTGTAACTTATCTTAACCTCCTTTATAGGGGAACCGTCTAGGCTGTCAGCTCTCAAACTCTCAGCAACGTGCCCGGTACTATTTTATTTATTTATTATCTACCATCACCTAGCATCTCCATTTATCACATCGGGACGTCAATAAGGTCAGAGATGACAACTTCAACGTAGTGTGAGTCTATATACAAGATATAGATACCCTATATAAAAATGTAAATCATGAAATGGAAAATGTAATCCGCTGGTTTAAAATAAATAAGCTGTCACTAAATGTAAGCAAGACTAATTATTTCTTATTCACAAAAACACTGAAATCCAAAAATCTCCCAGAACTCTTTATCGATAATCAGGAAATACATGAAGTTCAATTTGCACAATTTTTAGGCATATATTTAGACAAGAATCTTACCTGGGAGAAGCATATAGAAATTGTTACAGCTAAAGTTGCAAAGAATATGGGTATCATGTGACAACTAAAACTATACTTGCCAAAAAATCTATTAAAACACTGTAACGCACATTAATATTACCGCACATCACCTACTGCAACATGATCTGGATTAACACCTACCAAAATAAACTAACAAAACTGAAAGCACTAGAAAAGAAAAGCATTAAGCTATTTGCACAAATAGCAGAGGGCCAAAGCATTTTCCCAACAGAAAATCTACTTAAGCTAGAAGACATTGGGAAAATCCAATTATATTCAATCCTTAAAGACTACCACAACGGCAACCTACCGACACCACTATCAAATCTCTTAAAAAACAACAGCGAAATACATTCATATAACACCCGAACAAAACAGAACCGTTACATGAGCCACTGCCATACACGAACATTCACGCAAAAGCCATCCACACAGGCAATAAAATTATGGAATAATACAGATGCAAACATTCGCACACAAATTTTAAGTAAGACCTCATACAAGAAAACTGTAAAGAACCTTCTAATAGGAAACTATTGAAATATCCCTTGGCACACTGCAAATCCCCAACATCAACCCAATGGGCACCAAAACAGGGGTACATTTTGGTAACAATGCTGCCAAACATAGACGGAGAAGACACCGCCATGAGGCCAGCATTGTAGCCAAAATGGACACCTATACTCATCTATTAATTAGTGACAAAATCCTAATGCCCGATCAACGGTGTTTCAAGGGCTATGATGCAAAGACCACCATGGCTGTTACAGGGCAGATGTATTCAGTCAAAACATAAATTAAATTAATGATGTTCCTGATGTACATAATTATGTCTATGATGATAATTAGGGACAGTTGACTATAATTAACATAATGATGTTAACAATAATAATAGCGACGACAACAACAACAACAACAACAACAACAACAACAACAACAACAACAACAGTGTTATTAATTAATTAATTATGTTAATGCTTATGTTAATGATCACAATAATACTAATGTTACTTATAGCATAAGGCCACACCAATTTGTTTTTTTGCTGTACAAAAAACCCTCCTAATTTAATTTTTCCAGATCTAGACTCGGAATTCTTTAGAATTTTCTCTAACTCTTTGTTCTCTCCAGCTGTGTTAAACGTTTAATGGTTCAAGCTGATCAAAATGGCTTTACAATAGTCATGAGAAAAGTACATTTGCACGCCAACAGAAGACTATTTTCAAAGATTTACCACTGGAATCCCTGCAAATTGACGCTCGCTGAGAAAACTGTGCCTAATTTTCTTGATCATGCATGACAACTAACATGAGGAAAGGATTAATAGCCTTAAAACAACTGAGCCTGAAATTATGCATTATTTTAGAAAAAATAAATTTTGCATCTCCGATCACGTCTTTTGGCTGGGAATATTTATAGGGCGAAACATAAAATTGGTCGGGCCTAAGCATTAATGATGATACATAAATATGGTATGATATGTATTATAATCAATCATGGCAAGCACATCCACCCCACCCCCACCCCACCCCACCCCAAACATGTTTTACAACAAACAGTACATGTTAATTTCTTCATATGTATTTTTATGTATTGTAAGTTATGTGAATGCTTTTTATTGTTGTCCTCTTTGTGTGTCGCTTGTTTGTAATCTAGTGTGATATATATTTGTAAGGGGGCCATCATTTTATAGTCATTGCCTAGGATGGACTGCCTGTAGTATGTGTTTAAATGTACATAAACCGTGAAATAAATAATATTGAACTTGAACTTGTCCACGCCGTCAGCCTTGCCGTGCAGACTTAGCCGCCATCAGGTAGTATCCATCATCCACACGCTTTAGATCTGAGCTTTGTACTTGTGGTGGCATTGATCGATCCCTGAACTAGCAATCTCTCAATCTCCGGAAAACTATATAGGTAAGCTGTTGTGTAGTTGAGGCTGGTTTGACTGGGTGCTGCTGCTGCCTATGGCAGCAACGGCGCCCAGTCAACCTAGTTTCAAAATATTCATACAACTTATCAGATTATTAAGCACTAAAGACGGACTGTTTCGAATCACTCATGACATCAGCATACATCTGTTTTTCTTTTTATATGCATGTGTCCAGTATATGTTGTACACCCTAGTTTTGCGTTATCTGTTGCTGTGCCTATACAGTACATGTTTACTATGATGCACTGTTATTGGCCTTGCGGTAGGTATATTGCCATAGTTGCCTTGTAATGAAGCTTTCCAATTTTACCTATGCCTCGCCCATTTCTGGCTAGGCCCCACCTACACCTCGCTTGTGTTAGCATTGACCGATCCCTGAACTCGCCAATCTATCCATTTCCAGAAAACTATACACGTAAGCTGGGTATTTTGGGGCTGGTTTGACTGGTTGCTGTTGCTGCTTATGGCATCAATGGCGATCAGTCGAGATAGTTTCAAAATATTCAACTGAATGTTTATTAAATGGTAAAAACATACAATTAGTACAATGTGTCGGACTATTAAGCATGAAAGACGGACTATTTTGAATCATCCATGATGTCAGCATACACTTGTCTTTTTATATGCATGTAGCCTCTCAGTAAGTGTCCAGTATATGTTGTGCACCCTAGCTTTGCATTATCTGTTGTTGTGCCTATACATTACATGTTTACTGTGGTGCATTGCTATTGGCCTTGCTGTAGTTATCCTGCTATAATTGCCTTATAATTGACCTTCCTATTTCACTTTTGCTATCTACCAATTTCCAGGAAACTATACAGGTAAGCTGTTGGGGTTTTAGGCTAGTTTGATGGGGCGCAGTTGTTGACATAGGCAGCAATGGCGT
Source organism: Chaetoderma sp. LZ-2023a (assembly GCA_034401795.1). Classification (NCBI taxonomy): domain Eukaryota; kingdom Metazoa; phylum Mollusca; class Caudofoveata; order Chaetodermatida; family Chaetodermatidae; genus Chaetoderma; species Chaetoderma sp. LZ-2023a. The sequence goes on from CM067367.1 coordinate 113,777,811, forward strand.
CCAGTCATGTTAGCTTCAAAATATTCGACAGAATGACTATTAAATGGTAAAATATACAATTTGTACAACGTGTTGGACTACTAAGCATTAAAGACGGACTCTCTCGATTCATTCATGACGTCAACATACACTTGATTTTTCTATTTTCATATGCATGTAGCCTTTCAGTAAGTGTCCAGTATATGTTGTGCACCCTAGCCTTGCATTATATGATGTTGTGCCTATACATTACATGTTTACTATGATGCATTGCTATTGGCCTTGCTGTAGTTATCTTGCTATAGTTACCTTGTAATAGATCCTTCCAATTTTACCTATGCACCGCCAATCTCTAGCTAAGTTCCACACACACCTCGCTTGTGTCGGCATTGATCGATCACTGAACTCGCAATCTCTCAATCTCTAGAAAACTATATCGGTAAGCTGTTGGGCAGTTGAGGCTAGTTTGACTGGGTGCTGCTGCTGCTTATGGCAGCAACGGCATCCAATCAAGCTAGTTTCAAAATATTCAACAGAATGTTTATGAAATGATAAAAACATACAATTCGTACAACGTATCAGATTATTAAGCACTAATGACGGACTGTTTCGAATCACTCATGACATCGGCATACATTTGTTTTTGTTTTTTTGGGTTTTTTATATGTATGTAGCCTCTCAGTAAGTGTCCAGTGTGTGTATATATATATATATATATATATATATATATATATATATATATATATATATATATATATATATATATATATATATATATATATATATATATATATATATATATATATGTATATATATATTTGTTGTGCACCTTAGCTTTGCGTTATCTGTTGTTGTGTCTATAAATTACATGTTACTACGATGCACTGCTATTGGCCTTGCTGTAGCTATGTTTCCATAATTGCCCTGTAGTGAAGATTTCCAATTTTACCTATGCCCCGCCCATTTCTAGCTAAGCCCCACCCACACCTCGCTTGAGTTAGCATGGATCGATCCCTGAACTCACTATCTATCCATTTCTAGAAAACTATACGCATACGCCTTTTTGGGTATTTTGGGGCTAGTTTGACTGGTTGCTGTTACTGCCGATGGCATCAATGGCGCTCACTCAAGTTAGTTTCAAAATATTCAACGGAATGTTTATTAAATGGTAAAAACATACAATTAGCACAACGTGTCGGACTATTAAGCATGAAAGACGGACTGTTTTGAATCATCCATGATGTCAGCATGCACTTGTCTTTTTATATGCATGCAGCCTCTCAGTAAGCGTCCAGTATATGTTGTGCACCCTAGCTTTGCATTATCTGTTGTTGTGCCTATACATTACATGTTTACTGTGATGCATTGCTATTGACCTTGCTGTAGTTATCCTGCTATAGTTGTCTTGTAATGGACCTTTCCAGTTTTTACCCATGCCCGCCCATATCCAGCTAATCCCCGCACACACTGCGCTGGTGTTGGCATTGATCGATCCCTGAATTTGCTATCTATCAATTTCCAAAAAAACTATACAGGTTACAAGCTATTTTGGGTCTGGTTTGAATGGTTGCTGTTGCTGCCTATTGCAGCAATGGCGCTCAGTCAAGTTAGCTTCAAAATATTCAACAGAATGTCTATTAAATGGTAAAAACATACAATTCATACAAAGTGGCAGACTATTAAGCATTAAACACGGACTGTTTCGAATCAATCATGTCCTCTGCATACACTTGCCGTTTTATATGCATGTAGCCTCTCAGTAAGTGTCCAACATATGTTATGCACACTAGCTTTGCATTATCTGTTGTTGTGCCTATACATTATATGTTTACTATGATGCATTGCTCTTGGCCTTGTTGTAGTTATCTCGCTATAGTTGCCTTGTAATAGACCTTTTCAATTTTACCTATACACCGCCAATCTCTAGCTAAGCTCCTCCCATATCTCGCTTGTGTTGGCATTGACCGATCCCTGAACACGCTATCTATCAATTTCCAGAAAGCTGTATAGGTAAGCTGTTGGATATTTTGAGGCTAGTTTGACTGGGTGCTGCTGCTGCCTATGGCATCAATGGCGATCAGTCAGGATAGTTTCAAAATATTCAACGCAATGTTTATTAAATGGTAAAAAGCATACAATTCGTGGGGGCTTTCTTGCCTTATATAGTGTATCACAGTGCAGTTCATGAGTGACCTGACATGTCTCCGGATATGAATCAAATGTATTGTTGAGTATATTGGACTTAGTTTGATTGGAGGCTATTGCTGCTAGGCAGCAGTGGCTTCCTGTCGAAATGGGTCTGGAATGCTCAACAAGCCATCTCGCGCATTATACTCAAACTTAGCAATACTTATTAATAGAGTTTTGTCCTGGATGCATGTTATCCTATCCATGAGCTGTACTGTGGATGTCAATATTAATCTGTAAACAATTTTATTTGTCATTTTTCCGTTATATGTCCGTAGCTGCTTGTTAATAGTGTAGTTCGGATCGACCGGTCGGGTACGCGCCGCCCGTCCTGGATTCGTTCCCTGAACACGCCCCCCCTGGGTAGAACCATAAGCGTATATGGGCCTATGAGAGAGATCGCATTGTAAAAACGACTAGGTTCGTTAAAGCACATAGTGCGCATGCGCACGCTTAGATGCTATTTTTGATGGAGCACATAGTTTACGACCAAGATGGGATGACGCTTTTAGTGTACCGAGATAGTACCCTGTAATCCTTTTTGATTACCTATTTCCGCCGAATCTGGCATTATTCAAGACCAGAATTCGACGGGCTTTTTAAATCTGTAAACCATTTCAAAATCGGTTAAGAAATGGCTGAGTTATCCACAGAAAACCCTTATTGATTATCTTCAAAATATTGCTGTAACGTCATGACCACGTGGACGCAGAACTTCTAGAATGTTCTAGAACATTCGACTGCACTATTATTAGCTACGCGCTGATTGGCTGCTGCTCGGCCGATGATTGTTTGGAGCACCCGCCTGTGACGTCACGAGTAGTATAAAAGGAGACGCGATCGAGAGATCGAGAGCATCCTCGGCCAGGGGCTGAACAGGTTGGACCTGTACCAGCTACTATCTGCGTGACAGACAATACGCATATTACATCACTTTATGTCGGTTTTTCTCCCGTAGCTAGCAGCATCCACCGCACTAAAACAATTTTGTAACTCCCCTTACTTGCGGGAATTTGCAATTTGGAACTTTCTATTATTGTTCACGAGTATTAAGATCTACTTCGGAACACGAACTTGCGGTGAGGCCTTTACGGCCTGAATATGTGATTCTACAGATGTAGAGACAGCGATGTTCTTTGGTGGATGACTGGCCGGATCTGCTGTCCACGCCAAAAAGTTGTATTTCAACCATCCCCGCACTGATGTCGTGCAGGTCCTTCTAACTTTTGACCGCAGCAAGTAAACTCTGCCTGATGCGTCTTCAGAGCTGGCTGACGTACCCAGCACCATTAAGCTTTGTTTTGTATCTTCATCTGCATCTAACAACCCCCGCTTGTGATCGGGTCATTGTCAACTTCCATCCATACCATCGGCGTACAGGAACTTTCTTCACAGCAGTAATGCTATTGTATCTCTTACTGACTACTCGTTAGCCATTCTCTATATTGTGCTTACAGTCCTGAGCGATGTGCTCCCGCCATGAGTTGCTTGCGGGAATCCTGTTTGCGGGAACCAACGTGCAGTAACTTTCCAGCTTCCTGAGAATGCATCAACACATGTCAACCAAAGAATGACGTATCAATTTCAGTAACATGATAGCCAAACTTAAGAATGGCTACCGAGTATTCAAGTAACTATACGTAACATTTTAATTATTCCGTTAATTATATTTCTGGTAATTATATTGCATCCGTATAAATGGTCCCGATGACTAAAAGGTACCGTAACGGTCTTAGGACCGCTAGTTATAATTTCTGTATATGTTTATAGATATTCTTATTTTCTGTAAGGTGTTTTCACTAACCGCACCGTAGTAGGTTTCTCAAGCTGTACTCTATATATTATTCTGATCATTTCACATTGTATTGCTAGTTCTGATTAGTTTTATATATGGCAAGTAGCCATCAGTTTATATGTTTTGTTTATTTATAGAAAAATATAGGACTGCAGTGCACGCAGGAAACACTATACAGCAACATTTATATATGCAGCACTTTCTCCCGCCACCAACAATTTTTCACTGAGGTCGCTGTCCGTGCTATTACTATGTTTAGCCCAGCATGCCACCGACTAAGCCTTTTCTATTCAGCTCGATAGGATAGGTTTAATATGATTAGAGACACTTTCTTCATTAAGAAATCTATAATATACTCTTCTCTTCCGGTAGTGCGATAATTTAGGCCCACACTCCGGCAAGACTCATGACTCTAAGATTTTGTCTCTTTTCATGTTCCACTAAGCTTTGTGGCTTCTTAATTGTTTGGATGTCCCTCTCCGCACCATGGGCTGATCCGACCCCGGGAAACTGTTGGGGTTTCCGAGTGGTGATGGCCAGGGTGTGGTGTCACATACATTCCCCCCGTATCTTCGGATACGTAATAGTTAGCACTTTTGCCAATGTAGGAAAGCACTGCGAAAACATATCTTAATTATTATTTTATTTGCTGAACAATCCTCCCGCACCACAGTGCAAAACTGGGCGACTTGTATTTAAAGCTAACGACAGGTTAGACGTTTAGTTCCATAGGACCAGGTGACGGGCGAGATGCGCATCCCCACCAAATTCCAGAAGAATGTCTGGGCACGATATTTAGATCTTCACGCCCTCATGGGAAGGACATTTATGGTGGGTATTCGTCTCTCTTACCCCCACCATAACGATAGATCAGTTGCCTAAAATGCTTTTGTGATAAGTAACCAGCGTCTTGTGACATTTTTTGTGGTTACAGAGCGAGATGTCCGGATTCTTATCCAGTTCGGAGATCTTACGAAGTAACATGTATGAGCGCTGTCTTCAGTATTGATGTCTTAGTGCATCCGTTCTCAATGACAGGCATATCTAACAGCTAGGTAGACACCCACCATTTGCGGCCTAAAATAGTTCTTGTCACTAAAAACTAAAGATAGTTAAGCAGAGCAGAAGGTCCGCCTAAATAAAGCGGCAAATACTAATTCAGCATTCTACGAATCACATAAGACGGCTACGTGGGAATCCCTCGGGAATCGTTCGTCCCGTCTTCACCTAAAACAGCACACAACCCTATAGTCATAATCTCACTAGGTATGGTCTTTTCTTTTCAAACATTTTGGTTGAAATATTAGAGTGGGCCCATTTTTTTTTTTTGCCTACTACTCTTCTCCCACTTTAAGCAGTGGCAACACCTTCCCGAGACGGAGGCCTGTGCGAGGCACTTGCCTCTCGCAAGGATTCAGCGACGACGGTCCACGTGAGAATAATACTCCTCACCCAAACTAGCACTAGGAGTAGTGCCCGTGTGAGGCACCTGACTTTTCGTCCGAGATAATCTTCTTTCCTTTCAGCTTAGAGGTATAATAACTTATATTAAGTTAATTAGTTAAGTCTCATGTACGGGAGCCTCCCTTGCGGGGATACCTCTGCGGACCTACGAGTCTGTGTGGTACCTCTGGAAGCCCCATGTTTAAAAGTTCATCTGGCTGTCTCCATGTCTTGTATTTTCGTATGCTCATTAATTTTATCTAGCATCCTCGACAGTCTGTTTAGGTAAAATCATTGTATAGACCTATTTTTAATTAGGTCACCGAATCAAATCTTGTAAGTCCATAGATCACGAAATTACTATGGACAGGCATACTGGTGACACAAACTCTTGGGATGAGACCGTTGTATTTAATGTTCGCGACAATGGTCGCATGGCCCCACCGGCCTTAGGAGCCAGTTTTTGTTACGCGTAGGGCAGTCGCGTACAGGATCCGTCACCCCTAGACTGGATGCTAACCAGCGTCATCATTCGTCGTGCACTTGCGGTGCGGCGAATCGACATGATACACCGGAACAACCCGCCACTACCCCGCGAGCTACAATAGCAGGATGTCACGATTCTTCTGTAAACTTATTGTTTTCTGCCTTTTCAACATGTAATATGATATGTAGTATACACTAGCTTTCTATCTCCTCTGGAATAAATTCCTTACTATGGTCACCTTGCTATTACGTGTAACAGGATGCTATTGATATACTCTACATCACTTCTTCTTCTAGATCGAATGGCATTTATGTGTGTATACCGAACAATAAGACCAGATAAGTATGTGTAACATGTATTTCATACAAGGTAAGACATGTAATATCATTGTTACTTTCTCCAAGCTTCTATCTACATCCATTATTTAGCCATAGTATCTGGAATTTATCTGCCTATGCCCCTATTTCGGTTGCTTTTATGTTCTACCGATTTCCGTGCTTAACCTGTAAAAAAAACCCCAGTTAAACGCAATCAGCATGGCATACTATGTGATTGTTGTGGTGACTGGGTACACTTAGGTTGCTCCCAGCTAACTATTAAAGATTATACAATACTAGAAAAGGCTGAGGAACCATGGTGGTGCATCAAATGCAATGAAAGCTTATTCCCCTTTAATCATATTTATAACAATTCCGAATTCATGATAAATATCCTAAGAGCAAATTATACAAATATAAATACAAACTTAGCTATAAACCCATTCAAACTCAATACACCAAGCCAATGCACATTCTCTGAATCCGATACTGATGATGAAAAAATAAACTTTATATAACCAGAATGTGATTACATACTGCAGGAAGAATTTAATGACAATATAAAAACGAGTACAGACACTATTTCATTTTCCGCGATCCACTTTAATACCAGATCTGTACAGAAAAATATTGATAAAATGAGCACATTCTTAGACTCTAGTACAATTGAATTTAGCATCATATGGATTACTGAGACCTGGCTGAAACCTGACTCACCTATTTGCTTAATTAATCTAAGAAACTATAAACTAATTGAGAATCACAGGACTACTTAAAAAGGTGGCGGTGTAGGCATCTATATAAAAAACCCAAAAACTTACAGTATACCTTGAGGGAAGATCTGTCAATAATAGAAGAATACATTGAAACCATTTTCATCGAGATCCCTATGGAAAAAGGAAAGAATAAAATTATCAGTGTCACTTACAGGCCTCCTGGTAGTAACATCGATAAGTTTACTGAAATTCGAGAGAAAATCCTACATACTATACAAAATGAAAGTAAAGCATCTTATATTTTAGGAGACTTTAATATTGATATACTGAAACAAAATACCTTTTACACCCAAGATTTCCTTAATTTAGTAAGAACATACGGCTTCTATCCACTTATCAATAAACCAACAAGAATTACTGAAGACACAGCAACTATTATTGACAATATTCTCTCAAATAACACTGTAAGCACCAGAAATCAATCAGGTATTTTTGTTTCAGACATTTCAGACCATTTACCAATCTATCAGATCGAAAAAGAAAATTTAAGACAAAGATCATTTATTAAAGATGAAGTAACAAGCAGAGATTTAAAAAAAGAAAACATAGAAAAGTTAAAAAACAATATGGCAAATATCAAGTTCTAGAATCTCAGTCATGTGAAGATGCCTATAACATATCCCATTCTATATGTACTAACATGTATGAATCTGCATTTCCACTAAAGCGAGTTACAAGATTTAAGCCAAACCAACTAAACCATGGCTGACAAGAGGACTGATATCTGCCTGCCACAAAAAGAATAAGTTACACTTGGCTTTCATTAAATGTCCGACAAAGCATAATGATTTACAATTCAAAAAATATCGCAACAGATTAAACCAAATTTTCCGGAGAGCAAAAATTAACTATTATCATAACAAATTTGCTGAACAAAAAGACAATATAAAAGAAACTTAATTAAAACATTACTGAATAAGCAAAAAAAAGATTCTGAAACATCACGCTTTATTTTTGAAAATAACATCATAAAAGACAAAAAGGAAATAGCAGACAAATTCAATGAATATTTTATTAATATTGGGCCCGAGCTATCCAAAAAGATTCAACCTAACTGGAAAAAATGCATACAGGACTACCTGACAGGCAGCTACCAGTGTTCAGTCTTTCTATTCCCAATAGACAATGAAGAAATCTACAGGATCTTAATGCAAATTAATATTACTAAAAGTGCGGGTATTGACAACTTCATATGGAAATTTTTTAAAAGCTGTGTTACTGAGATACTAACTCCGCTAAATCACATTTACAATTTGTCACTAACACAGGGCATGTTTCCATCTCGACTAAAGAGGGCACGGGTAACCACTATATACAAAGCCAAAGACTCATCTAACTTTACTAATTATGGACTGGTCTCAGTAGTTCCACTTTTCTCAAAACTCCTGGAAAGACTATACTACGACAGAATAATTAAGTATCTTAATAAAAACTCTATGCTCTTCCAATCTCAGTATGGTTTCGGAGAAAAGCATCCCACAATGCTTGCCATTGTAGACATGGTGGAAAGAATATCTGTGTCCCTGAAAAAACCCCGAACCCACTGTGGGTGTATTTTTTGGACCTTTCCAAAGCATTCGATACCATTGATCATAAAATTTTACTAAAAAAGTTATCCTACTATGGAATTAGAGGCACTGCATTAGACTGGATAGAAAGCTACTTGACTGATAGGGTACAATGTGTTCAATTCAACGGTGTTATATCTGAAAATGGAAAATTAACCTGTGGTGTACCCCAAGGTTCAATTCTAGGACCTCTGCTGTTTCTACTATACATGAATGACCTTCCTAATTCTTGTAAACATCTATCACTAATCTTATTTGCAGATGATACCAATGCTTTCTGCAGCCACAAGGGTATAAACTCACTGTACAAAAATGTAAACTGCGAAATGGAAAAAATAACAGATTGGTTTAAAGTGAATAAATTATCCCTAAACGTTGACAAGACTAATTACATACTTTTCACAAAATCCTCGAAAGTAAGAAAAATTGCTCTCCCTATATTTCGCATAAATAATCAGGAAATTCAAGAAGCCAAATATGCCAAATTTTTAGGAGTATACCTGGATAAGAACCTAAATTGTGAGAAGCATATAGAAACAGTTATATCTAAGGTAGCAAAGAACATTGGTATCATGCGCAGACTCAGGCCATACCTTCCACCAAATGTCATAAAAGACCTATACTGTACACTAATCCTCCCCCACCTAACATACTGTAATGCTATTTGGACTAGCACACACACAAATAAGCTAACAAAACCAAAATCATTGCAAAAACAATCCATTAAACTATTCACCCAAACAGCAGAGGGACAAGATATTTTCAAAATAAACAAAATTCTAAAACTTGAGGACATTGGAGGGTCCAGCTATACACTATTCCTAGGGACTACTACAATGGCAACCTACCCGTATCCCGTTCAAATATATTTACAAAACAGCCAGACATACATTCTCATAACACAAGATCACACAATAACCTATGCACAGCCTACCACCGAACACAGGCAGCTCAACAAACACCATCATACCAAGCAATACAATTATGGAATAATACCGACACTAAACTATGCACACAAATCATAACACAATTGTCACTTAAACAAAACATTAAGAATACGATCATCGGTAATACTAACACAATGTTTCAGCAAACACCAAAAGTTGATCACCATGGCAGTCAGCAACTAGATATAATAGCACCCAGCCACCAAAATTACTAAAAAAAACAAAACAAATAATATCAACTTTAACCCAAAGTCAATAATAATAATAATAATAATAATAATAATAATAATAATAATAATAATGTGTGATCCATGTTGTCTAAATGTTTTCTAAACGTTAGTATTGTAGTAATACTACTAGTACATTATAATAGGTTACTCACCCAACAGGAGTCACGAACCGCACAGGGAACCGGCGGCAGGTGCTCGTGTTTCAGGTTCCAATGTACGACTGCCGGCCGTCTGTAGAAACGGCGGGAATCAGCTAGCCTGGCAGCCCCGAAATGCGAATTCCAGGATTGCAGGATACAGCCAGTTCCACATTCCTCCCCGGTCTTTAAAATGAGGCTACTAATCTAAAAACCTGGAAGCCTCAACTATTACAAAAAATTATTATTTTTTTGGAAAATGAAAAGAAATATTAAATAATTAATGAACCAACTTATAATACAGTTGTATGGCCATTGATGCTCAACTGCTATAAGGTAGAATTAGAATCGACCACAATTAAAAGAAAATTTGTTTGGACCATAGTAGGTGTCGAACCGTGCAGAGAGAATGAGCTGCAAATAATAAAACAGATGGATAGATCTACAGCTTCCGGACGAGGGTCATCGTTACAGATTTTAAAATAGCATAGCGTCTTTAATTTAAATTAAGGACAGTGGTTTTCCACTGACAGAATTGACGGAATTGCCGAATTGATAAAGAAGTAACAAAAATAATCTTATATGAATTTAGTGGAAGTGTTATCTGAAATTAACATATGTGAGATTCGAGGAAAACTTATGAATATTGCATATTTTTTATTTTAGTGAACATTTATGATATACCTCTTATATAATTGAACGGATCTGAATCCACAAATTTAGGAAATCCGGAAAACCACTATCCCTATCACAATAAATATATCTGAGTGAAGCTAAACCGGAACGGATAATACAGCAGAGAAAGAAACATGAATTTGCGCTATGACTAACGTGTCAATTACTTCGCACATTATGAAGTGGTAAGCGCAAGAAATACATCTGCACGATTTATGCAGTATTTGCTAAATGCATATTATAAATATGCTGTCATATGCAGGACCTCTGCATTATAGAGTACTGCACATTATAAATATGCATGAGTTATGCATTATAGAGTAATAATGCATCATTGCATCATTTTAACATATAATTGTTACACGTTTGATAAATGAAATACCTAGGTATGGCAGTATATAATATGTTGGCCTAATACAAAATATCTGAACTGACCTATGTAGAATTAAAATATCTGGGTTATCCTATAAAATATCTGTGCTGACCTAATAAAACTATATATAATATATACTACGCGCAATTATTCACGCGTCATTTGCAAAACGTGTAATTATAATAACACGTTCTGTGAGTCATACAGCGATGGATCCCTGTTAGTTTTTGGTATCTCAAGGAGTATTATTGCTGGAAAAAGCCACTATGTGCTTATGTGTCCAACTAATTTAGTTTCCCAAAAACTTACAAAGAATAAAACATCACGATTTTGCTGTTGCTGAAACTAAAGTTAAGATGGAAACGGAACAGAAGCCAATGGTTATAAATGTTTTCCGAACAAGTTGAATGTCTTCTGTGTCATGCAGAATGTTAAAATTTGAAGTCATAATTTCATATCATCTTGATTACAGTAATTCTTTTAATGTTGAATTACTGTTACCATTGTACATTATCACACTACTATTACAGTACTGTACTATGACCGAAAAGCTAACTGCAGTCCGCAACAGTACCATGACCAAATGAATCCGAAATAAGACGAAACCAGAGGAACATATATGCAGGTGGACAAGTAGGGTCCATGAAGACTTATATAGTCTAATTCACGAATGCTTAAAGAGCATTCTAATACAGTTCATATTCTGGGAACCTGTTGGGAAGACCACACTGCCTTCCTGTTCGACTCTGAATGGTGTGAGTTTGGAGTTGGTCATCTCTAGGAGATGTGTGATGTATTTCCCCTCGGACCTGCCACCTCATGCGCCTAGGGGAAGTGTGATGCGTTTCTCCTCGGACCTGACACCTCATGCGCCTAGGAGAGTGATCCTGTATTTGTGGGACAGGTAAAACAGAGTCGATATCCAGGTCATCTGTCAAAACAGCATCTAGATCATCATGCAGAATTGATGAGGATGGATCAATACCATATGGAATGGTTTCATCCAAATCCTCTCCAAAAATGGATACATGGTTACCATAAGATAACCTACAGCCATTATTGGGGGATAATAAGTCGTCATCATCATCATCGCCATAATCTTCAGAGCTTATAGCACGTCTCATTCGCAATATCCAGAGAGGTAAATCACGATCTCTGCACAGCTTTAATCTGTCAAGGTGAACAACTAATTCCCGGCGTTGGTTTTTGAAACCAAACACTGCTTCTGACAACTTTTTATAAATAATAAATGGACCAGTCCAAGGAGGTTGTAGTTTACTGGACTGACCTATCTTAGTTGCAGAATTAGCAAGATAAACTACATCACCAACATGATAGGCACGCTCATGCAAATGTAGATCATACTCTTTTTCTGTCGCTTCTGAGCCATTTTAAGGTTATCCCGCGCTATCTCATGAGTTTCGTGCAACATTTGCTGTAGCCATTGGATGAAGTCACTGGCATCTGAAGGGGCATCATCTGTAGTCGCAGACACAGAGCATTTGCACATTATGTCAATGGGCTGTAGCACTTCTCGACCAAGCATCATCATGTTGGGAGTATAACCCGTCTGTCGGCTTACAGAAGATCGTATAGCTCCAGTGATGAAAGGAATACACTTGTCCCAATATTTCTGTCTGTCATGCTCTTGCAGGTAACACCGTATACACTGCAAGATGGTGCGGTTTATACGTTCAATCTGTCCATTCGAACATGGTCTATAAGCTGTGGTGCATGTTTTTTAAATCTCCAGTAGATGGCACAGTTCCCTAAATAGGTTGCTCTCAAAGTTACGACCATGGTCGGTGTGTAAGAAATATGAACAGCCAAATGTGGTGACGAAACACTCCACATACGTTTTGGCTACTAGTTCTGCCCCTTGTTCAGGGAGCGCATAGCACTCAACCCATTTAGTGAACTGATCTATGATCATCAACACATATCTATTTCCCAGTGCAGATATGATAAAGGAGCCCAAAATGTCCATATGCACCCGTTCCAAGGCAAAACCAGCATGGAACTCGCCCAGAGCAGCTCTATTTTGGATGGAAGCTTTTTTGCTACAGCTACAAATCTGACAGGATTTCACATACGCCACCACATCACGAGAGTATCCGTGCCAGATATATTTAGCCTTCACTCTCTCTAATGTCTTCTGCTCACCCATGTGACTGGCAAGCTTGGAATCATGACAATTTTCCAAAACCTGCTTCTGGAGAGACGTTGGGCTTACCAGCAGATTCCGTGTGGTATTTACTTCTACCCAGAGATAGTGCAAAATGCTATCGACAAAAATCAATTGATCACAACGAGCCCACCAAAGCTTGACAGCTGGACTAGCTAAATATAGCTCCGCGTCAGAATGTGTGTGTGACTGCTCAATCCATGATACAACTGTCTTCGGATCAGGATCCTCCAACTGACGCTACCTTAGATCTTCCAAAGAGAATGCGTCTAACCAGTTTGACCTTCCGATAACCTGGTCTGTTTGAGGGACACCATCCAGCAGTCCATCTGGATCATCGCTGTCTGTGTCGCTGTCTGCTAGGTCATTATTACTCAGTTGAAGGGCCCTTATGGTTTGAAAAGCCAAAGGAATTACATCATCAACATCTTGTTCAAATTGAGACCATTGCTGCTGAAGCTTGGTACAATATTTGCACCCACCACATGGTAATGAACTAAGAGATTGGCCAGCTTTATAACAGTGGCAAGGTGAAGAATCTGGCATCCTTATTATATGAGACGTGTGCAGTTATATTATCAAGTACCACCACGGTTGAGCAGGGACAAGAACAAATCTTATTGGCCACCACACCACAGTTAGGAAGCAACACACACATCGCCATGCTGGAACCCGATCCTGATTATATGATCACCTCTCAATGCGCAAGTCCCCACATAATAGTAGACACTACTAATAAGGAAAAGATACCTTTTAGAATGTTCAATGGTACCGCAGATCCCACCACTCTGGAACCAGGAGTACGCTGCGGCCATTTAGTGGACATAATCTTATTGGAATCACCTACACCCGCTGACACAGCACCACATATGACTGATGATCTACCTGAACATTTACATGATTTGTATCTACGTGCCACAGTTGGATTACAGCACTCACAGAAACGTGAAATTCGGAAATTACTACACAAATATCACAATAGTTTTCCTCCGGAGACATGGATCTCGGAGAGACTCATCTTGTACGACACTCCATCGACATGGGCAATAATTGCCCCATACGACAACTGGAACGACGTCTTCTCATTCATAATCAAGCGGAAGCACACCAACAAGTGAACGACATGTTGCGGACTGGTATTATTGAACCCTCAGCATCTCCATGGGCTAGCCCAATAGTACTAGCAGGCATAAAGGATGGAACCTTGCGGTTTTGTATAGACTACTGCCGCCTTAATGATCTTAGCGTCAAGGACGCTTATCCGTTACCTCGGATGGATCAGGCCTTGGATTCCTTGTCCGGAGCCAAGTGGTTGTGTACCCTTGACTTGGCTAGCGGTTACTGGCAAGTAGCCATGGACGAAGCTGACATGGAAAAGACCGCATTCATTTGTGGGGATGACCTTTTCCAATTCCGCAAGATGCCCTATGTGTTGTGCAACACTCCCGGAACTTTTGAATGACACATTGAGCGGATATTAACCGCCCTGCAATGGGAAATCTGTTACATCGATGACGTGATAGTCTTCGGACCAACGTTTGAGCAAACTTTAGTCAATTTGGACACCATGCTTTCCCGTTTCCGCACGGCCAATTTGAAACTCAAACCCAAGACATCTCATCTCTTTAGACAGAGCGTTGAGTTCCTGGGACACGTCATATCCAGTGATGGAGTGGCTACTGAGCCATCAAAAACTAAGGCAGTAGCAGAGTGGCCACGGCCCTCTTCAGTTACGGAGACACGAAGTTTTCTTGGCCTATGCCAGTACTATCGCCATTACATCCGACATTTCAGTGAGATTGTTTCACCCCTCTACAAGATCACCGAGAAAGATCGACCATTTGAGTGGATGAGCGAGTGTGAAGGCTCTTCAAGGGCATTGAAGTAACTCTTGACGACCGCCCCCGATTCTTGCTCATCCTAATCCAAACCTCGATTTCATCTTAGACACTGGTGTGTCAGCTTATGCTATCAGCGCGGTTCTATCTCAGGTCACAGAAGATGGAATGGAGCAGGTATTGGGTTATGGTTCGCGTACTCTGAATAAAATGGAGAGAAGATACGCAACCACCAAGTGAGAACTGCTAGTGGCGGTACATTTCGTCAAGTATTATAAACACTTTCTGTACGGGCACCTTTTACACTCCGTACAGACTGAAAATGATGCACTTAGGCAAACCATGGTTAAAGTGGTCGTGACACAGTGCAATAATAAACGGGAAGTGTGAGTTCATCAGCAGAAAGAACCCGTCCTGGATTCGTTCCCTGAACACACCCCCATGGGTAGAACCATAAGCGTATATGGGCCTATGAGAGAGATCGCATTGTAAAAACGACTAAGATTGTTAAAGCGCATAGTGCGCATACGCACGCTTAGATGCTATTTTTGATGGAGCACGTAGTTTACGACCAATATGGGATGACGCTTTTAGTGTACTGAGATGATACCCTGTAATCCTTTTTTAGTTATGTATTGCCGCCGAATCTGGCATTAATCAATACCAGAATTCGACGCGCTTTTTAAATCTGTAAACCATTTCGAAATCGGTTAAGAAATGGCTGAGTTATCCACAGAAAACCCTTATTGATTATCTTCAAAATATTGCTGTGACGTCATGACCATGTGGACGCAGAACTTCCAGAATGTTCTAGAACATTCGACTGCGCTATTATTAGCTACGCGCTGATTGGCTGTTGCTCGGCCGATGATTGGTTGGAGCTTGCGCCTGTGGGCCGATGATTGGTTGGAGCTTGTGCCTGTGATGTCACGAGTAGTATAAAAGGAGACACAATCCAGAGATCGAGAGCATCCTCGGCCACGGGCCGAACAGGTTGTACCTGTACCAGCTACTATCAGCACGACAGACAATTCGCATATTACTTCGCTTTCTGTCAGTTTTTCTCTCGTCGCTAGCAGCATCCAACCCACCACACTAAAACAATTTTGTAACTCCCCTTACTTGCGGGAGCAATTTGGAACTTTCTATTATTGTTTATGAGTATTAAGATCTACTTCGGAACATGAACTTGCGGTGAGGCCTTTACGGCCTGAATATGTGATTCTACAGATGTAGAGACAGCAATGTTCTTTGGTGGATGACTCGCCGGATCTGCCGGCAACGCCAAAAAGTGGTATTTCAACCGTCCCGCACTGATGTCGTGCAGGTTCTTCTAACTTTCGACCGGAGCAAGTAAACTTTGCCCGGTGCGTCTTCAGAGCTGGCTGACGTACCCAGCACCGTTAAGCTTTGTTTTGTATCTTCATCTGCATCTAACAACCCCCGCTTGTGATCGGGTTGTTGTCAACTTCCATCCATACCATCGGCGTACGGGAACTTTCTTCACAGCAGTAATGCTATTGTATCTCTTACTGACTACTCGTTAGACATTCTCTATATTGTGCTTACAGTCCTGAGCGATGTGCTCCCGCCTTGAGTTGCTTGCGGGAATCCTGTTTGCGGGAACCAACCTGCGGGAACTTTCCAGCTTCCTGAGAATGCATCAATTTCAGTAACACGATAGCCAAACTTAAGAATGGCTACCGAGTATTGAGGTAACTATACTTAACATTTTAATTATTCCGTTAATTATATTTCTGATAATTATATTGTATCCGTATAAACGGTCCCGATGACTTAAATGGTACCGTAACGGTCTTAGGACTGCTAGCTATAATTTCTGTATATGTTTATAGTTATTCTCATTTTCTGTAAGGTGTTTTCACTAACTGCACCGTAGTAGGTTCGTTAGCCTGTACTAAGATATATAATTCTGATCATTGATTATTCTGTGCAAAAGTTAAGCACCACCCTATTTTTACGCACATGCGAGGGTATATTCATGTGCTATGAAGAAAGCAATAGCATAAACATTTATGTACCCATCCATCTTAGTGCAAGAGGTAATAATGCAACTAGAGGAATGCTGATTATGATGGTGGGGAAACACTGTATGTTTTTGTTTGAACTTGAAAACGAGGCCTGAATATGGTTACGTTGACACAACTAACAACTATTGCCCTACAGTTGACACACGTGGCTAGATTGTCATTAATGGTGTCTGAAAACGATGTTTAACATCTGTGCACGAGTTTGAGACTGTCATTATTAATACCGGGTATATCCACCTTGTGCCTGGATGACGGCCTGGACACGACGTCTCATGCTGGTCACCAACCGACTGATACGCCATTGTGGTATTCGTTGCCATTCAAGATGGAGTGCGTCTGTTAATTCCTGTAGGTTCTGCACAGGAGGATCCCTCCTTCTCACCATGTTTCCCAGAATGTCCCAGATATGCTCAATAGGGTTCATGTCAGGGCTCCTTGCTGGGCATGGTAGGGTTTCGATGGCATTCTGGCGGAGGTATTCATGCACAGCTCTAGCACGATGTGGTCGGTCGTTGTCATCCATGAATATAGGGTGGGTTCCAGGTGCATGATTTACAAAATGAGGGACCACAACTCTATCCAGTATGGAATCTTGATATCTTTGTCCATTTAGTGTTCCAGGTACAGTCAACAGATCCAGCTTACAATCAAATGAGATGCACCCCCATATCATAACGGAACCTCCACCAAATGGAACGTCTTCCATGATGTTACGTTGGTCGTACGCCGTGCATCTGGACCTCCATACACGAGTTCGACCATCTGGGGCATGAAGCAGGATCCGACTTTCATCGGACCAGTGTACCCGTCTCCAGGATCTCATGTTCCAGTGTCTTCTTTCATTGCACCACCTCAGACGCTCCTCTTTGTGGTGTGCAGTGAGGAGAGGACGTCTGACAGGTCTCCTAGCTTTCATGCCAGCAGCATACAGTCTCCTTTTGACGGTAGACATTGACACTCTATTGCGCATTTCCCATTGCTGGCTGAGCACTCTGCTGTTGGTGAATGGAGATCTCCTAACAAGGCGTACTAGGGCTCGATCATCACGGGCAGTAGTCTTCTTCGGTCTTCCAGATCTAGGCCTGTCCTTCACCTCGTTAGCTTGCCCATGTTTTGCAATCAAACGACTGATTACAGTATGGTTAATGTTCAGCTGTCTGCCAATCTCTCTGCATGACATACCAGTGGTATGCATGCCTATGATTTGCCATTTCACACGATCACTTAACCTTCGTCTTGCCATAGCGGTTCACAATCAAGGGCTAATTCTCTCTGTACAAATAAACCACGGTCATGAACACAAAATTCCTAATCTTGTCGCCTAAATCTGTATGTAATGTTCTACACCTCAAACTGGACTTTTACATAACTGAACACGTGTGCTGTTTCCCGCCACGCACGGACATCAAGCGGCGTGAAGGCATGCATGCATGTGCATTTCGTACTTGGAATTATGTCAGCTAACGCGGGGACAAAAAGTATGGTAGCCTAGTTGTACCATTATGTTTCTACGTTCTATTGTTTTTGGTGGTGCTTAACTTTTGCACAGGTATATATATTCATATGTTTTGTTTATTGGTAGAAAATATAGGACTGCAGTGCACGTAGGAAACACTATACAGCAACATTTATATATGCAGCACTTTCTCCCGCCACCAACAATTTTTCATTAAGGTCGCTGTCCATGCTATAACTCTGTTTAGCGTCATACGATGGATTTACAGCTCACGTGCTCACCGACTATGCCAGCAATTCTGCGGTGTCAACAACACTGCAATATAACCTGTTTTCACCTGTCAGTGACGGCACCTTTCGGGATGCCTCACAGGCAGGAATGGAGTTTAGAACTATATCGGACAGGCCACCACCATCAGAGCCGAATCATGGACGACCCCGACAAAGACCCGATTACGGGCATGTAAATACTCCTTCAGACTTCTATCATTCACCCATGTCATCTACGGAGACCATATGGCCGGGTGACAATCCACAGTACAGACAACCTCCCACAACGCCCCCTTCTAGCGCAATGTTATACTCGATGGGCACCCCGCGGCATTATCAGGAGGAATCGGCACCACCACAGCATGTCACGCTACACATCACGACCGTCAGCTGACTGCACTACCACCATATGAGGAATATCAGTCCTCACCTCGGAGAGAACGTCCGCGTAATCTTCACACCATTCCGCCTCCGGTCCATAGACCCATGCCGGTCTATGGCTGTACAACCGGGCCGGACTCATTAAATTGGAATACGCGTTTTCTCACTCCTCGGAATCGGCATTGACGGGACACACCGACACCAACACCAGCTGCACAACGACCAGTTTCGCAATACTCATCAGTCTCTCAGGTACTCAGCTGCGCAAACCTATTCAGATAACCGGTAAACATACGGACGGGAACTACAAAAAACCAGCAAGAAGAAAATTACTTTTCTAGTCTAAATTATTCTTTAAAAAAATGATGTAGCTTTACTTATAAAAGGAACATACCATTTCGTAAGCACACAATCCAACGTCAATCATCTTCTCTTTAATTATTTTCATTTTTATAAGAATAATTATTTCTTTAAAGTTAAACATGTTTTCGTGTTATTAAAGCTGAAGTAACATGAGATTCAAGATTCAATGTTATTTATTTCATTCATATCTGTTAGGTTTGCTACGAAATCTGGTTAAAACCCACACTATAAATAAAATTATAATGTTTTCATTGTCTACAACATTTTAATAAGTGAGGCAATACTGGTCATTTCGTAGACATCGACATGGCTTCATAGAAACCAGTTCGTAGACACATTTTTTTGTAGACATGAACATTTCGTAGACACAACGATTTCGTAGCCATGTCAGTTCATAGACATTGAATATTTCGTAAAACGCTGTTCGTAGAATATACTTTATTCAAGGAAGTATAATATGTTCTATGAAATGTGCCATACTGTCTGAAATTCGCTGTCTGAAATGACATATGGCAATTAAATGCTGCAAGTAAAAAAAGTCTATTACTATAATACTGTATCAAAAAGGCTGTCGTGTATGTTTTGACTTATCTATATCGATCTATGCTTATCTATACCTATATGTTCAGATGAAGTGTCCGTCGACGCAAACTATTCAACTATTTGATCCCGGTTGTTGCTAAGCCCTGGAATATGTCCTAAATAATGGAAGTATTAACACCAAAATTTAGTGGTTGAGCGTTATTGTGTGTGATATTATATGTAACTTCAAACTGACAGAAATTTACAAAATGTTAACACGCGAAATTGTACTAAAAGTTAGAATTAAATTTCTTATAGGTATAGAAAATGTACTATCGGAAACGTATTATGCTTCTATAAGACTCGAAAATGTACTATGCTTTTATTTAAGACTAAAAATTAAAATTGAAATTTTGAACAATTTGAAGAATTTTGAATCGAGGAAGATGATCTGTATTGATTGGAAGATTTTTACAGACTGATTGTCAACCGAAGTCCAGGGCATGTCGAGCGAGTTCACGCAAGCCTGGAAATAAGGCGCCATTATGGTCAATGTCTGGTAGTAAATAGATTGTTGACAGGCACAATAAATTTGGGACCTGTCTTTTTGTCCGGCAGCAAAAAAGTGTGTACTGGTACCAGTTATTGCGCACTATTGACTGTTATTCTAGTTTAGTTTATGTATTTTATCGTGAAAATGTCATGTTGATCTGTCAAATTCTAAAAGCTAGTGATTAGCGCATCCCCAAATCAAGGCCGACAGTATAGTTGGCCATGCTATGGTGGCGTATCGCACTTGATTCGCACAAGCAACAGATTTAGAATGCATGTCACCAAGATCGACGCATGCACGAGTGTTCTCGAGTACTCTTCCCCAAAGTCGGGAACATACTTTCTCGCAAGATTATTGGTTAATAAATATAACTATATAGAATGCGACCGATGAATCGCAATGAAACTACCGAAAGTAAAGAAAATAAACAATGTTTTACACGGTAATTTTATGATATAATAGTAATGACGTAATAGTAGTAGTATCTCTATATATAGGATAGTAGTTTTACTCGTAGTGTTCGTAGTAAAACTAGTAACACGTGGGCCGATTGATACATGCTGATCACAGTAAAACTTTTTATCATTCACTATTTAAGCCAGAGAAAACAACCATTAGTAATTTTAACTCTTTCGACTGAAGTCATAGTATCGCAGAAACTCAATTTCATCTAACTAATTAGTTAATAAGCTGTTGAATATGTTGCAAGTTTTTAAGGGGGACCTGTTGCTCACAGCTGCCATAGTCTACAACAGCTTCCAGTTAAGCACTAACACTATTTAGCCTTCTTGCATTGTATTGAATGATGTGCACTTTGTTTAGTCTACCAGTTGAAAGGGATATGTGATGTAGGTTGGTAAGTTACAAAATATATGTTAACCCTAGTCACAGTAATTATGGGAGGTACATTATTGATTTTTTTGAAAATAATTTGACTGGAATGTGTTGCTGCCTTAAACGATAAAACAGCACACTGGTAGTAAGTTTACTGTTTTAACGACCATTGTTTCAATTCTCACATGTCGTCCAATTCAAGTTCAATCCTACATTGCTTACACCATGCACTTGATTAAGACATCCCTGTGACAGGCAGGAATCAGAGTATGACAGGCACCAACTGGTTGGTGACTGCCATAGTGACAGGCAGCATTTTTAAAGTTATTTCCAGGCCTGTCACGTGTGTTGTGATTTGTAGAAGACATTTCTGCAAGCTGATTGGTTAAAGCAAACCCCATTGTACGTGCCTATGGATAATCTGGCGATGGTCTGCTGGCTTCCTGGAGTTAATTCTCCAAAAATTTTAAGAAATCGTACCGAAGTTAAATGGATAATTTGTATGAGATGGGAATAACACTTTATGCCCATTTCATGGTGGTTAGATGGTGGTTCTTAAGGCAAATCGAGAACCACCAGGAAAATCAATACAGACCATAGTCAACTTGTGGTACATTAAGTCCTGTTGTTTCTTAAAAAATATAGCTTCATTGATGCAGAAGCGACTGGTCATCAGATCATTATTGTTTGTGACTGGTTTTTGGGAACCGCATAAGTTTGATTGATGGTGATTGCTGTTGATGAATTCTCGACTTCGGCGGCATTAGGGGCTTTATGACTTGTGCCTGTGGCTGTTTAATACCCTTCACTGAATCGTGACAGATAAGATGCTTGGATCTTAAGGCATAAGGCACGCAAACTCTGGGGGTTCTTAAAAAATCTTAACACACTCATTTTCCCGCTACCATATAGGATAACTGTTGAATATTTTTGAAAATAATTAGCCTGGAATACATTGCTGCCTTCCAGTCAAATTATTTTCTAAATATTCGACAGAACAAGTTTTGTATCGGGTTATATATGGTTAATAGTCCAAATGGTGTCCGTTGCTGGCTTAAGGGATAACAAACGAGAATGAAATCTTGATGAGAATGAAATTTTGATAAAAACCTCAAAATAAAATTTTGTTGTCATATATTATTGATTAAAACGTTTTTGAGAAATTTTCATATGACGTGTTTCATCAGCCACGTGGACTTATATTTCTCCACTTGTAGTTTTAGAATAGATGAACCTGGCGTCTAATGCAAAAGCATATTAATAGCGTTATTTGTGTGTGTATTCCACTTTAATGATTATTAATGGCAAAATATATTAACATGTTTTCAAACCGAAAAACATCAACATATTATCAAGGAACTAATATGCTGTCCATCATCATTATCATCATCATCATTCATCATGCTATATATGTGGCATCAACAACACACCATGTCGCATCCTATCTTATGTGGCATTTACGGCAACAAACTCAAATCAATAAATTTAGATCAGACTTAACTATAATGACTAGCCGTCTGTCTGTACATATGCATGTACGTATGTAGCGTATGCATGCACATATGTATGCACGTACGTATGTATGTCTGTTTGCAACATCTAGTTTCAGTCAATCAAATATTAATACATGTATAAACGTTATGCGCACACACAATTAGGCTACTAATCCGTTACAAGCCCACCATTTGTCTAAGCGAGTAGGCCTATCCTGAATATGCTTTGATGTGATCCATCTTATGTAAACAACTATTCAGATATGATAAGCCCGAAATATGAAACAAAAAACACTTCAGTATTGTTCAGTTCACGTAAATTGATATTTAAACCTAAGAAACTTTATTGCGTGATCATTGGTCATATTGCATTTTTCAAACTCGGTCTGATTGCTAAAAATTTAAGTATTCATCATAATCTGTGTGTTGTGCTGTGCTGCCTATATTAATTAGTAAATCATGTATTAATCATGACGCTTCCATTAAAAGTATTAAAAACTTGTGGCCGGCGGTTCCTCAAGATGAAAAGACAAGATGGTTGACATCAAAGGCTACGTGTACACTGTTATGAAGAGGTGAGGTAAGACTACGTACTGGTGGTGTAGTCACAGGCTGAAAGAAAACCGTTGTCCAGCAACTGTCATACAACGGGGCCTTGATTACATTGCCAGGGATGTAGCTCACAACCATCAGAGTCAGCCAGGGATTCATACCAAGACACAGATTACTTTGCCAGTAAGTTAAAGTGAATATATCTATATTAATCATTTAACCCTTTCACACTCATACCAACACCATCGCCCCGTCAAATTATTTTAAAAATACCTAACAGCTTACCTGTACAGTTATCTGTGGGCTGACATTACAATCTGTAAGGAAAATTCAATTTAAACTAATTACATACTAAATCCATCAGATATATCTTTGATAGAATTACAATTTAATTAGTTTAATTAGTTTTCAAATATTCAATGGCTTAACTATATAGTTACCTTGAAATGGTGGTTCTGGTAATTTTTTTAATGTCAAGGTGGCTCAACGTGCGGCCCAGTCATCTAGTATCGAATAATGTCATAAACTCTGTTAAGAATGATATGATGCCGCTCAAGTAGGCATATCTGACATTATAATCATAGTCAATTCACCTTTCCAGATTATCCATCTATCATAATCAGCTTAGCGGCCTGTAGGATGATGTCATAATCATTACATCATAATTAATTATATTTGTCCCGTCTTCAACTCTTAATAGTCCTACACATTGTACATATTGTATGTCTCTACTATTTAATCAACATGCTTGTGAATATTTTGAAAGTGATTTAACTGCACAGTGTTTCTGCCATAGGCAGCAACAGCGCCTAGTCAAATTAGTTCCAAAATATTCACCGTGGTATGGGTGGAGGTTAGATTGAGATGAGCTTAAAGTGGAAATGTCCATTACGTCATGAAGCTGGAGAAATCCACTGAGTGTGGATGAATAGAGGGCAGTGTACAAATTGTATGTCTATGCTGATTCATAGTATATACATCAATCACAACACGCACACGATATGAATAGACTTAACAAACCGAATTAATAAATGTAAAATAGAAATAACATTGTGTTTTGTTGCACTTTAGATTAAGCTAGAGAGGACTTGGCGAGGCCTATCGCATCCATTGGTGTGACGGAGCTGCAGGTGATCGTAGAGATAGAGCAAGATAATTGTGTTCGTGTTACAAGCAGATTTCGACAACACGAGAGGCCTAATGATCCGAGCAGCCTCGTTTGACCTCCAGCTATACCACATGGACTTTTCAAGAAAGATTTAAGCGTTGATGAGCAACAACACATCATATTTGCCACCGACACCCAACTGGAAGTACTGCATTGACGGGACATTTAAAATTGTGAAAAAAACATTCTACCAACTGTCCATACACGCCTTGATCCGGAAAGGGGACGCGATGAAACAGGTGCCTTTAGTCTTTATCCTGATGAGTTCCAGGAGGAAGAAAGATTATAAGAAGGTCCTCAAGGCGATTAAGAATATGATGCCAATCGAACCAGAAATTGACAGTTTTGTGTCAGATTTTGAAGTAAGTGTGTTTCAAGCTCTCTGAAGGGTATTCCCCGGCAAGGAGATGCGCGGGTATTCATTTCACTAGGGCCAAGCAGTCTGGCGAAAAGTGCAGAACCTTGGCATGCAGACAGCCTACCGTTGACAGGATGGATTACATAAGTTCATTAGGAAGTTATTAGCTTTACCATACCTACCCGTGGAACCTATACAACGTGCGTTCAAGAAACTGAGAGACCAGGCTGGAGGGCAAAATTAACTGAATCAATGTTGAAATCAAGTCATGACATAATTTCAACGTTGATTCAATGTCAAAACAACGCCATGTGCTCACTGGGTATGTGCGTGCCTGTGGGTGTGGATGTGTGATTGTTATTGACGTGTTATTTACCATTCATACTACATCTATATGATCTAGTAAAAATTAATATAAACATATATAAACATATGCTCTCTTATCATTCACCATCGTCTTTGTGTTGTAAATTTCTTACATATTCTCATTCCAGGGCATTAGATTACACCTTAGCTATGACTTTACAGGTCATGCCCAAATGAAATCCCCCTATATTAGTGAGTCCAAATTAAAATCCTACTGGCTGCTATGAACACTAATTAACTGATTTACAGTCAATTAAATACTCAGAGATGGATGTTGTGGCATTTTATGGCTATTCAGAGGTATTATTGTGCCATTAAAACTAAAATGGCTCAAAATCAATCTCTCAGATATCAAAATTCTCTAGTTTCTAGGAGCATTGATGGATCCCCGACCAAATCTAGGTGGTGTGCTCAAATGAGGTAAATCTAAAGCCCTGCATTTCCATACCATGCTTCTGATTTAGTCTATGTCAACATGATGTAACAAGTAAATTGTTACCAAATCAGTAGAACAAAGACAGTTTCGTACCACGTAATGTATCAATGGACCTTTTCAGTTTTAGCTATGCCCAACCTATTTCTAGCTTATCTCCACCGACACATCGCCCGTATTGGATCGATCGATCCATGAACTCCATGAATATTTTGAAACTAATTTGACTGGGTGCGGTTATTGAACAGCCCCTCCCCCAACCAGTCAAATCTGTTTCAAAATATTAAACAGCATCTTTATTAGATAGTAAATACATACAATTCGTACAACAATGCTTAGCCTGTCATCAATGGTAAAGCTATGTACGTCATTCATGACATCATTGATTATGACGTCATCATGCATGTCACAGAGTTGATTATGACTCCATATGATTGATGGATAAACTGGACTGGAAATGCCCATTAACTGCGAAGCCACTATGATAAGGGTTAATTCTCAATTCCATATATGCTACATATGCCGCACCTCTAAAACATGTCCACTTGTAGCCACAAAGAACCTTGAGAATGGCAAATGCCATCGAGACCTCAACTGCCATACACGATGGTGAGGGTACATTTTCTATAAAATCGGTAATAACCATGTCGTCATAGCAACAACACAGTAGCTGCCATTCATTTCATAATATTAGCAGACTAAAGCATGTATATCATGACATCATTGATTATGACATCATCATACATGTCACCACGGAGTTGATTATGACGCCATATGATTGATGGATAAACTGTAAAGGTCCATTAACTACGACACCACTATGATAAGGGTTAATAATTCTCACTTACATATGCCACGTCCGTAGGCTTGCACTCACACCGGAAAAGACACGAAGAACCTTGAGAATGATAAATGCCATCAAGGATTCTTTATGCCATCAAGACCTCAACAGCCATACACAGGGTTCGTACGCGGGTATGGAAGTGTGGGAAAATTAAGAAAACCTTTTCCAGGGCTTGAAAAAGTATGGAAAATCGATATTTTGCGTTACCGTTATGGAAAAGGTATCGAAAATTAAAATATTGGCAATTGCAATTCTCCCGGCAGACATTTTCTCATAAATCGTCATGAAACACAAATTCTCGCAAAATCTTGCCGTTTGGTTCCCATTGTAAGCTAAACTGCGTGTTTAATCATACCGGGAACACACTTCGGCTTGTGTAAAACGTCATCAAACACGAATTCTCGCAAAATCTTGCCATTATTGTGTGAGAGTTTATGGATGGCAACATCAGATTGGTTCCCAGTGTATGCTAAACTGCACTGTTAATGATAACCGTACCGGGAACACACTTTGGCTTGAGTAATACATGCCTGAACTTGTCAATTGCAAGAAGCCATTGTTTTTATGAATTTGTAAACATTGAATCAGTTGTGTTTAGATAGACATCAAGAAAGTAACGTCCACGCAATTATAATTATATAATGTTTGTGACTGGTGTGGGTGAAAATAAAAATAATTATTGAACAATTAATAAATTTATTTAAAATGTCCAAAAAACTAAATTTATTTTGTATAATCATAATAATATTTAATTTAAAAAAAGATTTGTTTGGTTTGACAAGATATACAACATAGTGTGTTGAATATTTTGAACATTTTTTTACTGAAAGCCATTGCTGTCTGAGGCAGCAACTGCTTCCAGGCAAATTAATTTCAAAGTGTTCAAGCTTTGTACGGTTGCCTTAAAAATGTGGGAATTAATCACTGAAAGGAATTAATTTGACTGAAAGTCATCGCCATCTAAGGCAGCAACTGCTTCCAATCAAATTTTTCTATTTTCCATTTAGGATTAACTATTGGTTGACTGGGCAATGTTACATAATGGGTATGGAAATTATAAAATTTAGTATGGATAAAGTATGGAAATTTATTTTGCTCAAGGTGTATGAACCCTGCATACACGATGATGAGGGTAAATTCCTTTTTGTATAAAATCGGTAATAATCATGTGGTCATAGCAACACCACAGTAGCTGCCATTCATTTCATACTATTAGTAAATTCTTATTCGGCTAAGACAAACTAAAGCATGTCTACGAAATGACTCTACAAATTGTACATCGTTTACGAAATATCCTTGTCTACGAAATGTCCTATGTACGAAATGTCACCTACAAAACATTCATGTCTACGTAATGACTTCTACTAAATGTTTTTTCTACAAAACGTCTGGAATTCAGGCAATATTTCTATGATACTTTTTTCGCCATATAAAGAAAGCAGTAAAATCAATTAACAGAAATAAACGCGAGTTACCACTTTTCGTGAGGGATAAGAATATACCGTAGCCCATTTTGGTACATAAACATTGTCACAACAGGTAGTCCACCAAAGGCAGACTAACAAACTGGAGTGTCTGAGCATGGCGAGTCTATCGTAGTCCCCATCATGTGTGGACTCTTCATGTCTTCCAGACAGCTACAGACAAATTACGATTGTTTCTGTCCTTGGATAAGTCATTGAGAAAGAAATTGTCTGGCGTATTAGACCAGTACTAATTCAGCTTTACCGAGGAATGCTCATTCACAAATGACATATTTAACCTCGGCGAAGCAGTCGCTGATGCAGCCGACACCAAAAGCCAGTAGTACATTACTTTTAAGTCATTCGATGTGGCAAATCACCGTAGTCTCCTTGAATGCAGCAGACACAATTTCGTTACAACAACACAATTTTAACTGATGGGTATGAAATTGCAAACGGATTCAATGATTATTTTGTTACGGTCTGTCCAACTCTTTCAGATAAATAAAACCAATATCTGGAAATAAATACAGTAATTATCTTACACGCAGCTACCAATCTTGTTTTTCTGTTAACCTGGTCAGCGAAGAAGAAATTTTTTACATTCTGAACACACTTAGCCGTGCGTGGAGCATTTTCAAACACTGCAGAATAGACTTGCTAACACCACTCAATCACGTATGCAACTTATCTCTAACACAAGGCATTTTTCCGTCAAAGCTAAAATCAACACGAGTAACACTATATACAAAGCAAAGGATTCATCTGATTTCACAAATTACAGACCTGTCTCAATACTTCCACTTTTGTTCCAAATTACTGGAAAGCCTTATCTATAATCGGCTTACAAACTACCTAGACAAAAAGTCAATCATGTATGTATGATTACTGCATTCTGCAGCTGTAGTGGTAGAAAGACCCTACAGCTGCAATCAGTCCTTCTTCGCTTTTGGCCACTGTGTTGTCCTCAGCCGAAATCCTTAGCCTCCTCAGGTCCATTCTTGACTTGAGTGTTCAGAGTCCTGCTTTCTTGAGGTCACCTCGCAGCATGCTTAGCAGATTTATGCAATGATGTCCTCTCCTGGCTTTGTATTTACTGGCTCCAAGTAGGGCGAATTCCACGGCTCTGTGGGTGTCTCTCCTGGCATTCTTAGAACATGTGGCCAAACATGGACCATATTTGCTGGGAAACTTTTACAGACAGCGGCGACGTATTACACATCTTATATAGTGCATCGTTGGAAATTATGCTGTCCGGCTATCAGTGTTCAGTGATATTGCGTAGGTGTTTGCGGTGGCAGGCATCAAGTTTGTCTAGCCTTTGGAGCTGCCCGGCTGTTAGAGTTATACAGCATCAAGGATACACAGGTTGCATTGTATAAATGTAGCCTTTTTATCAAGGGCATCCTTGATCTACGAATCCATAGCTTCCAGAAGGACTGGATGGCTATGTTTCCCATGACACAGCGTGCAGCAATGTCGGCAGTACTGCAAAGCAGTGAGCCCAGGATTTTACTTTTCCTCCATGGTTCACCGCCACGAAGTGGATCGTCATTTTCTTTAGTTTCATTCTGTGTAGATAGGTATGTGGGTCAACTCTGTTTTGGATTCATTCATAAAAAGATTCTCAATTTTTAGTTTATTTGCAGCTATTGGGAGAAGTTCGTCAAGGGGTTTCTTTTCCTCGTCTATGAAGGCCACCTCGTCGACATATTCCATTTCTAGCGGCATACCCAGTATTGACATTGGGGGTCTTGTGGAACTTTCTCGCATGGATTTCAATGCAGCAGCAAGACAACAGGTGAAAAGCGCCGGAGAAAGACAATCTCCCTGTGGGGAGCCGATTGATGTCTCAAACTTTACAAACTTAAGTGACTTGACTTGTACTCTCAGCTTGGTCTCTGCAAGCAGTAGTGTCACTAGTCATCGCTCATCTTCATTGCAACTGTCTTGATAACTACGTTTAGAACTATTAGAAAAAGCTATGTGCCTTACGCTTGTCTTCATTTGTTGAAGCACAAAGTCTGAATGGTCTGAGCACAGAATGCATGCTCCTTTTATACCCTTGGGGTGGTGGGATCTGCGCATGCATGGTGGGCGTGGTGGCAGCTTTGGGGGTGGTGGTTTGGCGGCTTTTTTGCGGATTGGCAGCTTTGCAACTGGCCTGGCGTAGTACATCTAGGATCTTTGAACTTTTAATTGTGTCGAAGGCTCGTGACATGTCAATGCCCATTTTGTGGAAATCCCAGTATTTGGACATGACTACTGACACAGCATGCATTGAGCCCATACAATGTCTGCGCAGCTGCGTCCAGGTTTGAAGCCACTTTGACATGATCCGATGAAGTCATCGATCTTGTCTCAATTGCGGCGTAGAGTAACATTGGATGGATTTTCCTTATGCTGTTGAGGAGCACAATGGGCCACAGATTGACTGGGTGGCCTACAGCATCGATGCGAACCAGATCCAGATGCACATCCATTTTTCAGGGCTTTAAGTGCCTTCTGATGTTTTAATTGGTGTTAGTAATGGGGTCTCCTGAGAACGGGTGCAAGCGCTCATCATCGTGGTCAGTGAACTGTTCCATGAACCATTCTCGAATCGCAAGTCAGGTTTTTATCTTTATATACTCCTAAAAACCCAGTGAAAGGGGCCTCTTCAACCTCCTTTTTTTAAACATAAATTTTTGGAATATCTTTATCATGTATAAATCACAATACGGTTTCCGCGAAAAATATCCAACTATGCTAGCATTAATAGAAATGAGAGAAAACTTTATTGACTCAATTGAAAAGATGCAACATATAATAGGCATCTTTTTGGATCTTTCGAAAAGGCTTTGACACCATCAACCGCGAAATTGTACTAAACAAACTTGCCTATTTTGGAATCGGGGGAAGTGCACTCTTTTGGTTTCAAAGCTACTTAAGCGACATAACTCAATGTGTGCAATTTAATTCAACTTGCTCAGAAAATAGGAGACTAATGTACAGTGTTCCTCAGGGACCCATTATTGGCCCTCTGCTGTTCCTGTAGTACATGAATGACCTAACCACTACTACCAAACACATGTGTCTAATACTATTTGATGATGACACCAAAGCCTTCTGTTGTGACGAAGACATAATTACATTATATGAAAAGACAAAAAAGGAAATGGAGAAAATTACTAACTGGTTGTCGCTAAATAAGCTATCACTAAATATCGATAAAACCAACTATATGCTATTTTCAGAATCCAGAGAATGATTAAATAAAGATATTCTAAAAATTTTGGTTGACAAAAAGAAGTTGAAGAGGCCCCTTTCGCTAGGTTCTTAGGAGTATATTTAGATAAAAACCAAAACCATATATGACACACGACACTGTTAAAACACTGTACAGCACACCTGTTCATGTGTGCAGATTTCAACTCCAAGCTGGGTAAACTCGGAATTGCGGACAAAAGTTCACGACTTGGCTTATGCATGGGATCCTATGGAGAGGGCACACGCAACAGCAATGAAGATGCACTGGTGGCATTCCATAGTTCCAATGGCCTACATGTATTTG
This sequence comes from Chaetoderma sp. LZ-2023a, assembly GCA_034401795.1. Taxonomy (NCBI): domain Eukaryota; kingdom Metazoa; phylum Mollusca; class Caudofoveata; order Chaetodermatida; family Chaetodermatidae; genus Chaetoderma; species Chaetoderma sp. LZ-2023a. Next base: position 113,809,407 of record CM067367.1, read on the forward strand.
TCACAAATATGGCTTTCAAACACCCATGCTGTCACCTGATAACATGGGCTGGACACATTACTGATCGCAAAGCCCCAAAAGGTTCTAAGGCTACAACAGCTGTCTTCAACCAAATAGACTTCATACTGTGCAAAACAGAAGCAAAACCCTTGCTCAGAAACGCTCGTTCGTATAGAGGCACAGACCTCAATTCTGACCATAAGCTAGTCATTACACGCCTTCAGATGAACGATCTCTATAGCGCAATATTATTCTGAGCCACATTAGCAAACGCTTAAAAGATCTTGCTATTCAACAGGCAGACTCCCTAGCAGACGAAATCACTGCCACGGATGACTGTCACAAAATGTTTCTGGCAGCCCGAGCCCTGAGAATTACTGACTACACACCGCCACTCACTGTACACAACTCTGAAGGACACTTTATCGGGACTGACCAGGGAAAAGCTGAGGTGATCCGAGAATGGTTCAAGGAACAGTTCACTGACAATGATAATGAGCCCTTGCACCTGTTCTCAGGATACCCAGGCCATTACTAACACCGATTAAAACAGCAGAAGTTGAGAAGGCACTTAAAGCCCTGAAAAATGGACGTGCATCTGGACTTGATGGCATGAGTAATGAATTATTCAAATATGTAAGTGACATTATCTCAAAACCGATCACACACCTAATCAATTCAGCTTTTATGCACCACCTTCCCATCGACGTTGTAGGCCAAGGCACCCTTATTGCACTACCCAAGCCCAAGAAGCCACCTGGGCCCCCAGCCAATCTGTGGCCTATTGTGCTCCTCAACAGCATACAGAAAATCCTATCCAATATTACTCTATGCCGCATCCGAAACAAGATTGATTACTTCACCGGATCATGTCAAAGTGGCTTCAAACGTGGATGCAGCTGCGCAGACATTGTATGGGCTCAACACATGCATGTGTCGGTAGTCATGTCCAAACACTGGGACTTCCACAAAATGGGCATTGACATGACACAAGCCTTCGACACAATTAAACTAGTTGTACTGCACCAGGCCAGTTGCAATGAAGATGAGCTACGACTAGTGAGACTACTGCTTGCAGACACCAAGCTGAGAGTGCGAGTCAAGTCAGTGAAGTCTGTAGAGTTTGAGACATCAATCGGCTCCCCACAGAGGTATGGTCTATCTCCGGTGCTTTGCACCTGCTTCCTTGCTGCCACATTGAAATCTGTGCGGGAAAGTTCCACAAGACCAAGCCCCCCCCCCCTCCCAGTGTCAATACTGGGCATACCGCTACGCTAGAGATGGAATATGCCGACGATGTGGACTTCATAGACGAGGAAAAGAAACCCCATTGACGAGCTTCTCCCAATAGCTGCAAGCAAACAAAAAAATTGAGAATCTGTTTATGAATGAATCCAAAACAGAGTTCACCCACATATACCTATCGACAAAGCATGAACCTGACGACCCACTTTGTGGCGGCGAACCATGGAGGAGAAGTAAAATCCTGGTCTCACTGCTTTGCAGTACTTCTGACATTTTTGCATGCTGCGTCATGGGGAACATAGCTTTCCAGTCCTTCTGGAAGCTATGGATTCATAGAGCAAAGATGCCCTTGATAAAGAGGCTACATTTACACAATGCAACCTGCATATCCTTGATGCTGTATAACTCTAACAGCTGGGCAGCTCCAAAATCAGCTCTAGACAAACTCGATGCCTGCCACCGCAAACACCTATACACCATCACTGGACGCTGATGGCCAGACAGCATAATTTCCAGCGATGCACTATACAAGATGTGTAATACGTCGCCGCTGTCTGTAAAAGTTTCCCAGCAAAGATGGACCATGTTTGGCCATGTGCTAAGAATGCCAGAAGAGACACCAGCACAGAGAGCCTTGGAATTCGCCCTACTCGGAGCCAGCAAATACAAAGCCAGGAGAGGATGTCATTGCATAAATCTGCTAAGCATGCTACGAGGTGACCTCAAGAAAGCAGGACTCGGTACACTCAATTCAAGAATGGACCTGAGGAAGCTAAGGATTTCGGCCGAGGACAAGACACAGTGGGCAAAAGCGAAGGTCGGATTGCAGTTGTAGGATGTTTCTACTACTACAATCACAGAATACAGTAATCATACAGCACCTTGATCCTCACATACTGCAATGCTGTTTGGACTAACACACACAAAAATTATTTATCCAAAATTCAGTCTCCGGAAAAAAGCATTAAACTATTCGCTAACCCAGCAGAGGGGCAAACCACTGTTAAAACAAAAAAATTACTTAAACTCAGACATCGGAAAATCACAAATGCTTACTATTGTTAAAGACTCATCACAATGCCCTACCCAAATTCATACTTGACACACAACATCAGCATTCACCAACATAACACAAGAGCAAGACATAATCTACACGTTGAATATGCACAAACAGACATAGGGAAAAACAGAATACTCTATTGCAGCCACTAAATTATGGAACAGTAAGAAACGGGTAACACGTGACAAAATTTTAACAGCAAAATCATTCAAGAAAAAAATTAAAAATTACATAATCGACACATGCTAGGGCGCGCATTTATAAATAACATTACCAGCACCACATAAAATAGCCACTGCCACTGAAACTACTACTACCACCACCACTGTATTACTACGGTACTACTACTACTACTGCTGCTACTATACTACTACTACTACTACTACTACTACTACTACTACTACTACTACTACTACTACTACTACTACTACTACTACTACTACTACTACTACTACTAGTAGTACTGGATGAACCCAATTGCTTTACCACTATCAATACTGCTACTGAATATTATATTAAAACTACTGGATGAGCTGGTAAATATAACACCGCCATAACCTACCCACCCACCCCTCCCTGTCCCCTCCCCATGTGTGTTATAATACTATACTAAATGCAATGTATATCCGGATATCTAACTGTTTCTGTTGTCTTTATTGTTGCTGTTCTGTCATATATATATTATATATAAGTAATTAGGATAAATGATATTACCGGTAGGGATTAAAACATAAAACGTCTTTCATATAAATTCACACACAAATAATGTAAATACTAAACACACATGTCCATAGGACGATACCTACATAATCCATGCCAGACTGCCAGTGGAACTTTATAAAACACATATATAAATGCTGATGCTGGTCCACACAGAAAAAATGTTGTTACTAAGACAAGTGGTCACTATGACGTATGTTCACTACGACATTGTTACTAAGATGATTTTGCTACAAAGACATTGTCGTTAAGACAATCTTTTCACGAAAACAGTGTCACAAAGACTGGTTTGTCATGAAGGGTATCACTAAGACGATTTGTTCACAAAGATATTGTCACTGAGACGATTGATCACGAAGATTTTGTCACTATAAGACGATTGTTCACAAAGATTTTGTCACTAAGATGATTTGTCACAAGGACGGTGTCACTAAGATGATTTGTCACAAAGACGGTGTCACTAAGACGATTGTTCACGAAGATCTTGTCACTAAGATGATGATCATGAAGACATGTGTCACTAAGATGAATGATCGCGAAGATATTGTCACTAAGACGATTTGTCACAAAGACGGTGTCGCTAAGACGATTTGTCACAAAGACGGTGTCGCTAAGACGATTTGTCACAAAGACGGTGTCGCATAGATGGCTTGGCACAAAGCCATTGCCACTCAGACGATTTTGTTACGCTATATGAAGAGTCATCGTGTGCTTGTGTCTACACACTTCATAAATGCCAGCGCGAATTGCCTTGACGTTTGTTGTCATAGGAAGAGCTAGCCATTTGCCATTGTCTGTTATTTACATGGTGGTTTATGACCTTGCTGTACTTTTCACCATAACATCAAAGATACAGGCAGAGGAAATGTTTGCTCGATTGTTAAATTTTGCAGCAGTCTGTATTACACTGTACTCCAATGTTAATCAGTTTTCACCGGTGTACACAAACTCACAAAGTAAATCCAATTTTAAAAACAGTTTGGGACAGCCTGTATTGAGCGTTTACATTTATAAATGGCGCTGTTATTTCCCATTAATGAACTTGATTGCTGGATCTGATACCCACAGTACCAGTGAGGTTTTTGTGTTCCGCGGTCAATCTCAGTTTAGATATTTCAGAAATATGATCTGTGTTGAGCTCACTGCTAAATCTGGCTATGGTGAGACTGGTACCTACCACTGATGCTAAACGTTTGATGAAATATCGTATTCACTTTTGAAATTTCACACAGAAGTTCGTTTTATCCGTATATCCTCATCGCCAATGTTGTATCTATGTTCTTGCTTACTACTCAATACCTTGGTTTGTATTTCACTATATTTATTAATTACTAATTAGTAATTATGCTACAAACTGGTGTAATACTAATATTAGATTGCTTAGACATGGAGTCAATACATGTATGTACACACAGGTTACTTGTTGGGCCTCAATTGATGATGCTAGTGCGTGCTCTGGTCTGTTCATACAGCATCGGAACTGTGAAAGGCTTGGACATCACAATAGACAGCGAGTTTCCACCTAAACAGTAACCTTCTGAATATCACAAAAGAGGAGAAACAGCTCAGCATTACAAGGAATTCATCATGAACAAACATACAGACTGCCGAATAAAATCAGCAAGATGAGCTGCTTACTCTTTAATGGGAGCAGGGATGCGCAGACTAACTGGACTGAACCCGGCAACATCCAACCACATTTGGGACATCTATATAGCACCCGTCCGGCTGTATGGACTGGAGGGCCTGATCCTCAATAATACTGAGACAACTAAGCTAGAAGAGTTTTACAGGATAAATTCTTACAGCACCTGCAAATGCAGTGGTCTACCTGCTATTGGGAGCTCTGCCATTTGAAGGTCAGTTACACAAAAAGGTTCTAACTTTCTTTGTCAACATGCTACACAGAGAAAAGTCCACCAAGAGGGAGCTGATTTAGGCTTGCGCGATTATGTGATTAAATCGAAAAATCGTGATTATTAAATTGTGAAATTATATGATTAAAAATTAAACAATCAAATAATCCTGAACAATTCTACTGCATAAAATATTTCAAAACCTAACTTTTGATTACTCTTTCATGAAAATTTACATTTTGCTCAGCGAATGCATACCCATTTGCAGGCCAAGACTATTTTTGAAAACGTATCGCTGGAACGACTGGCTCAAGAATCAACATCATTGCAGCTTTCGTCATTGATATGTTTTTTTGGTGTGGTAACTGAGTAATTTGTACTTAAGCTAATTAATCGAGTAATCACGATTATTATTAATTAATCGATCGTGATCACTGAAAGAAATAATCGCACATGCCTAAACTGATTATTAGGCAATTAGCTGTTAAGACACACTCATCTCACAGCCTAGTCAAAATCAAGCAGATCTTGTAACAGTACAGTCTAGACTCTACCATCAACCTACATCCTTATACACAGCTTGCCAAGTAGGGGGAAATGGAAGGGAACTGTAGCATCACACATAAATGACTACTAGGAATTAAAACTAAAAAGTGAAGCAGCAGAAAAGACCACTGCAGTACCCAAACGTAGATGCCTGCAAAATTGGAGAACCATGGTATGGGCACTCAAGAGTGTCAGTGTTGGAACCTCTTGTTCACCACCTTCGATGGTGGATGAAGAGAGAGAATCTTCTAGCGGGGTTGATGCTCACCCTCCCCACCCTCAAATAACCATGTACACGGATGCATGGAAGAGGCCACAGTATCAGGTCTTTGGAATCTGGATCAGTCACAAGAACATATCAACCTACTGGATTTTACGAGCAGTAATCCAGTGCCTGGAACATTTTTTAGAGAAAGTCTGGGGCAAAATAGTTCTGGTTCAATCAGACAACTCAACGGTAGTGATGTACATAAACTGCCAGGGCGGAACAAAGTCGCGCAGTCTCAGTATGATGACATGGAAACCGCTTTGGTGGTATGTAGATCATGCGATCACCTTGAAAGAAGTTCATATTCCGGGAAGGTTAAATCTGTTAGCAGGCTCATTGAGCCGAGGGATGAGTGTTTTACCTATGGAATGGCAACTAAATCAATGTGTGGCAGATCGTCTGTTCAATCACTGGGGCAAATCCAACATAGATTTATTCGCAACGAAGAAGAATGTGAAGATGACAACGTACGTCTCTCCGATTCCAGATCCGAGTGCTATTGCAACAGATGGGCTAGCTATCAGCTGGGAGGGAATGTACCCGCCATCAATCCTGATTCCAAAAATCAGACAGGATTGCCAAGTGATTCGGACCGCCCCAAATTGGCCAAGCCGATCATGGTACATGGATCTGCTGGACCTTCTGGTCTGCATTCCGGTTCCTCTGCCTCTGATGGACAATACAACCATCTAGGGCAAGACCCTTCACAACAATCCGTCAATGTTCCAATTGACTACATGGATGGCGTCAAGGAATCTGCAATTAAGGAGGGCTTTTCTGACCAAGCAGCCATGTTCATGGCAAAAGCTAGAAGGTGGTCAACCTCCAGAGCATATAAAATAAATCAACAGATTTGCAGAATGGTGCTCAGAAAGATGTATTAATCCAATGGATTCATCTATTCGGGTAGTAGCCAATTTCCTCTGTCAACTGTGTGATGCCTACAGTCGTAAGCCTAATTCTATTGCTGGATATAAGTCAGCTTTAATGTCCCCTGCTTGGCTAATAGGGGAAGTGATGACTATGTAATTTGAATACTTTAATCCACGGCATGGGTAATCTAAGACGGAGAAATCCTCCAGTGATTCAGGCTTGGAGTTTGTCTCTAGTGCTACATGTACCAACTGATAAACCCTTTGAACCACTAAGTTCCATTTCTATGAGAACTATTTCTAATAGCTGCGGCTTCGGCAAGGCGTAGAAGCGAAATTCATGCCTTATCTGCCGAGCCAGACTGTTATGTGGTTACAAGGGAGGGCCTCAGGCCTCTACCTAGGGTTAATCTCATGGCCAAGAATCAGTCATTGAAATATCCAAGCCGGCCTATTGTTTTGCCAGCTTTGACTAGATATAATCATAGTTGTAAGGTATGGTGTCCAGTCCACGCATTGAACCAGTACAAGCAACGTACCCAGGAATGGCGGACAGACCCTATTTGATTATGGTTGTCCTTTACTGAACCCCATGGCTGGGCATCAAAAGACACTATTTCGCGGTGGGTTGTGGATTGCATCTAGTTTTGCCACAAATGCACCACTGGTAAACAATTTAACGTGGTCCAGACACACAGTGTACATGGTGTAGTGGCTTCCACTGCCCTATTTAACGGGGTACCAGAGGATGACATGATGTTGGTAGCTCGGTGGCACTGTGAGTCAAGTTTTACTGACCATTTTTTCCGTGACACCAATTCTCTCGCCTTATCGATTTTGAAAAGATAATCAATGTGTGCATATTGTAAATAAGGTTTTCTCACTTTTATAAACAGCTCATTTAATTATGGGAACAACCACTATTTTTCTGTGTCATTCTTCATCGAGGGGAAGATGATGGCAAAGTCAAAGATTTACAAGGTGAGTCTTGTGTCTTGTGTTGTTTCATAATTATGTCACGTTACCCATACTAATATGGTGATGGTTCATGTTATTATGTGGTTCTCACATGAGAGTTTACGAAATAAAGCATTTCGTGCGATGTCTTTAGTACTAAGTACATAAGAGAGCATTTAGGACATTGTGGTCATAGCTCCTCCTGTTCCAAAAGGAGGGGGAGCGCATATGACTCGACGGTCATTACTCTCACCCATCGGTTTTGAGCCAATGTTCTTATGTTTTCTGGTTTGTTTGTGAGTGCTTAAATGCAAAAAAAGCATGGTCCGTTCTAGGGAAGAGTGTGTTTTTGGACCTCGGCTCCCTCCCGCTAAATTCACTGACGAATTCTGGCAATGTCAAAGAGTGGGAGGTAAAAAGTAGGATTCTTTTTCCCATTCGGCTTTACGCAGACTGCTTAGCGGATGAATAGTTTCAGCTCCAAATGACTCCTGCGACTGACTACCTTTGTTGTATCGACTGGCGAAACGATTAGCGACCGCTAGTGACATACGGGGATAAGATTGGAAAAGCCTGCTGTCTCGCCCGCCCGTTTAGGACCCCATTTTCTCCAGAAACAGCTTCCCGCCCGCCGCTTCACATGCTCTCTTGTCCGAAGTGTCGATAATTCGTGTAGGTCCCTGAGCCATTACGGCCATGTTACCTGTATGCGCCGTTTTCGGCCAATGACTAAAAATACCGTGCACAGGGCTTTGGAAGATCTAAACATTAACGAAAATGTCCGCTCCTCCCCACACCTTCTCTCGCTCTTCCCTCTCCCTCTCCCCTCAAGACATTAGTGCCCGAGAGAGAGAGACACTTAAAATAGAGCCCGTCTCGAACGCAGGTAGGAAAGATCGAAAACCATCTGTGGTGAAGAGAGCCACCTGCGGCCCTTTCCTCCTGCTTCGCACGCACCTCATCTGCACACACATCCCGTTCCCCACAGGACTAACCCGAATGGATACCTCTCCCTAGAAGGACCCACCCATTGGCCTGGGGGCGCCCTTTCAACTGGGGAGAGTTGCCTCCGTCATCGCTGAACGAGCCATCGCCACCACCATAGAAGCTCCCGCCGACAAAACTACTGCCATTAGAGCTTCCACTGCAGGATACACTGCTTCTGGAAAAACTCCTGCCACACCCGTGACCTCTTCTGTCGCCAGCACCTCTTCAACCTCTCCAATCGTTTTGCCCACTACCACCGGAACGGACATCTACATACACACTGCTCTCCTCCGCTCGGATTAAGGATAGACAGACTGAGACGACGATGGTCACCCCCGTCCAGGGACAGTGAGAGGAACGAGGCTGGTGAGGAGCCTGCTTCGTCGAAAGCTCTGTCACAGGCACAGTCAATCAGCCATGCTGCTGACAATGCCTTACCAGACAAACGTGCCGAGGAGGAGGCGGCTGACTTCTCCAGTCAGCAAATTATTGTGGGGAGCCCATCATTCATGCTAGGGGAGGGTCGTCGCTAGCCCCAAGACATGCTGAGAGACTCGAAGGACGTTCGGGGGGATCCCAGAGCCTGGATGGCATTTGCCAAAGCGAGCCTGGGCCTTCGCTAGACTGCCACTTCCTCCTGGGGCCCAAAGGAATTCCGGAAGGACGAGGCGACAGCTGGCGAGATGACCAGCCGCCAGGTCCTCGAGAGCGGGGACGAGGGTGGGACAATGGCCGCTCAGCCACATAAACACTGAAATATACAGTGTACTATTGTTAGCGAGTTTCTACGTAATGGTGCAACGATGTCACTGCGGTTCTGTCGAGATTCTGGATGGCGCAATTTCAATATAACCAAATTTGTAGCTGCCCATATTGGCATGATATATGACACTGATTTCTCACCTTTATCTGTCCCACACTGGTCGCTTAGTGGAATTGTTTTTTTCTATTGAACCATCAGAAGTCCGATCTTGTTCACAAACGTATATTCATATTTATATTAGTGTAGTATGAGAGAAACCATGTTAACATTTCAATGGTCAAATATGGTCAAGAAAATGAAAATATTTACCTACTGAATGTCCATTTGCAGGCCAAGAGAAGACTTCTTTTAAAATTCCCCACTGGAATGACTGGCCCGGTTATTGAGCCATGTATTTCAATTGTAAATTTTCAAAATAGTTTTCTCTTGGCCTGCAAATGGACATTCCTCCAGATCACTGCAGAGGCCAGTTTTGGTCAGTATGACCATTAAAGGATTGTGTCACCAGCCGTATAACACAGTGGTGCCAGTGCGATAAGCTTGTGTGAGATGACAGGAGCTGTGTTGATGGGCGCTATCTACTCCGCGCTGCTACTCCATATTGGTTGATCACGATCACTGTGCCATGGAATGTGTTCTATACCATCAACTGGTCTTCTAAGAGGTTGATGTTATCAACAGCAAACCGGATGTTCACACCTTTCTTGATGAAATCTGGCAAACAAAATTCACCAGTCTCCTTCATGCGCTGCAGAACACCTTGTTCCACACATTTTTCAAGGTCAAGGATCTGGTAGTCTCTCCCAATGTAGATTTCTGAGAGGTTTACAAGGTTCTTGTCACATACTCTGGAATGGATGGCGAGGGGGGAATCCCTATTTGAGAGCGGTGTTTGGACAGCTTGCTGAAATCTGTTGTTCTTCTTTGGCTGATGATTCACCTGGTGATCACATTTTACTAGTACATAGTGCTGCTATCTCGTTACCGGACAGTCTGATCGCAAAAGTAACTGCACCAAACCATCTTCCCATCCCCGAAAACCCCCTGAAAAATGTACTACATTACTAGGTTTACTGCTACCATGATAATGACATATTGGAAGGACCATAGGGTGGTACGTTTCAGAACTTGTATACAAAATGTTGATTTTTTGGGCAGGTGGCCATCTTAGATTTTCCAAAAAATGGCAATTCATTTAAAACGCTATTCCTCATTAAAAACTCAGGCAATTTCAACCTAATTTGATTGGAAGGATCCTATCATGGTAGCCTCTCGAAATACTATTCAGAATTTTAATATGTCACTTTTGGCAGCTGTCTGATTTTCTGAACATTTTCCAGAACCATTTAAAAGCAGCACTCCTTAATCAATGGCCCGATTTCCAACAAAACGGGTGGAACGACCCTAGGGTGGTAGGCTTCAACATATCAAACAAGAATTTTGATTGGTCAATTTGTTTTGGTGGCCATCTTGGTGCCTAAATTTATCCATCATGTCTATTTAAGTGCAACTGTTTTAAATGCTAACGATCCAGGCGAGAATCACAGGCCCTTGGGCCTCTGGTATAAAATTATACTGTAGTGTTTGTATGATGTTAACCATAGTTGCTCAGTGTATAATGTTAAATGTTTATCCAGATGTAATAGAGTTACTCTACTGCCATTGATATTTCTCCACAGACTGGAGCCCATTAGCGTGATCCTTCAGCATGTCTTACCCTGGAGCAGCCCCACCTCCTGGTGCTGGCAATGCTCTCTACCCACAGCTTGCCTGTGTCTCCAAGATAGAACTACGTGTTGAGTGTCGCAATCTACTGAATAAAGATGTTATGTCAAAGTCAGACCCCTGTGCTTGTCTATATATGCGCATGAAGGGAAAGTGGCTCGAGGTAAGATGTTTGTAAAGTTATCACTAAATTTGTTACTCTATGTAAATTTCTATTGAACATTCTCTCATTTCTATATCATTTCTGTAGGCTTGTTAAAGGTGCATATTCACAGCAAAATGCTTGAAAATAAAATTGTTGAAACTATGTACTTTTAGAGGCTTAAATTGTGTACCACAATGTAATGAAACGAAATAAATCTTAACATTTGATGATTTCATTCCATATAAATACATTTCGTAGGTTTAGTTGTGAATTTGAATTAGGGACCTGTGCCTCTAATTCAATTTGACAACTTAAAAAATTATATTAATTTATACGTAATGAAATCATCATATGCTAAGATTTATTTCATTTCATCTAGGCACACACTTTAAGCCGGTAAAAGTGTATAATTTTAACAATTTTATTTTGAACCTGTGAATATGCACCTTTAAGTGTGATGTTGTTATGCACTTGTAATGGACCCAGAAGTGTACTATTTAGCTTTTACTGCATCATAATGTAGGAATCCAGTTTCTCAGTCAATCATTATGACATCATAATCCACTACATCACATGTAGGCTGATGTCATAATTCATTATGTCATGAATGACACGATTTAGTCTGTCATGAACGCTTAATAGTCGGTTAAATTGTATGAATTGTATGGCTTTACTATTTAATAAACATTCTGTTGAATATTTCGAAAGTAAATTGCCTGGGCGCTGTTACTTCCATAGGCATCAACAGTACCCAGTCAAATTAGTTTCAAAATATTCAACAGCTTACCTACAGGTATAGTTTTCTGTCAATTATGTTTCAAAGACTGCAGGGATCGATTGATTCCAGCACAGGTAAAGTGTTGGTGGAGGTTAGCTAGAGATAGGCGGGGCATAGCTAAAACTGGATTCCTCCATTATTAGCTCACCTGGCGAGAATGGCCAAGTGAGCTTATGCCATGCCGACCGTCCATCGTCCGTCCGTCTGTCTGTCTATCTACTTTTGCTTTAAAATGTATCTCCTCCTTAACGGCTTGCCGGATTTCAACCAAATTTGGCTAGATTGATCCTATGGGGGTAGGCTCTAGAACATCTATTCAGGTTTTTGATATTTCAAATTTTGGTGTTAAAAAACTTAGATTTTGTTTAAAATTTACCGAAAAGTGTCAAAACGCATCGCCTCCTTATTTTCTTGACAGATTTCAACCAAATTTGGCTAGAAGGGTCGTACCGACATAGGCTCTAGAACTTCTATTCACATTTTGGATATTTCAATTTTTTGTGTGAAAAACCTAGATTTTGTTGCAAATTTACCAAAAACTGTCAAAACGCATCTTCTTTGGTTTCTTGATAGATTTAAACCAAATTTGGTTAGAAGGATCCTCTGGAGGTCGGCTCTAGTTTAAAATGGCTTTAAAAATCTCTGAAACCGCGTGGGAGATTGATTCAAAACTCATGAAATATCATCTAGTTCCAGTGGTCATCTCATTTTGTTCGGATATGTCAGTGGCCAATAAGTCCAGGTGAGTGATACAGGCCCCTTGGGCCTCTTGTGTTTAAATGCCATCATCATTTGTTAATAATATTGTTGTCTCGCCCTGTAGGGGAAGTGAGACTGGATTTGTACATTGTCCTTTCGACAGTAGTGTTTGTGGCGACCTGCTCTCATTTGGGTTGAAATTTTACATTTCCCTTGTTATTCGAGAACGTCTCTTCGGATTTCACTAAAAGTTAATGGAGATGTTTTCGAAAATTGATGCAAAGATGCAATTTACATCATTCGTTGAAAAAAATATTGGGAATTTCTCCAATTTTTTCACAGTTATAGACTTTACATGTATTTACTCTGTATTTGTAATATTTTTGTGGTTAAGTTTTTGGTTGACGTCTTTCTAGGGCTGGGCGGTATACTGGTATTACACCGTCTCACAGTTTTTTATAGCAACAGTTTAAAAACCATTGCGAAAATAAAAAAACAAAAAAAACGTTCGTAAGATCGCCATTGCACGAAATCTGGTGACTGTCCTAAACTAGTTTGTTCTTGACTTGCAGTTTAATATTATCATCTAGTGTAACCATTTGCTAATAGGGGCATAAAATACAGTCATGTATAACTATTAGCTGTGGGAAAGCAAGGGTGTTGGTGAAATCTCAACAAATCGGCCGAGGACGACACACGGAAAATATGATTTGATTTGCTAGTAATAAATTTTACATGACGTAAGCTCTGCGGGTTCAATGTAAAATTAAATAATTTGAAAATCTAAATTTCTTTGTAACAAATAATCCTTTTTTCAATTCGAGTTTGTACTATGTTTAATTAGGATTCCAAATGTGACATGATACAAAAAAAAATCAAGAAACGCGCTACGAAAACAACAACGCTATACAATAAACTCCCGATCCAAGCATGTCATTATTTTCCTTAGATTTTGACAAACAAAATGATCCATCACGGAATAAAACATACGGGACAAATTGTTTGAATGCCCGAGAAATGAAACCGATTACAATGTATGCCGCTTCTTACGTTTGCGGAGTAGTTACAAGTAAAATAAATCTCTTAGCCTCTCAAATACGAGCAGGTGTAATGTGATTGGTTGTTAACAAATTCTTCTGCCGGGATATTCACTACTATCGATTTTATGAATGAAATTCGTAGTGTTTTTTATCACGTGACTTTTCTGCTCGTTAGGTGTTAGAATCACGTCGTTTTGTCCTACGGACCGGCCCGGTCTTTTTCGTCTTCGTATATCTTCAAGACTACGGAGTGTTGGTTTAAGTGGATTTAAGTTAGATTCACGAATCATTGCATTTATGTTGTCAAATTATCATAATCTCTTTATTATATGACATATGAACCTCAAAAAATAGTCAAACAGCTTTTTGTGAGAATTCTTGAGGTGCGATTTCCGGGAAATGACTACCCTTTAGTTACGTGCTGAATGACATTCACTAGCGTGAATGACAGTTTATTGAGGAATATTACTAAATACCGAGTACTCGAATACAAACACATGACTTACTAGACTAGATCATACTGTAGGTGGTTATACGAACTCTAACCGTATCAGCGCTACTCTACTAGGAGCCTAAACTCGCTCTCACATCCGTGTTCCTACTTACACGCGTTAGATTTTACTACGCTTTCGAAAATAGTTATCTAATAACAGTGTTGAAAATCACCATTTTAGTAGTGAGTGTTATCTTCGCGTCATCACATGAACCAGACTTTATTTATTTTATTTATTTTAACTACTATTTTGAGATAGATAGCGTTGAAGTGAGAAGTCATACGTAGTTACCATTCTAATTTTGTGGCAATTTACATCAGTTGTCAAGTCACAAAATGCATGTACTGTAGCTATTGAAAACGGCATATTTTCATATTTCAAATTATTTTCGATCATTCTAACCCCTTAAGCCGGTATTTCGTTAATACCAGTTTAATTAGTGATACCGTCACCGGTTTTCTTTTAGGCCAAACCGTCGAGCCCTACATCTCATTGGCCTTAGTAACCCTTTAATGGTCAAATTTGGTCAAGAAAACCTAAATATTTCCTTATTGAATGTCCATTTGCAGGCCATGAGAGGACTATTTTTGGAAATTTATCACTGGAATTACTGGCGCGATAACCGAGGCAGGCATTCCAGTGGTAAATTTTCAAATAATAGTCTTCTCTTGGCCTGCAAATGGACATTCCTCAAGACCACTGCAGAGACCAGTTTTGGCCGGCTTGACCATTAAAGGGTTAATGAAACTTAACATCTGGGTATTTTATGCCAGGTAGAGATGCATCATTCTCAAAATTAATTTTGGTGATTTTTCGTACTTTTTTTTTACCCCACCTGGCCAGAATGGCCAAGTGAGCTTATGCCATGGTGCGTCTGACCATCAGTCAACTTTTGCTTTAAACTGCTAATCATCATTAGCCGCTTGTCGGATTTCAACCTAATTTGGCTAGATGGATCCTATGATAGTAGGATTCAGAACACGTATACAAAATTTTGATTATTTAATATTTTGGGGTGAAAAGCTTAGATTTTATAAAAACATTTGATGGAAATTTTCAAAACGCTACTCCTCATTAACCTCCTAGCTGATTTCAACTTAATTTGGCTGGATGGACCCTATTGGGATAGGCTTCAGAACTTGTATACAGAATTTTTGGTGGCCCATCTTGAATTTCCCGAAAAGTTGCAGGAAATCATTTGAAAAGCTACTCCTCATTAACTACTTGGCCGATTCCAACCTGACTTGGCTGGAAGGACCCTATGGGGCTAGGCTTCAGAACTTCTACACAGAATTTTTGGCGGCCAGTTTGAATTTTCCGAAAAATTGCGGGGAATCATTTGAAAAGCTACTCATTAACTACTTGGAAGATTTCAACCCGACTTGGACCCGAGGTGGTAGGAGTCTTCAGAACTTTTCGATTCATCAATTTTTCTGTTGGCCATCTTGGATTTTCTGAAAATTATGGGAAATCAGTTAAAAGGCTACTTATATAGAGAATTTTACTTGGGCAATTTTTCTGGTGGTCATTTTGGATTTTCCAGAAATCCTTTAAAACCCTACTCTTCAATAGCCCGATTTCAATGAAACTTGGGTGGAATGCTCCTATCGTGAACAACTTCAATAGTTCTAATGAGAATTTTGATTGATCAATTTTTTTGGCAGGGGTTTTGGATTTTCCGGAAATTTCCATCACGTGTATTTAAAGGAACGGAAAAAGGAAATAACAAATGATGTTTATTGGTAATCTCATACAATATTAAATAAACTATCATTGGTAAAAATTGATATGAATCGGGATTATTTGTGCAAAGACATTTACTAAATCTGCGAGTGCTTAACTTGGAGCCAATTAGTGACCAAGCTGGTGCTTCTCACTCCGCCGTGTGTCAACTGTGTGTGCATATAAACCGCATAGACCTACTTGAATATAACGAAAGCACACCTGAATATAGTTTTGTAAGCGGTATGAATAGTATTCTTTTGACGCCGATGTAGAGCGATTAATTCGCTACTGCTAATTCACTATTGATCCTTTTGAAAACCTTATATTTGAAAGTCACTTTTTCTGGTGGAAGCAACAAGTTTCGCTCAAAATGATTTCAAAATACACCACTGGGTTTCCAATGTCGCAATATGATGCCTACTGAATATTTTGACATTTGTGTGACTGAATGTAGAGTTGTAGTCCTGTCTCTGGAAACAGGCAAATTGTTTTAAAACTATGGTAGACAGTAGACCTGTAGGATGCAGTGGCTAATCAGCTTAGCATGAATATAACTGAGCTTATATAACTGGCAATAGCTGGTATTATTTATTTGCTCAGCATACACCAGAGCGCATGGGTCCAACTTCGTCACTAATTGGTTCCTGCCAAAATGCCATAAATGGTATTTAGCTGCTTTTTTCTAATTAGTTTGATTTATTTCTTTTTTTCACTGGTGGTTATATGCTAGTTCCCTGATTCTTTCCTTTAAATGCAAATTGGCCAAATACTAATGGTCCAGGTGAGTGTCAAAGGCCCTTGGGCCTCTTGTTTGATTTTGGATCTTGGATTTAAAAAAAAATGTCAAAATGCTAGATCGCTACTACTACTTAATGAATGGCTCAATTTCAACCATGCTTGGGTGAAATGATCCTATGATGATAGGCTTTAAGAAATCAAATGAGAATTTGATTGGTCAATTATCTTTTATGGCCATCTTGGATTTTCTGAAAGTTATCCATCATGTCTATTTAAATGCAAATGTTTCAGATTCTAATGGTCCACCCGGTGAGCGTCACATTTGGCTGGAAGGACCCCATGGGCAGTTATAGCGAACCTTTTGGCTGGCTTCAGAACTTGTATACAGAATTTTCATTGGTCCATTTTTTGTGAAAATCTTACAATGTTATGAAAGATTTACCAGAAATTGTCAAAACGGTACTCCTCATTTACCGCTTGGCAGATTTTAACCTTATTTAGCTGGCGTAACCTATAGGATTAGGCTTCAGAACATGTATACAGAATACCGGAAATTGTTAAAATGCTACTCCTCACTAAACGCTGGTTGTGGGAGTGGGTGGGTGGAGTGGTTTCAAATTAATTTGGCTGGAAGAACCCTATTGGGATAGTCCTCAAAACTTGTATACAGAATTTTGATTAGTCAATTATTCCGGTGTAATATTTCGGGAAATCAGTTAAAAGCCTACTCCTCATTAACCACTTGGCCAATTTCAAGCAAACTGGACTGCAAGGACTCTAGCACGGGATGCTTCAGAACGTACATACAAAATATTGCTTGATCAATTTTTTGATTTTCCAGAAAGATTTAAACACTGCTCCTTAAAGAGATATTCCACTGGGAGATTTTGTGCATCTGGCGTAAAGTACTAATTCTCCGCATTAATTTGAGACCAAGAGCACAATTTTATGCCAACAAATAAAAAAGATATCCTCAATTTAAATTGCTAAAGGAACCAGTAGATAGAGGCACCATTTTGACCAAGCGACTGACGTCACCGACACACCTACTCTCTGCGCGATCGAAGATAGCCATAACCAGGGGAGGTAATCTTGTATCTCGTGGATAATTAGCATACTGGCTAAATAACTGACACTTTGCCAGTGTTTGGAGGAAATTAAAGTACAATTAGTGTCCCGATGATCGCGCCTGTCATTGCAGCGCTAAATTGTCAAAAATTGTCTTTTTTGTATGCAAATGGGCATATTCTACTTTAAAAACATTGAAGGGTTATGCAAGGAGAATGTTTGCAATCAACCAGTTAGTTGAATAAATGTTGAAAGTAATTTCTCTGAAAGCTGCCTATCGCAACTTCTGCTTCCAGTCAAATTCCAGTTTCAAAATATTCAACATGCAGTAAGTATGGGTCAACATTTTAAAATTGGGATCAATTAGTTAACTCTTTCAAGGCCAGAAAAGCAGGACGCTTAAAATTTAGCCTGCATGTTGTGTGAAACTAATTTGTTTGGAATCTACTGCAACATAATTCCAGGCAAATTTAATTCAGAATAATCAACACTGCATAGTTATTTTAAAATTGGGAGCAAACATTGTAAATGATTAATAACGCTGGATTTCAATAGTGTGGAAGCACTAAATTACTAATTATGTCTAGCGTGCACTTGCCATTATTTACTAGCTGTCACCTACTATCGTCTACAAAGTAAGCCGCTAAGCGATTGCCTATAATTGACCGACCCGACAATCAGCGACATCGTTTCATTTTGGTTTGCAAATCCCAGTTTGCAATTGATGCAAGCAAATACTGACGTTAATTGTCGAGCTTGATTCTGTTATATTAAAATCAAATACTGTGCCTTTCGTTTGAAATGCATGACACATTATTTTAAAATAATACAGACTATATGTTCTAAACTTGTCTTCCAAATTTAAATGTGAAAGATATCCATCCAGTGCCGATGTTATGAAGCCATCTGTCAGTTAGCCCCTTTTTGTGCGGATGCTTCACAGTTGATCCGGTATCTGAAAATGTGAATTGCCGTACCCTTAGGCTTTTGTGATTATTGCGTTGAGTGATCGCGATCAATTATTAAAAAATAATTGTGATTACTCGATTAATCAGCTTGGATACAAATTACCAAGATATAACAAAAAAAAAATATCAATGACGAAAATTGCAATGGTGTATAAAAAAGTCAATTTGCAGGGCAAGAGAAGACTATTTTTGAAAATGTATCACTGGAATGACTGACTCGATTCTCGAACCAGGCATTCCAGTAATACATTTTCAAAAATAGTCCTCTCTTGCCTTGCAAATGGACATACATTCACTAAGCAAAATTGTTCATGATCGATCACACTAAAAAATAATTGAAAATCAGGTTTTGAAATATTTTCTGCCATAGAAAATATTCGCGATTATTCAATTATTTAATTTTTAATCATATAAATTCAGGATTTAAAACAATCACGATTTTCAATTTAATCACGTAATCGCGCAAGCCTACGTACCCTTTCCATGATCGTTTCTATTATACTACATGCCCATGTTTGACATGCGGACATGTTGCGATTTAACCATTTCATGCCAGCACTGGCCTCTGCAATCGGCAAGTTGAGGAAGGCCAAGAGAATACTATTTTTGAAAATTTACCACTAGAATGACTGTCTTATTAACCGAACCAGCCATTTCAGTGCTAAATTTTCAAAAATAGTCTTCGCTTGGCCTGCAAATGGACATTCAATAAGGAAATATTCTGATTTTCCTGACAGAATTTGGTCATTAAATGGTTAATTAATATTCAGCATTCAGGACGTGGAGTAAACAGGTAAATCTAAAAGCGCTGGCGATATTGTGCTGGTGTGTCGTTGACGTCATAATCTCGCGGTTTCTCGCTCTGACTGCGAGAAAATGGAGTCACGTTTTTGATCGTTTGGTCATATTCATTTTATTATTTCTCGGCAATGGAACAGTGTATTTAAAAAATTTTTGCGGCAACTATTTCGGATACTAGTATATTTTTAGTTGACTTATTCCTGATTTTCACTGGAATTTTCCTTTAATCAAATTCCCGATTTTAACGAAACTTGGGTGGCATGATCCTATGACCGTCGACTTCAATATATCAAACAAATTTTGATTGGTCAAGTGTTTTGGTGGATATCTTAGATTTTTTTTAGAATTATCCTTCATGTCTATTTAGATGCAAATGTTCGACTGCTAATGGTCCAGGTGAGAATCACAGGCCCTTGGGCTTCTTGTTCTAATTGAATTGTACAAAAGCATCCATTGGTGCACTTTAACTCTTCTCTTATAGTGTTCCTCTATAAACTGAATTCTTTATTATTGCCATTGTATCAGGAATACATGTAATATAGCGCTAATGTTTTTTCAATTTTACAGATGGGACGGACAGAGAACATAAAAAACAATTTGAACCCAAAGTTCACGAAATGTTTTGACGTAGATTATTACTTTGAGGAAGTTCAGAAGATTTCTGTTTGTGTATATGACATCGACAACAAGACCGTGTCACTGAATGATGATGATTTTCTTGGACAAGTCGAGTGTACGCTTGGTCAGGTGAGCTATTTCACTAACTCTTTAACACACATTTTTAGCTCACCTGAAAGGTCATGTGAGTTACATGTAAATACCATGGCGACTGTCCAAAATCTCTGTCATCAAATTCTCCTTTAAATGACTTCTCAAGTACCCAAGGCCCGAGTTCAACCAAATTTATCAGCAAGCATCCGTGTGTCATCCAAGATTGTTCAAAAGAAACTGATTTGTCAGTTTGGTTTGTGTTAGATTTGGCACTATTTTTAGAAACATCTTTAAGCAATCACCTTTCCAGAGTATCCATCAATGAATGCCTATGGCAGCAACAACACCCAGTCAAATAAATTTCAAAATATTCAACTACCTACCCATACAGTTTTCTGGAAATTGATAGTCACGAAGTTCAGAGATCGATCGATCCCAACACGAGCTAGGTGTAGGTGGAGCTTAGCTAGAGATGGGCGGGGCATAGCTAAAAATGGAAAAGTCCATTAACATGAAACTCAAGTAAAGCTCGCTATTCGTTCAAATAACCATATATATATTATTTCCGAAAATGGTCCCATCCCAGGATGATTCATAATAAAAAAATATTAGTCTAGGAACCGCCAGCCACCGGCGGTCATCTTGAAAATTGGTTTTCGGATGATAACTCTGTTACCGTTTATCGGATCGCTTTGAAACTTCATAGAGTGGTTGGACTAGGCCTGGGCAAGAAATCTATCGAAATCGACGATGATCCGAAATCCAAGATGGCTGCCAGCCACCGGCGGTCATCTTGAAAATTGGTTTCCGGATGATAACTCCGTTACCGTGTAGCGGATCGCTTTGAAACTTCATAGGGTGGTTGGACTAGGTCTGGAGAAGAAACCTATCGAAATTGGCAATGATTCGAACTCCAAGATGGCCACCAGCCATGGGCTGCCATTTTGAAAATTGGTTTCCCGATGATATCTCCGTTACCATTTATCGGATCACTTCATAGGGTTGTTGGAACATGTCTGGTGAAGAAACTTTATGATAATACAAAATCCAATATGGCCGCCAGTTAACGGTGGCCATCTTGAACATTTTTTTCTGGACGATACCTCCTTGACCATTTAACGGATCGCTTTGACACTTGATGACTGGTCTAGGTCTGAGGAAGAAATAAATGTTTTCTGATAGCTCTCATTCATTGGTTTGTCATCATGGTGGGGTATTATGCGCCGTTTGCGGAGCTCTTGTTAAAGATTTAATAGTGATCTTTTACCTATCTTGCTTTGGCTTGTATTGCTTTCACTGCAGGTACAGTGACTAGGCTTGTGCGATCATTGTGTTGAGTGATCGCAATCGGTTATTAGCTCACTTGGCCTTTCAGGCCTATGCTCACTCCTCTACTACCTAGGTCAAAGTGCATGCACACGCATGCGCAGAGGAGACTAAGAGTAACATAGAATCACTTTCAAATTTTTCTGCTAACAGAAAGGTTTGTTTTGCGCTGGTCAAAGTTTTTTGTGCTTGCCATCTGTGTCAGTTATTTATTTAAGAGGATTACTTCTTAATATCATACCTGCAATGAAGTCCCTATTATCTAAGTTGTAAACGTGGTAGAGTAACTATGGTTTTATGTTTATTATTTGTACTTTTGTTTCTTGTTACCGGTTTTCATGGTAGTCAACTATGCCTTACCATTTATACACTCAACGCTAAGTGGGATTGCTATAAATATCAATTCTAGGTACCCTTAACATGAAGAGTTCAAAGTTTATTTCTAAAAGGGAACCTTTTACTTATACAGATCTATGATTTGAATTTACATTTTCTCTGCCTTTGTTAGGCGTTTGTTACAGTTGGCTAGAGATTTCAGAAGCTGTATGCTTCATCTTTTCGTATTTTTTCGTTTATAGGATTCTCTGAAATCAGCTGAAAAGGTGAAATGTTCATCGTCTAAGTGTGATCGCCATCACCCCTCTGAATTTGCTGGGCATGTGTGCCTTAAGTGTACTTCTTGTACACCTTACGTTATGTGTGGTATTTGCAAGGGGTGGTCGCCTGCTTTACAAAAGATTTACCTCAAAGATTTTGTTTCAAAAACACAGGTGGCTTCTGATAGCTCTCCTCTTATTGCTGCAAAGGGCAAACAATCTAGCCCTCCTAAATTAGAAAAAGAAAGAACTCCTGCAACAGTGGAAGGGCTCCCTCCATCTTCTAGTCAGAATAGCGATGTGGTTTTGGCTCTTTTCGCCTGTTTTGAGTCATTTTCCACTGTCTTAAGTTAACTCAGTCTTTGGATGAACGTATTTCTTCGAAAGTGGACAGTGACTCAGATGGAACCATTCCGAATCCTAAAGGCCATGCCCGTAAATGGGGGAAACCTGTATCCCTCACCACGAGATGGGTAGCAAGTCCTAAGGCGAAGAAAAAGGATAGCAGGAAGGAAATGGTGGGCTCATGCAGATCACCAAATTTTGGGGCCAGGCAAGACCCTCAAGTGGTGGTGCCGGACGTGTCCGGTTCACAGATTGCCAATGTCAAAGTCTCGGTCATTCCAGTCATGTGCAACATTCGTAGGTCGCCTGTTTAATTTTCTGCTGGTTGCGGGGCTAGTTTGATTGTTTTCTTCCGGTCAGTGTTCATCCGGTTCCGCCATTTCCGGGTATTCTGTTGCCCCGGGTCTGCAGGGTCAACTGCCGAATTCCGTTTCTGGTTCCCGCTCTTCCGCTTCCTATCCGACTTCCTGTGTGGCTGCACCTCTGGGTCCTCATGATCTTGGTCACCTTCCACTTGAAGCTTCCGGTTTAAGTAGTTCCATTTCCGGTCTTGCTTCTGGTTTGACTTCTGGATTTGCTGTTCATTCGGGTCTTATGCTCCTAGTCGGCTTCCGGTGTCAGCTTCCGCTTCCTGCTCTTCCGCTTCCCGCTCGACTTCGGTTTTATTGATCACTCGGGCCGGTATGATCCTGGTCAATTTCCGGTTCCAGCTTCCCGTCTTCGCGCTTCCGTTTCCCATGCGACTTCCGGTTTGACTGATCTGCAGGGTCTTCAGGATCACGGTCAGTTTCCGACTTCCGCTTCCGGTTCACGTATTTCCGGTCTTTCCTTGACTTCCGGCTTTCGTATTTCCGGTTCCAAGATGTTTTCTGCTTCTGTTTTTCGCTCATCCGAGGATAGGGTCGCTTACGGTTTCAGGGACATCAATTTCCGTGTTCCTTTTCTTAGGTCCTAGTCATCATCTGGCCTAAGAGTTAGTCTTATTTTCACAATTGCTTTAAAGAATCAATGGCTGAAAATCTTCATACAGAGACATTGACAGTCTTTTTAATTTATACAGCCTTTATTCTTTAGTAGTAACAGTATTTCAACGTAATTAAAGACTCTTCCGACTGGTTCCCGTATGGGATTTTTGGTTTAGCTTATTTCATATGTGCCTATCCTAGGTTTAAATAGACCACTCAGCCGATAAGGCAGTTGTAATCTTTCGTCAGTCGTGTATTTTCAATTAGTCTTAACCTTTTCCATGCTTCGTTATTTAATTTTTTCTTTCGGATTTAGTTTATTTATTGATTTATTTATTTCTCTTTCTGACTAAGTTTCTATGCATCATCTCTAGATACGTAATTTCTTCTTTCATCCGCCTTTAGGTGGCCAGTTGTCTTCGAGCCGTTCAGCCTTTTCTTTCGCTCCTTTCTCCTCTTATGTTGGCAGGTTGACATTTATTTTAACCTAAGAGAGTTAATTCGTTGCCATTTTTCTCCTGTAATTTTTTATTCTAAATCTCGGCTTTTATTTCTTCTTCTTTTCCTTTTATGGGTTATTTCTCCTTTCTTAATGTCTTTTTATTCTTGTGGACATTATTCTTGGTTCCATTCTCTTCTCGGGGTTCCCTCTCTTGATTCTATTCCTTTTCAGTGACTGTCAGTTTTCCTTCTCTGTCATGGTTACGGCGAATCATTTCGCTCTGGTTTGATGTCGCCTCTGTCATTTCAGGGTTTTTTCTTCCATTTCACTATTATTTTTCAAATTTTGGCCTGCCTTTAGTTTTATCCTTTTACTTAAATGTTTGGTCTTTCCTTACATCCCGGCATCAGTTTTTCTGGGCTAGTAAATTAAAATTTTTTTGTTCTTTCCTCCTACTTCCGGTAGCTGTCGATCGTCGTCTTATCTGTCAGTTTGATAGATTCCTTTCCCTTTTTTCATTTTCGCCTTTAATTCCTTTCATGATATCTTTCTATCTTTTTGTAGTTTTCTGGTTTTTTCTCCTAGATCAGAGTTTATTGGGCTGATCCTTGAAGTTGTATTTATGCATGTTTATTTCATAGCTTTATTTTTTCTATAGGTTTTTCTGTATTATTCACTTCCTTCTTGTCATTCTCAGTAGATGGTTTTCAGTTGTTTTTTCTGTACCTTGGTTTCTATCTTATGGAGGCTGTTGTGTTAGATCAGGTTTTCTGTCGTCTAAGTTTATTATCTTCTTAATAGCCCCAAGTCTCTTATTTTTTCTTGTCTGATTAGTAGGTTCCTCAAATTGTTTTAATAATTTCCTTCCTCTTTTTAGTTGCTCTCATAGAGGTTTTTTACTAGGTCTTACTAGGTTCTGAGTGGTCGCAGTCTCTAGTGCTCTATCACCACATTTTCTTCTCTGGCTCCTGGTTAACTGTGTGACTTCCGGTAATCAGGGGCATTTTATAATTAAATAATACACCCTAGTTTCTCCAAGCCTTATCCAATCTATTTTTAAAAAGCATTTATTCTGGGTGCATTGACTTACATTGGTTGGCAGATCATTCCAAATATGTACGGTTCTAGATGATAGGCTTTAGGTCTTATTTTCTTTTTTATGTCTTTGCTTAATTTATGTTTATGTCCTGTTAATAGGCTGGATATTTTGGTTGATAGTTTTTTAATTCAGGTGCTGCTTCAGGATCATATATATTATTATGTAGTTTATATACTTCAATCATATCTTTCCTATGTCTCTGGTTTGATAATGTTGGCAACTTTAACACTCTGTGTTGCTGTTTTTTCATTTCATTCGATTACTCACCTTTTGACTGTTGATTTCCATTCTGCATCATGCAAGGCTGTATCTGAATACAATATTTTGGCTCAATAGTAGTCTTTGATCTTTATTACTTTCATCCAAGGAGAGCAATTAATAGTTCTCCTTTAATCTCAAATCTTTGATCACGGTTTAGATATTTTACTTATTACATGTAAGCGCAGATTTAATATCATACAAATGTATTTGCAAATTTTCATTCTGCTAGAGGAGCGATCACTCGCCTATACCTGATCGTGGAGAGCAATTTTTTAACTCGAGACAATTTTTTAGTATTTAAGCCCGGGTTTAGCATGAAACATTTCATGTTATCTAGATTTCATTTTATTCTTTCTTCTGTTGATGGAGTGGGAGTTCTTGCTCTATCGCTATTATATTTTTATTGATCTCGTTCTGACATCTATTTCTGGGTCTCTTATTGTATTGAAAGATTTCAGAATTTCATTTCCATTTTCTTTCTTGTTAAAAGAA
Source organism: Chaetoderma sp. LZ-2023a (assembly GCA_034401795.1). Taxonomy (NCBI): domain Eukaryota; kingdom Metazoa; phylum Mollusca; class Caudofoveata; order Chaetodermatida; family Chaetodermatidae; genus Chaetoderma; species Chaetoderma sp. LZ-2023a. The sequence continues at coordinate 113,835,099 of CM067367.1, forward strand.
AATCTAGAGTCATGTAGCTGTCTGTAGACAAATTATTTATAAGGAAATTTAGATCCAGGATTTAATCATGCTGTATAATATTCAGCTGCAGCAAGAATTCTTCATGCCTAATCCTTTCTCAAGTTTTCACCCATCTAGGCGTCTCTTTCGACCTGTCTCAGGGCTTAGTCTTTACTTCAGAGGCAAGGTGTTCCATTAGGCAAGACCTCTCCTCAGGCGATTATTTTCACAGACACTTCCCGGGAGGGGTGGGGAGTAGTCTGGAACTCCCTGTCGATTTCCGGTCTTTGGGCCCGGGATGAGTCGACTGCTTTTCATCAATATCTTGGAGTTGTGGGCTGTCAAGAAGGCTCTCTTCTCGTGGTCGGATCGAGTGAGAGGCCTCAAGATCTCAATTTGATCAGCCAATTCCACGGTAGTTTCCTACTTCAACAGACAGGGAGGAACGAGGTCTTTACTTCTTTGTATGGAAATTTGGAATCTTCTGTTGTGGTGCCGCAAGAAACAAAAATCCTTTCTCGTGGTCAGTCATGTCACAGGCAGACTGAACATTCTTGCGGACCAGTTGGTAAAACCCAGAAAGTTTGTCCACTCCGAGTGGCAGTTAAAAAAGTCGGTTGTCTAAGCGATTTTACAGCATCAGGGTCATCCACACGTAGATCTCTTTGCGACATGTCTGAATGCCCAGATCTACTCTTTCATGTCTCCTTTTCCGGACAGTCAGGCTCTGGTGGTGGACACCCTGTCTCGGTCCTGGACAGGAATGTTTCCAACGTATTCCCACTAACAATTTTGATCCGTTGGTTCTCAAGTAGGTCAGGACCAGATCTGCAAAATTCTTCTGGTAGCCCCTTTTTGGCCGAAGAGAATCTTGTTCGTAGAGCTTCTCGATCTTCTGGTAGACTTTCCTCGTCTTCTTCCAGTGTCTCCAGATCTTCTCTCACAAGTAAGGGGTATGTGTCTTCATCCAAATCTAGAAATCGTCAGTTTGTGCGATTGGAGAATATCGAGTGTCCGGTCCCTGAGATCAAGTTTTTGTCAAGATCTCAGGAAATCCTGGACTCTTCTATGAGGGAGTCGACACGTCGAGTTTACAGGGGTCAACTTAAAATCTTTGGAGAATGGTGTTCAAACCATGGTTTCTTGCCCGATTCTTTTTCTATCTCCCAGGTGTTAGATTTTTTTTATCATATTTTTTCGATTCTCTACAACTATCAGCTAACACCATTTTTAGATTTTCCATGGCTTCTTCCTTTCCTTGTCTCTTTAATGCCTTATATCAAGAATTCAAAGCTTCTCAATAGTTTTATTAGAGGTTTGGGCACTATTCGTCCTCCAGTGGCTAAGCCTTTGCCTTCCTGGAATTTGGCTTTGATTATTCTAGTATTGGCAGGTCTCCATTTTGAACCAATAGGATCTATCAGTCTCAAACTATTGACTCTTAAGGCTGTTTTTTCGTTGTTGCCGCCGCTTTAGCTAGAAGAAGATCCGAAATTCATGCTTGTTTTGCAGAAAATGACAGATTTATCGAATCTGGGGACGGTCTAGTTTTATATCCCAGAAGGAGCTTGTTATCGAAGACCAAGTCTAACTGTTACGCAGCCGAGCCGATTATTCTTAAATCATTATCGTCTTTTTTGCCGACCAACAAGTTCTGGTGTCCTGTCTGGGCCTTAAAAGTCTATAAATGTTGTACCAATTTTAAAAGATCCGATTCTTCTTTATGGTTCCTGTATGCGGATGAGGTAGCTAGACCAGTTTCTAAGGCCTCGGTTGCCAGATGGATCTGTGAGACCATTAAATTATGCTATGAGATTGCCTCGCCTGTTGAGATCAATTTAGCTCATTTGTCAAGGTGCACGATTTTGGTTATATGGCTACCTCCTTCGCTCTTTTTGTCGGCTCATCATTGGGCGACATCATGTAAGTTGAAAGTTGGAAATCTGAATCGACTTTTCCTCTTTCTATTTAAAGGATCAGAGCCCAGCAGCTTCCTTTTTTAGAAATATAACGATCTTAACAAAACAAGCCTAAGACCATTTACCAAGCACATCTCACCAATCTCGCTAGTCTGTATGTCTGTCAGAAATGGTGAGACTATTCTCTTGTTTTGTTTATTTCATTGAGTCGACAATTTTCCTTGTTTGATAATCACTGTGTGATTGGTTATGGATGCACTATTATGTTAATTTATTAACATTCGGATATGAGTTGTTTAATTTTTATCCTTGCTTATGATTCTCAAATCTCCACCCACCAAGGGCTATTAAGTGGGGCACTGACTAATTCTATGCATTTAGCAAGTAGTGATTGAAGGGTAATGGATGTTTGTGGTGTAATAACAACCCCCAACAGACCCCCCCCCCCCCCCCCCCCCCCCCCCTTGTAGGTTGGTCTGTAGTTTTATTAACCACTATAAACATACTTACCGTTCAATCACTACGACACGGCCTCAACCACCCCACGTGGGAATGATTTGAGAATCTCTATTCTTTCTTGCATCTAAATTTGGAAAGTGATTCTATGTTACTCATAGTCTCCTTTGCGCATGCACGTGCATGCACTTTGACCTATGTCTTAGAGGAGTGAGTATAGACTGGTGCCAGTCTAATGCAGGCTGCATTGTGAGAGTGTACTCTACCAGAAGCCTGGTTGAGGGTACAATGAGTTGGTATAGGCATATGGGGCATAAAAACAAGCATAACAATCTTTTTCTGGTGCTAAATACAGATAGTTTGATTTAGCAAGTAGTGATTGAACGGTAAGTATGTTTATAGTGGTTAATAAAACTACAGACCAACCCACAAGGGGAGTCTGTTGGGTGATCTATCGGGATCATAAAGGATTGGATTGATAGGTTATTGGTCATGCTAAGAAAATCCAGATTTGGCTAATGAAACCCCAAAATAGGCTAACTCACTGGCTAATGATTTCCCTGTATGTTCAAGATATAATAAAGTTAATATATTCCACAATTTTGTAGTCAAAATACATTCTTAATAACAACGTTTAGCACTAGAAGGGTTTGCAGTGTGCCTAATGCTTGTCTTCACTTGGTGAAGCACAAAGTCTGAATTGTCTGAGCACAGAATGCACGCCCCTTTTATACCCTTGGGGTGGTGGGATCTGTGCATGTGCATGCGCATGCGTGGTGGGTTTGTGGCGGGTTGGCGTCTTGGGTGGTGGTGGTTTTGGCAGCTTTTATTTGCAGGCTGGCAGCTTTGGCGGCTTTGTGGCTAGGCGGCCTGGCAGCTTGGCGGCCTGGAGGCGTGGTGGCTTCACGGTTTTAGTGGCTTGTCAGTTCCAAGGCGGTTTGGCGGCTTGGTGGCTAATTTGGCAGTTTTTATGGAAACCCTGATGCAGGGACACCCTGTACTGATTGGGGGTTTGTAGATTTCTATATATCGTGGTATAAGACCAGTGGTTGGTGGTTTCTGTGGCTATGGTGACACAGTTGTGATTCAGACGTATGCCATTTTGTTCTAGAGGTAGAATTCATCAGAGGCTGGGTTTACTGTTTGCGACCCTTAGAAGAGATGGTGTATGCATGTCTTGTCCCCCTCTGCATAGTTGCTATGCAGTTTTGGGGGTGCTGTTGGTGGCTGATCATGTTGTATGCATTTGGTGGGCGTACGTATTGGTGTACTTGATAGGGATTGGGGGTGGGGGGGTGGGCCCCTGTGTGGAAGAGTGCTTCTTTGCATGTGGGTGTTGTCTGGAGCATTGCAGGATGCGCTGGCCCATGGTGCATATCCAGAGTGGCTGGCTGAATGTCGTTTGAGTCCGCATGAATCTGCATAGGTTTTGTGACAGATGGAGCACGCATACTGGGCCATTGTGGAAGTGATTGTGGATGTTGCTTGGGGGAGGTGATTATGATGTCATTGATCCCTGTTGACGATGACGTCATGTGGGCGACATCATAAACGGGTCAGTAAAAGCTTTTTTGTAATAGTGCTAATAAGGGAGTTGAATGGAATAGTTAATCTAGCCTTGGACTAAAGCAGTTATAACTACGTTTTCAGTTGTCTGGGGTTGTTGCCCGATAATTGAAGGAAAAGGCGGGTTTCACCCTGCTAGATTAATCCAAGATGGTTCCATGGTGTGGAGTTGGTGGATCCAGTGTGATTCCTTTTCTCTTCTCCATCGGGTGGATTCTGGGTCTGTGAGGTCTTTGCCTTTCCTCATGCCTGTCCTCGGTAGTGGTAATGGCATTGGCAGTTTCCCTGGTGGTTTGGGTGTTATTGGCCTCTTGGAAGACCCTTTTGTGACTGGCCGTCTCACAGTACGGCATGGTCAGTTTGTTGGCCTTGTGTGCTGCCAGAAGTTTGGTCAGCTTTTTGCTGAAGTCATCGTGCAGATTCTGCCATTCTGCTGTGAATACAGAATCCGATTCTTCCGGTTTGAATGGCGCTGATGCTTCAGCATCTTCGGAAATGAGTTCAGGTTTTTATTGCATCATTCGATTTCTCATGCTGTATCTCGAGCCTGGACTCCTTGCAGGAGGAGTTTCACCAAAGTTTATATGCATTGACATGCTCGCTGGGTATGCTGGGCTTGATGTAGCCATGTTTCCCCTTATGTTGTCTTGGCGGCTGGTAGATGGCGCTATCTGACATATATCTCACCGATGTTGGAGTCTTTGCCTCCAAATGTACATGTACATTGTGTTCAATTTTTGAGGTATCAGTTTTAACCATTTTAGAAAACATTTTTGGGAAAACTAACATAAGCCCAAGTGCCCCCTTTCTTGGAAATTGAACACCTTGTCCTAATAGAAGCCTAGGTGCCATATTAAAAAAATTCAACATTTTACCTATATAGTTTTCTGGAAATTGAGAGTCAGTGAGTGCAGGGATCGATCCCAACATGGGCATGGCGTGAGTGGAGCTTAGCTAGAGGTTGGCAGGGCATAGCTAAAACTGGATTCCTTGATTGGTCCTACTTGTTAGGGGAATTGTTCATGTATTAAAGGAGTCTTTTTTTCACATCTGTTTGTTGGCACCTTCAAGCTTTGAAATATATGATATGTGAACTGTCTCTAGAGTAGTTTGTTTTGAGAATGCACACTATCCAAGCCATTGCAGACGAGATATTGCATGCTTTAGCATTCCTGACATAAGTAGATATTGGAGTAAATAATTTTGATTGAATCCTTCAACGTTCATTTACAGGTAGTTTCCAATAGCCCATTCACAAAGCCGCTTGTATTGAAGAATGGACAACCGGCTGGAAAAGGAACAATTATTGTGAGTAATAATAGAAGAATTAGTGATATGACTTGGTGCTGTGGTGGTGGGCTGAAGCTTAACTAGCCTGAATATCGCACAGCTTGTACATTACCTCTTTTGGTAATGGAGGGGGTAAACCAATTTCATTTACTGAGCAGAATCTCCACGTAATATGGCCCTCCTAGTTTTGGAAGCATATTTGTAAATGAGTTGTATTTGAACTATATTGTTGCATAACTCTAATTATCCCCACTTATTCTGAAACAACAGAGGGGATATTGCAATCACCTCCGGCTATCTCCTCTGAAACCATTTTGGTGGAATTCAATCAAACTTGTTAACAACATTTACATTAGGCTCCCACCACCCCTCCCTAGAGTGGGCATGGTGGAGGTAGAGGGCAAAAGTCAAAGGTAGCTGAATTCAACCAAATTTAGTAAATTTTAGATCGTGTTCTCACTAGAGACTTAATCAGGAATAACGCCATACTGAAGTACTGCATAATTCCTGATTACGTCTCTAGTGAGAACACGGCCTAGGTTACCCATATGTTTGCAGATTGCGAATCAATGTTTACTTGAGGCTACTCCCCCAGGGTTGGGACAGAATGTCATGGTTGATGAGGGTGGGGTGGGTGGGGGTTGAAGTATATGCGATTATGTGCCATCAACTGCGCATTCTAGCTAGACGTTTTAAACGACTTATTTCGCTCAAAGTGCTTGAGTGAGTTAATCTTTAATTTTCAAATTAAATTAAAAGATAAACTGGTCTTCAACAAATTTGGTGGTAGATGGTGCTGTCGTAGACAGCAACATCGTCCACCAAAATTGTTGAAAAATGTACGCCAGTTTCTTTGCTACTAACATGGTAAAAGATAGAATATTGACATCAGAGTGGTAATGGTTAAAATGTCCAAGTAGAATGTGCAGTGGAAATGCCCGTATGTTATCTTGTCAAGAGAAAGAATGTTATTCGCTCACGTGGCCTGAAAGCTTATGCCATGGCTTAACCGTCCGTCGTGTGTTCATCCGTCAGCCGTCAACTTTTCCTTTAAGCGACTTCTCAAGAACCACTATTTCAATTATATTTGGCTGGAAGCATCCTTAGGCCATAGAGATTCATATTTGTTCAAATGAAGCCGATCGGCCAATTTGGCCTGCAGCCATCTTGGATTTTGGCTGATTTGTAGAAATGTCTAAAAAATAATTCTCAGAAACCGCTTGAGGGATCGATTCAAAACTCATGAAATATTATCTTTGGGATAGGATCAAGTTTGTTCAACGGAGCTTGATTTACCAAATAGTTTGGTGGCCATCTTGGATGACCTAGTTTTCGCGAAAACAACTCCAGAACGGCTGAACAGATCGGGCCGAAATTTGGCAAATATGATTAGGGATAACGATAACACCCATTAAAGTTTGTCCATTGAAAGTTGATACGTAAAAAAGCATGGCCATTGTTAATCAATCAGAATTTAGCATATAAATATAATAAGACTACTTATTAAACATTGGGCCAATTTTAATAAAACTTGACTAAACTGTCAGAAATTAGATTAGATTGGTAAATTTGTTCAGTGATCATCTCGTTTTGTTCGTTTGTGCCTTTAAAAAAACATGGCCACCATGGACCAATCAAAATGTATCGTGTTTGGTGGCCATATTGGATTTTTTTATTTGATGGATTTTGAGGCCAAAATTGATTTTGTATAGGTTTTTGGGTATTCTGATTTCAAATTTGACATTTTCAAAACTGTCGGATAAACGGTTTGGCAGCCATCTTGGATCGTTTCCTGCCAAAAGCTTCCATACTAAATCAATGGGAAATTTTAATGTCTTCTCGAGAACCAGTATACTGACTTCAAGTATATTTGGCAGGGAACATTCAGGGCATACAGATCCATGTTTGTTCAAACAAAGCCGATCAGTCAATTTGGCCAGTGGCCATCTTGGATTTTGGCCGATTTTTATAAACGTCTAAAAATCTCTCTGTTTGGGAGATTGTTTTCAAGGGAACTTGATTGCCCAAATGGTTCTGCAACCATCTTGGATGACCTAGTTTTCATGAAAACGACTTCTCCAAAACCCATATATGGGTCGTAACAAAATTTGGGAGATATGATTGGGGCCTAAAGGCCATTAATAGAGTTTGTTCCATGGAAATATGTCAAAACAGCATATCCGCCATGAATCAATCAAAATTTGGCTTTTTTGGTGGCCATCTGGTATTTTGTGCAAATTTGGCATATATGATTAGGGACTAAGCGCTATTAAAGTTTGTTCATTGAAAGTTGATATGTAAAAAAAACCCATGGCCGCCGTGAATCAATCAAAATTTAGCATGTTTTGGTCGACATCTTAAATTTTCTTTAAAAAATTATATAAACATGATAAAAGACAACTTATTAACCACTGGGCCAATTTTAGTAAACCATGGCTAAACCTTCTTCACAGAAATTTGATTGGTAAATTTTCCCAGTGATCATCTCGTTTTGTTCGTTTGTGCCGGTGGCCAATAATTGCAGGTAAGCGATACAGGCCCCTTGGGCCTCTTGTATTACAGCATCGAGTTTGTTTTTATTTTATTCTTTCAGATCCATGCTGAAGAGAAAGCGGAGTCTAAAGAAAGTCTAGAGCTGACCTTCAAAGCTAATAAACTTGACAATAAGGTGTGTTAAGCGTGATCATTCTATGATCTACACTGTACAATGTTAGCCTCACTTCATGATGATACTGTTGCTGTGAGTTTGAATTGAGTGCAAAGAGTACTCACATTCTTTAAAATGTTATACATACTCTATTAAAGAATATTTTAATAATATAACAATAATGAGAATTTATTAAAATACTCATTCTATTTTAAGTTTGTACACCCCCAAAACACTTAAAGGATAACTAACCCCATCTCTTGATAGCTATTCAGATGACCTAACACGCCGGTCATAAACTCTCCAGGTAATTTTAAGCTTTTTATCACGCCGATAAGGAAAGATATTCAGGATTTGGTAGTTAAATGTTGGTACATTTCTACACCCTATGATGGCTGTCATGATTTACTTTTCAACCAATCAGAAAAACCCTAGTGTGTCTTTCTAAGCTCGGTCATAGTGGTGCCAACTATAGTTTGGCAATGTGGAATAAAAGCAATCCTACAGGTAAGCTGTTGAATATTTTGAAACCAATTTGATTGGAAGTTGTTGTCAAATTAGTTTCAAAATATTCAATGGGATGAGCATTACATAATAAAGAATGTGATGCATTGGAGCTTACATGACATCACACACAATAGCTTGAGGAGACAAAATGGTGTCGATCACTGTTCAACATTTACTCGATATTACAAAGCAGATAATTGCGATTCAGATCAGGGAATGTGATATGATATGAATGATATGATATGGAACCTATAAACCATATTCTATCGATGCAATACAACATTTGAGATGAGATTAGCATCGCTTTAAAACAAGCAAAACATTAATTATCCGATAAAGGTAATGCTTTAAACTATCCACACATTCTAAAAAACAGGGATATTATAATCACCTCTGCCCATGTGTCCGTTTGCCTGTCCGTGACACGATCTCCCAAGCCATTCTTTGGAATTCAATTCAATTTCATATGTTGTTTACCCATATGATTGAGTTGTAAGATGACATTTGGATTTTGCTCTGCCCCCACCCCCCCTTGGTAAGGTCAAAAGGTTAGTTATTTGCTCTCAAATCATTGTGTGGAATTCAACCAAATGTGGTGTGTGGGTAACCCATATGCTTGCGGAGTGCAAGAGGACATTTACATTTCGCTCCATCCACAGGGTGTGGGGAGTTGGTCAAAAGATCAAATTCTAACGTGCAGAAATTGATTGTAGCAACTCCTCTGAAATCTGCTGGACAGAATTCAACCAACTTTGGGTTGTGAGTTACCCCTATCAGTTCGGAGCACATGAGGGGTTGGGGAAGGGTTCAAAAGGTCAAGAAATTGGTTGTGATGTACCTCTGAAAGTGTTGGACGGAATTCAACCAAAATTAATGTGAGTTACCCATATGATTGAGGCATGCAAGAGGACATTTACATTTGGCTCTACCCCAAAGGTCTGATGTGGGGTTAAAAAAGTCAAAGCGATTGACAATCTAGTTGAATAATTTATAATTAAAATTTTCAATGAATCATCAAAGCGACATTATGACATCAGTTTTGTAAAGCTCTCTGTGAAGTGGAGGATTGCTTGACTTAATAATTTTGAATGGTATCTGGCGCACAAGACTTAAATGGAATGTTAAAGTTTTTAAAAATGTCCGCGAAACTTGACATGTGCAGGCACAGACCGCTAGTATTGAAAACATGTGTGTTACATCTATCACAATGGAATTATAAAGAATAGTTAAAACACGTTATCTGGGTGTGGTTTGGGGGGTGGGGAGGTACATATGTGTGTATCATCTGATTTCCTGTCCATGATGCTAGAATTAGTTGCTTACACTCTATAACTGCATACTGGGCAGTATCAAACCTATAATCCAATCAAATAGCAGCATTATCTCATGCTTTTCGGAAGGAACTTTGATAATCATATGGCATCTTAGTTCTGTTTTCTAAGCTTACATGTTTGTATTTCAATTTCATGTATTTTGTCACTTGCCTGCCCCGGTGATGTGCCCAGGTAATGATCGAGCCCCAATGATGAGTTCATTCATAGGCCATGGTGATCATCTCCCCCCCCCCCCCCCCCTTGCCCCCCATTAATGGGTTATGGTGATTATCATGCCCCTGGGATTCTGGTAATTCAGGCTTCAACGTATATAAATTGATGCCGAAACATGTACAAAATGGGCGGGACATAGCTAGAAATGGGTATGCCATGGCTAGAAATGGGTACGGCATAGCTAGAAATGGGTACGGCATAGCTAGAAATGTATTCCCATTATTAGAATACTCACCATTCAAGCAGCATTAACATGGTATGCTACCCTCTTCTTCTTACAGGATTTCATGGGGAAATCAGACCCATATTTAGAGATCTGCAAAGGTACATCAGACGGCACGTGGCAAGTGGTATTCAGATCTGAGGTGAGCCGATTTGTTAGACTATAATACTATTGGTCAGACATTTATACATATAATAAGGATAAATTAGTTACCTCTCCGGGATGTAGAAATTGTTTGAGTGTAGCTTTCGTGACCATCTCGGTCACTTCTCAAACAATTTCTACATCCCGGAGAGGTAACTAATTTTTCCTTATTATGAATTATCCTGGGATCGGGACCAACTTTTTCGGAAATATTTATGCATATGTTTTGCGTACTGTACATGCTTGTACAATCTGCACAAATGTATTTCGCTAAGTACTCTGAGCACAGTAGATTGTTTGTGCACGTCTTGTAAAGCCTTGAGTGTATACATGTACCATGCAAAACACTTGTAGACAGAAGGTATAAGTAATCAAAGTGACTGATTAATTAGTCTGTAAAGCCATGTAAATTTCATCACAACATAGCAATATTGATACAATATTTCGTGTTTCAGTGTGGCAGGTCTGTTAATATAGCAATCAACATATTAATTTGAAATGGATTCACGATAGACTTGATTGCACTAGAAATGTGTGTCTAACACAATACGTTAAGCTGATATTTACAAGCGAGCTTATGCTTAGGCGACCATTCTTCTGTCTGTCAACTTTTCCTTTAAACCACTTCTTTAGAATCACTGGGTTGATTTAAATTATATTTGGAAGGAAGCGTCCTTATGGCATGGAGATTCAAGCTTGTTCAAACAAAGCCGATGGCCATCTTGGAGTTTGGCTGATTTTTAGCTCACCTGGCCAGAATGGCCAAGTGGCGTTATGCGCTGGTGACCGTCCAGCATTCTGCATCCATCCGTCCATCAACTTTTCCTTTAAACAACTTCTCAAAGACCACAGGACCACAGGGCCGATTTCAATTATTAGCTCACCTGGCCAGAATGCTGCTACTCATTAACAGCTTAGCGGATTTCAAACTAATCTGGCTGGAAGGACCCTCTGGTAGTAGGCGTCAGAACTTGTATACAGAATTTTGATGGGTCCATTTTTTGGGGGAAAATTTAATGAAAAATTTAATGGAAATTGTCAAAGTGATACGCCTCATTAACCGCTGAGCGGATTTCAAACTAATTTCTCTGGAAGGATCCTATCTGGGTAAGCTTCAGAACGTGTATACAGAATTTTGATGGGTTAATTTTTGAGGGGAAAATTTAAGATTTTATGAAAAATTTGCCAGAAATTGTCAAAACGCTACTCCTCATTAACCGATTGATAAATTTCAACTTAATTGGGCTGAAATGGCGCTAGGCTTCAGAACATTTGTTAAGAATTTTGATTGGCCAATTTTTTTGGCTGCCAGCGAAAAATGGTGGGAAATCGTTTAAAATGCTACACCTCATTAACTGCTTGGTCGATTTCAACCAGACTGTGCTGGAAGTACTGTAGGGTGGTAGGCTTCAAAATTTGTATACATAATTTTGATTAGTCTGTTTTTCTAGCAGCCATATTGGATTTTTAAGAAATCCTTTAAAATGGTACTCTTCCTTAAACAGTGGCCCAATTTCAATGAAACTTGGATGGAATGATCCTATGATGATCAATGTCAAGAGTTCTAATGAGAATTTTGATTGGTCAATTATTTTCGGCAGCGATTTTTGATTTTCCAAACATTTTCCAGAAACATTAAAATCGCTACTACTACTTAATCAACAGCTCGATTTCAACCAAACTTTGTTGGAACGATCCTATGACGATGGGCTTCAAGATTTGAATGAGAATTTTGATTGGTCAATTTCTTTGGCGGTTATCTTGGATTTTCCGGAATTTATCCATCATGTCAATTTAAATGCAAATGGTTCAAATGCTAATGGTCCAGGTGAGTGTCACAGGCCCTTGGGCCTCTTGTATCTAGAAGCATCCATAGGGCATGGCGATCCAAGTTTGTTCAAAAGAATTTAATCGGCCTATTTGGCCGGTGGCCATCTTGGATTTTGGCCAATTTTTTGAATACATCTTTAAAAATCTCATGGCGGATCGATTCAAACCTCATGAAATACCATGTACGGCAAGAGCCGAACCAAGTTTGTTCAAGAGAACTTGATTGACCAAACTTCATTTTTGTTCTCCAGAGTCGCTGAATGGATCGGGCTAAAATTTCGGGGATATTATTAGAGACTAAGGGCCATTACAGTTTGTTCAAGGGAAGCTGATAAGTCAAAAAACCTGGCCGCCATGCACCAAATTGTAGCATGTTTGACAGCCATATTGGATTTTTTTATTTGATGGATTTTGAAGCTGAAATTGGTTTTATAATGTGTTTTTGGTATGCTGATTTCAAATTTCCACTTTCGAAACTGTCGGATAAATGGTTTGGCGGCCATCTTAGATCTTTTTCCCACAAAAAAGAAACATACTAAAGCAATGTGAAATTTAAAATGCCTTCTCGAGAACCACTTGCCTGATTTCAATTATATTTGGCAGGAAGCATGATTGCGTAATAGAGTTCCAAATCTGTTCAAAGGTAGTCGATCGGCAAGTTTAGCCGGTGGCCATCTTGGATTTTGGCCAATTTGTAGAAACATCTTTAAAGATCTTCCGTGAAACCATTTGGGGGATCGATTCAAAACTCATGAAATATTATCTAGGTAGGTTAATACATTTTTAAAAAACATGGCCCCCCCCCTTGGGCTAATCAAAATGTAGCGTGTTTGGCGACCATACTGGATTTTTAATTTGATGGATTTTGAAGCCGAAATAGATTTTTGGATATGCTGATTTCAAAGTTGCCACTTTCGAAACTATCGAACATAAATGATCGGTGGCTATCTTGGATTTTTTTAGCAGCAAAAACTTGCTTCAAGAACCACTGGACTGATTTTAACCAAATTTGTAAGGACACATCCTTGTTCTTCGCTTTTTCCTAACCTTGGTGTTCTACATAAAGGAGATGGCCTTTGTTGTTGAAATATCTAGATGTTCCAGGTAAGCGATACAGGCCCGTTCGGCCTCTTGTTTATCATATAAGCAGGTTTACATTGCATTGCATAACATTCATGAATTATGACATAGCATTTTATATAGTTATTAAAGTCTTAGGCTAGTGACATAAGTCATGAGCAATATATATTACTTCGCTCTTTTCCACCAGCAGTAATGATGTAACAATACCACTTGTAACATTATATTGCTACTGTTAAAATGTTGTGGAATAAAAAATTTTAATAGAATTCTCAGAAATTTAAAAAAAAATGAATTAAAAATTTATTTGTGACCAGAGATAATAAGACATTGCATTTTTAGCACACCTGGCCCGAAGGGCCAAGTGAGCTTATGCCGTGGCGACCGTTTGTCCGTCGTCCATCAACTTTTGCTTTGAAACACTACTCCTCATTAACCATTTAGCCAAATTTGGCTGGGAGGACCCTATGGCCGTAGGCTCCAGAACTTCCATTCAGAATTTGATTCCTCAATTTTTTGGGTTCAAGATCTTAGATTTTATGAAAAATGTACCGGAAATTATCAAAATGCTTCTCCTTACCATTTTGACCGATTTCAACCAAATTTGACTAAAAGGACCCAATGGTTGTAGGCTCCTGAACTTCCATTCAGAATTTTGATTCATCAATTTTTTGGGTGGAAATCTTAGATTTTATGAAAAATGTACCGAAAATTGTCAAAATGCCTCTTCTCCTTACCATTCTGAGCAATTTCAACCAAATTTGGCTGAAATGACCCGATGGTCATAGGCGTCAGAACTTCCATTCAGAATTTTGATTCATACAATTTTTTGGGTGAAAATCTTAGATTTTATGAAAAAAAGTACCGGAAATTGTCAAATTGCTTCTTACCATTCTGAGCGATTTCAACCAGATTTGGCTGAAAGGACCCAATGGTTGTAGGTTCTAGAACTACCATTCAGAATTTTGATTCATCAATCTTAGATTTTATGAAAAATGTACCAGAAATTGTCAAATTGCTTCTTCTTACCATTGCTACTCCTCATTAGCTGCTTGCGATGTTTCAACCAAATTTCACTAATGGATTCTATGATGGTAGGCTCTAGAAACTCTATTCAGAATTTTGATTGATCGATTTGTTAGGTGAAAATCTTAGATTTTATGAAAAGTTTACCAGAAATTGTCAAAACGCTCCTTAGGTGCTTGACATATTTCATCCAGATTTGGCTAGAGTGATCCTATCAAGGTAGACTATAATTTCTATTCAGAATTTTGATTGGTCAATTTTTTGGGTGGCCATCTTCAATTTTCCGGATTTTCAATTTTACCTTTTGACCCCTGCCACGCCCCCCCCCCCCCCCCCCCCCCAAATCTAAATATTGTCTTGCAAAGCGGAATCATATGGGTAACCCACATACCAAATTTGATTTAATTCCACCCAATGGTTTGGGAGGAGATAACATGATGGACGGATAGACAGACGGACGGAGGTGATTACAATATCCCAGACGTTTTTCTAAAACGTGGGGATAAATATGGAATATGATAGCCTCCGAGTTAAAGTTACTGACTCTAACTTAGTATTCACTGTACTGGGCTAGCAGACTCTTGTTTTCTTCCCAATCATGACACCTCTTGGCAACGTTGAAAACCACAGTAGGCGATTACGCTACAATATACATTGTGACAGAGCATATATTTCTAACCTGCAGTCATAATCCACCAAACTTCTCTATTTCTGGTTCATGTACTATGCTTGCTTGATTTTAACTCCTTAATACTTAAATTTGTTCAAGAAAATTTCAATGTTTTCATTCAAAATGTCCATTTGCGGACTAAGAGAAGACTGTTTCTTTAAGAATTTACCACTGGAATGACTGGCTCAGTTATCGAGCCAGTCATTCCAGTGGTAAATTAAAAAAAATAGTTTTCTCTTGATCTCCAAATGGACATTTTTTCAAGGCCACTGCTGAAGCCATTTTCGGCCGATTTGTGGGTTAAAGTGTTAATGCATCTGTGTATATGTGTACGTAATCATCCTAATCATCTTTTGTGTATTTTAATTGTTTGATCATTTAACTGTGTATGTTACTTTATTTTATTTCAATCTGTGTATCATTTCTTAATCCTCTCCCATACTAGTAGTTTTTTAGTAAAAACATTTTACCATTACTGTAGGTGCTCCAGATTATTGGAGGATTACTCTCACTCAACAACAACAAGTCATTAACATTTCATATCAAATTTATCACACTCATTTAGTAAGATCCCATTTGGAACTTGCTAAAGCTCATCCAAGTGAGAGCGTACTAAGCTCAGGTGATAAATTTGATGGAAAATTCCAACTCATGTGAGATCCTGTATATATTGAATACATATTCAGTTCGTCAAACAAATAGTTCCGTCACGTGGTAGGTTCATCCATAGATATCTATGGGTGACCTACCACGTGATCGAATAAAATGTTTGTCGAGCAGAAAATAATCACGCTCCTGAACGCACCCCTGGTAATGGTTTATTGACTGCTCTTTAGGTGATAGAGTCACTGAAGTGGATGGTGCATAGACAGCACTTTGTTCACAAACTCCATATGTTATCACAATGAGATTGTGCAGCATAGTTACAAATCATCAGCTGCGCTGTGAATATCATCTAGTATGTCCCGCATGGGATGCTAAAATTTTGTACTGGCACAGTAAATATTGAGAGCAATATAGAATCAGACCCATCTCAGCAAATCAAATAGCAGCATTATGTCATGTGACCTCACTGACGACGTACTGCACCACTAGTACAATAGGTTATATATGCCCAATGCAACCAAAATCTGCCTCACGCTACCAGAATATGCTCTGAAGGCGCCCGTTGGGCAACCAGTTAATTTAAGTTAATTTAAGTTCATGAATTCAATATATTGTGATTTTATCATTAAGGATTTATGGGCAAACAAAATTTCTGAAAGGCAAGCTGGAGTTACAGTGCTGGTTGCCAGTGGGCAACCTCATAATTTCACACCCGTATATATGGATCATATATTTTCTATTATCTGCACCTGGTTATATTTAATTATTACTTAGGTGAGTAAAATTTGTATGCTGGCTTTCAGGTAATAAAAAGTAATTTGAGTCCTCACTGGCGGCCATTCAAAGTGTCATTGCAGTCTATTTGTAATGGAGACAAAGCAAGACCAGTCAAGGTAAGTGCAGTATCTTACCTATTTAATGATCAAACCAACCATAAATGGTCTCTGTAGTGGGATTGAGAAATGCCCCATTGGCTGGCAAAGAGAACATTTTAGAAAATGTACGACTAGTGTGCTTGGTTTAAATAACCGAGCCAATCCTTTCAGTGGTA
This sequence comes from Chaetoderma sp. LZ-2023a, assembly GCA_034401795.1. Classification (NCBI taxonomy): domain Eukaryota; kingdom Metazoa; phylum Mollusca; class Caudofoveata; order Chaetodermatida; family Chaetodermatidae; genus Chaetoderma; species Chaetoderma sp. LZ-2023a. The sequence continues at coordinate 113,851,661 of CM067367.1, forward strand.
AATTTCCAAAAATAATCTTTTTGCCAGCAATTGAACATCTCTTTCAAGCAATAATTCTAATTTTGACAATTAACTGTCTGCCTGCTGAATTTCTGCAGACTATGTTTTCCATGCGGTTTAACCCTGGACCTGTTGAATATTTTGAGAAGAATTTGACTGAAAGTTGTTAGTGGCTAGGGCCACTAACAACTTTCAGTCAAATTGTTTTCAAAATATTAACCAAGGCCAAAGTTGTGGCCCATTGAAATTATTGTTTGGTAGCTTGCAGCAGAAAGATAGTTAAAGGTTTGATAACATGTCCGTGAACATTTAGGTATCACCGGTGCATCTTGTCTTTGATGCAGTTACAGCTGTCTTATTGATATCCACCTTGTAACACCAGCACATGCAAGCCAATTCAGGCATCCACTTAAATTATGATCTAAGCACCACCCACCGCCTTATTTGACTTGAGTTTAAATCAATTTTGAACAGTAGTAAAGAACTTAAAAATCCACTCACTTATACCGTGGAGAGTGTTTTAAGAATTTAACAATTATTGAAAGTGATAATTTTATTAATCCATTACTGGATAAACCGGACAAATCCACCCTCTTCAGCGGCCGTGAGGAATGTCCATTTACAGCACAAGACTGTTTTATGAAATTTTATCATTGAAATGGCTGGCTCAATGACCAAGCCAATCATTCCAGTGGTACATTTTCAGAAATTTTCTCTTAGCCTGTAGATCGACATTAGCGTAGCAAAAATGTCAAATTTTATTAAACAATCTTCACCATTTAAGGGTTCAGATACATGTAGATATTCATTTTCCAAGATACTAAGTTTAAATTAATAATTGAGGCCATGTGCAAATGTTTAACCGTCTAACTGCAGAGTCTTTGCAGACGACATATTCCAAGGGTTATAACTCTAGATCGCCTAAATATTTTGAAAACAATTTGACTGAAAGTTTTTGGCTAAGCCACTGGTCTTTTCTTAGCGAGAATGAAAAGAGCAATCAGAGAATGCAAAGCCTGGCTCCTTGGGGTTTTGTTCTCGATTTTTTTCCCTTCCTTTCTTGAGTTAAAAATTTAATCTAATCGGATCATTAGTTTCAGAGAAACAGCTGTGACAGCTAAGCTACGAAATAGACCAAATGTCAATACCCTAGTCTTTACCTTACAAAGAAAAGGACAGTCCATCCTGGTTGTCAATGGGAGCTTAGATCTATGACCAATGTTTACTGTTTTCCTCAGATCTATGACCAATGTTTACAGTTTTCCTCATTAGATCTATGACCAATGTTTACAGTTTTCCTCATTAGATCTATGACCAATGTCTACTGTTTTCCTCATTAGATCTATGACCAATGTTTACTGTTTTCCTCATTAGATCTATAACCAATATCTACTGTTTTCCTCATTAGATCTATGACCAATGTTTACAGTTTTCCTCATTAGATCTATACCCAATGTCTACAGTTTTCCTCATTAGATCTATGACCAATGTTTACTGTTTTCCTCATTAGATCTATAACCAATGTCTACAGTTTTCCTCATTAGATCTATGACCAATGTCTACTGTTTTCCTCAGTAGATCTATGACCAATGTCTACTGTTTTCCTCATTAGATATATAACAGTTTTCCTTATTAGATCTATAACCAATGTTTACTGTTTTCCTCATTAGATCTATGACCAATGTCTACTGTTTTCCTCAGTAGATCTATGACCAATGTTTACTGTTTTCCTCATTAGATCTATGACCAATGTTTACTGTTTTCCTCATTAGATCTATGACCAATGTTTACTGTTTTCCTCATTAGATCTATGACCAATATCTACTGTTTTCCTCATTAGATCTATGACCAATGTCTACTGTTTTCCTCATTAGATCTATGACCAATGTCTACTGTTTTCCTCATTAGATCTATAACCAATGTCTACTGTTTTCCTCATTAGATCTATGACCAATGCCTACAGTTTTCCTCATTAGATCTATGACCAATGTTTACAGTTTTCCTCAGTAGATCTATGACCAATGTCTACAGTTTTCCTCATTAGATCTATGACCAATGTCTACTGTTTTCCTCAGTAGATCTATGACCAATGTCTACGGTTTTCCTCATTAGATCTATGACCAATGTCTACTGTTTTCCTCATTAGATCTATGACCAATGTTTACAGTTTTCCTCATTAGATCTATGACCAATGTCTACAGTTTTCCTCATTAGATCTATGACCAATGTCTACAGTTTTCCTCATTAGATCTATGACCAATGCCTACAGTTTTCCTCAGTAGATCTATGACCAATGCCTACTGTTTTCCTCAGTAGATCTATGACCAATGTCTACTGTTTTCCTCAGTAGATCTATGACCAATGTCTACAGTTTTCCTCAGTAGATCTATGACCAATGTCTACAGTTTTCCTCATTAGATCTATGACCAATGTCTACTGTTTTCCTCAGTAGATCTATGACCAATGTCTACAGTTTTCCACATTAGATCTATGACCAATGTTTACAGTTTTCCTCATTAGATGTATGACCAATGTTTACAGTTTTCCTCATTAGATCTATGACCAATGTCTACTGTTTTCCTTATTAGATCTATGACCAATGCCTACAGTTTTCCTCATTAGATCTATGACCAATGTTTACTGTTTTCCTCATTAGATCTATGACCAATGCCTACAGTTTTCCTCATTAGATCTATGACCAATGTCTACTGTTTTCCTCATTAGATCTATGACCAATGCCTACAGTTTTCCTCATTAGATCTATGACCAATGCCTACAGTTTTCCTCAGTAGATCTATGACCAATGCCTACTGTTTTCCTCAGTAGATCTATGACCAATGCCTACTGTTTTCCTCAGTAGATCTATGACCAATGTCTACTGTTTTCCTCAGTAGATCTATGACCAATGTCTACTGTTTTCCTCAGTAGATCTATGACCAATGTCTACAGTTTTCCTCATTAGATCTATGACCAGTGTCTACTGTTTTCCTCAGTAGATCTATGACCAATGTCTACAGTTTTCCTCATTAGATCTATGACCAATGTTTACAGTTTTCCTCATTAGATGTATGACCAATGTTTACAGTTTTCCTCATTAGATCTATGACCAATGTCTACTGTTTTCCTTATTAGATCTATGACCAATGCCTACAGTTTTCCTCATTAGATCTATGACCAATGTTTACTGTTTTCCTCATTAGATCTATGACCAATGCCTACAGTTTTCCTCATTAGATCTATGACCAATGTCTACTGTTTTCCTCATTAGATCTATGACCAATGCCTACAGTTTTCCTCATTAGATCTATGACCAATGTCTACTCTTTTCCTCATTAGATCTATGACCAATGCCTACAGTTTTCCTCAGTAGATCTATGACCAATGTCTACAGTTTTCCTCATTAGATCTATGACCAATGTCTACTGTTTTCCTCAGTAGATCTATGACCAATGTCTACAGTTTTCCTCATTAGATCTATGACCAATGTTTACAGTTTTCCTCATTAGATGTATGACCAATGTTTACAGTTTTCCTCATTAGATCTATGACCAATGTCTACTGTTTTCCTTATTAGATCTATGACCAATGCCTACAGTTTTCCTCATTAGATCTATGACCAATGTCTACTGTTTTCCTCATTAGATCTATGACCAATGCCTACAGTTTTCCTCATTAGATCTATGACCAATGTTTACTGTTTTCCTCATTAGATCTATGACCAATGTCTACAGTTTTCCTCATTAGATCTATGACCAATGTCTACTGTTTTCCTCAGTAGATCTATGACCAATGCCTACAGTTTTCCTCATTAGATCTATGACCAATGTCTACTGTTTTCCTCATTAGATCTATGACCAATGTCTACTGTTTTCCTCATTAGATCTATGACCAATGTCTACTGTTTTCCTCATTAGATCTATGACCAATGTCTACTGTTTTCCTCATTAGATCTATGACCAATGCCTACAGTTTTCCTCATTAGATCTATGACCAATGTTTACTGTTTTCCTCATTAGATCTATGACCAATGTCTACTGTTTTCCTCATTAGATCTATGACCAATGTCTACTGTTTTCCTCATTAGATTGACTGTTATGATTGGGATGCTGATGGATCACATGATTATATTGGAGGATTTACGACGACGGTTGATGAGATGTTGACAGCTGTCAATCATGAGGTAAGGTAGATAAAGCAATAAATGCATGTGCAGTACCAATGAACATCTGTCTGTATTGCTTTAACCCTTAATAGAGCCTCTAAATTTGTTCAAAGAAATGTTAATTTTCTCATAGAAAATGCCCATTTGCAGAGGAAGAGATGAGTACTCTTTGTCTGCAAATGGTCATTTACTATGACCACAGGTAGAAGACATTTTTGGCTTGCGTGCTAAAGGGTTAATGATCAAACTTTTATAAGAAAATCAAAGATTTTTTCTTAGTCAATGTCCATTTGCAAGAAGTTATTGATTTGATTGACGTCTATCGAGTCACTCATTCCAGGTCCCATTTACACCATATCTATTCAATCTATTATTGGTAACTTCCCGTCCCTTATTCCAGGTCCCATTCACACCATATCTAGGCAATCTATTATTGGTAACTTCCCGTCCCTCATTCCAGGTCCCATTCACACCATATCTAGGCAATCTATTATTGGTAACTTCCCGTCCCTCATTCCCGGTCCCATTCACACCATATCTAGGCAATCTATTTTTGGTAACTTCCAGTCTCTCATTCCAGGTCCCATTCACACCATATCTAGGCAATCTATTATTGGTAACTTCCCGTCCCTCATTCCCGGTCCCATTCACACCATATCTAGGCAATCTATTGTTGGTAACTTCCCGTCCCTCATTCCAGGTCCCATTCACACCATATCTAGGCAATCTATTATTGGTAACTTCCCGTCCCTCATTCCCGGTCCAATTCACACCATATCTAGGCAATCTATTATTGGTAACTTCCCGTCCCTCATTCCAGGTCCCATTCACACCATATCTAGGCAATTTATTATTGGTAACTTCCCGTCCCTCATTCTCAGTCCAATTCACACCATATCTAGGCTATCTATACACCTGTGCAAAAGTTAAGCACCACCCTATTTTTATGCACATGCGAGGGTATATTCATGTGCTATGAAGAAAGCAATAGCATAAACATTTATGTACCCATCCATCTTAGTGCAAGAGGTAATAATGCAACTAGAGGAATGCTGATTATGATGGTGGGGAAACACTGTATGTTTTTGTTTGAACTTGAAAACGAGGCCTGAATATGGTTACGTTGACACAACTGACAACTATTGCCCTACAGTTGACACACGTGGCTAGATTGTCATTAATGGTGTCTGAAAACGAAGTTTAACATCTGTGCACGAGTTTGAGACTGTCATTATTAATACCGGGTATATCCACCTTGTGCCTGGATGACGGCCTGGACACGACGTCTCATGCTGGTCACCAACCGACTGATACGCCATTGTGGTATTCGTTGCCATTCAAGATGGAGTGCGTCTGTTAATTCCTGTAGGTTCTGCACAGGAGGATCCCTCCTTCTCACCATGTTTCCCAGAATGTCCCAGATATGCTCAATAGGGTTCATGTCAGGGCTCCTTGCTGGCCATGGTCGGGTTTCGATGGCATTATGGCGGAGGTATTCATGCACAGCTCTAGCACGATGTGGTCGGGCGTTGTCATCCATGAATATAGGGTGGGTTCCAGGTGCATGATTTACAAAATGAGGGACCACAACTCTATCCAGTATAGAATCTTGATATCTTTGTCCATTTAGTGTTCCAGGTACAGTCAACAGATCCAGCTTACAATCAAATGAGATGCACCCCCATATCATAACGGAACCTCCACCAAATGGAACTTCTTCCATGATGTTACGTTGGTCGTACGCCGTGCGTCTGGACCTCCATACACGAGTTCGACCATCTGTGGCATGAAGCAGGAACCGACTTTCATCGGACCAGTGTACCCGTCTCCAGGATCTCATGTTCCAGTGTCTTCTTTCGTTGCACCACCTCAGACGCTCCTCTTTGTGGTGTGCAGTGAGGAGAGGACGTCTGAGAGGTCTCCTAGCTTTCATGCCAGCAGCATACAGTCTCCTTTTGACGGTAGACATTGACACTCTATTGCGCGTTTCCCATTGCTGGCTGAGCACTCTGCTGTTGGTGAATGGAGATCTAACAAGGCGTACTAGGGCTCGATCATCACGGGCAGTAGTCTTCTTCGGTCTTCCAGATCTAGGCCGGTCCTTCACCTCATTATTTTGCCCATGTTTTGCAATCAAACGACTGATTACAGTATGGTTAATGTTCAGCTGTCTGCCAATCTCTCTGCATGACATACCAGTGGTATGCATGCCTATGATTTGCCATTTCACACGATCACTTAACCTTCGTCTTGCCATAGCGGTTCACAATCAAGAGCTAATTCTCTCTGTACAAATAAACCACGGTCATGAACACAAAATTCCTAATCTTGTCGCCTAAATCTGTATGTAATGTTCTACACCTCAAACTGGACTTTTACATAACTGAACACGTGTGCTGTTTCCCCCCACGCACGGACATCAAGCGGCGTGAAGTCATGCATGCATGTGCATTTCGTACTTGGAATTATGTCAGCTAATGCGGGGACAAAAAGTATGGCAGCCTAGTTGTACCATCATGTTTCTACGTTCTTTTGTTTTTTCTGGTGCTTAACTTTTGCACAGGTGTATATTATTGGTAACTTCCCGTCCCTCATTCCCGGTCCCATTCACACCATATCTTGGCAATTTATTATTGGTAACTTCCCGTCCCTCATTCCAGGTCCCATTCACACCATATCTAGGCAATCTATTATTGGTAACTTCCCATCCCTCATTCCAGGTCCCATTCACACCATATCTAGGCAATCTATTTTTGGTAAGTTCCCGTCCCTCATTCCAGGTCCCATTCACACCATATCTAGGCAATCTATTATTGGTAACTTCCCATCCCTCATTCCAGGTCCCATTCAAACCATATCTAGGCAATCTATTATTGTTAACTTCCCATCCCTCATTCCAGGTCCCATTCACACCATATCTGGGCAATCTATTATTGGTAACTTCCAGTCTCTCATTCCAGGTCCCATTCACACCATATCTAGGCAATCTATTATTGGTAACTTCCCGTCCCTCATTCCCGGTCCCATTCACACCATATCTAGGCAATCTATTGTTGGTAACTTCCCGTCCCTCATTCCAGGTCCCATTCACACCATATCTAGGCAATCTATTATTGGTAACTTCCGTCCCTCATTCCCGGTCAAATTCACACCATATCTAGGCAATCTATTATTGGTAACTTCCCGTCCCTCATTCCAGGTCCCATTCACACCATATCTAGGCAATCTATTATTGGTAAGTTCCCGTCCCTCATTCCCGGTCCAATTCACACCATATCTAGGCAATCTATTATTGGTAACTTCCCGTCCCTCATTCCAGGTCCCATTCACACCATATCTAGGCAATTTATTATTGGTAACTTCCCGTCCCTCATTCCCGGTCCAATTCACACCATATCTAGGCAATCTATTATTGGTAACTTCCCGTCCCTCATTCCAGGTCCCATTCACACCATATCTAGGCAATCTATTTTTGGTAAGTTCCCATCCCTCATTCCAGGTCCCATTCACACCATATCTAGGCAATCTATTATTGGTAACATCCCGTCCCTCATTCCAGGTCCCATTCACACCATATCTAGGCAATCTATTATTGGTAACTTCCCGTCCCTCATTCCCGGTCCAATTCACACCATATCTAGGCAATCTATTATTGGTAACTTCCCTATTTTTTACACTGGTACGCATTTACAGTCCTGGGTGGAGAGAAGCAGCGAGGAGTGGAGGAGATTGCCTATGTTTTCACCGATTGCTCGTCCGCCACCTGATCGCCTGACAAAAATTATTTCCATTTGCAGACAAGCAGAAGACTGTTTTTGAAAATTTATCACTGGGGTGACTGGCTCGGTTATCAAGCCAGTCATTTCAAGGGTAAAATTCAGAAATAGTCTGGTGTGCAAATAGACCTTTCTCTGTAGAACCTATTTTCAGCCCGTTTGACCAGCAAATGGTTAATTACCATAGTTTGTTTAAGTAATGGATGAAACCAGTCTGTCACTCAAGTATATGATGTCATCATGAATTCACAATCAAAATGCATAATGAATGACGTAGCTAATTCCGTCATAAAGTTTTAAGTCTGTCATTGTACGATTTGTATGTTTTTACTATTTAATAAACATTTTGTTGAATATTTTGAAACAAATTTTACTGGGTGCTGTTGCTGCCAGTCAAATTAGTGTCAGACTATTCAACGGGTTAGCTGTATAGTCAACATGAAATTGGGATTTACTAGATATGATCGCGGCATTTCCTCATAGAATGTCCATTTGCAGACCATGAGAAGACTATTTTTGAAAATTTACTACTGGAGTCACTGGTTCAGTTATCAAGCCAGCCATTGCAGTGGTAAATTTTCAAAAATAGTCTTCTCTTAGTTTGCAAATGGACATTTCTCAAGACCACTGCAGATGTTGTTTTTGTCTGATATGAGTGTTAAATGGTTAAACATGGTTTCATCAATTACCTAGTTAATGTCTTTAATGGTGATTTCTCAGCTTTACTCTCAGGTAATCATTTAAGACTGAGATACCTGTAGAGATCTTGTTAATCTCATTAATCACAGAAAACTGACGGCCTTCATTTCATATCAGACAATCAGCATTATAGCATGAAATTTATATGACCTTGAATCTAGTAAGCCCGGCTTCTGCTTAAAGACCACGTTCCAAGTAGCTTTAACGGACAAAACCGGACACTACTGAGTTTTCAGTGCTTTTGATCGTGTGCAATGTCTACAGACCAAGAGAAGATTATAACAGCATGAGTCATTGCAGTGGTAAATTTAAAAAAACACTCTTGGCCAGTAAATGGACATTCACTAAGCAAAAATCTCCATTTTTAGCTCAGCTGACTGGCTGACTATAGTGATCACTCCCCATCCGGCCATTTGTGTGTCTCTGCGTCGTTAACAACAGTGCCATGTTTTGTTATTGCTAGACAGATTTAGATCAAACTTGGCCAAGGTGTTCCTATGCTCATCTAATTTATCCATTGTGAAAATTGGCCTGATTCTATGGCAAATAGTGGAGTTATCTCTCTCGCAAATTTTTGTCTCGCCTGTGAAGCATAGAACAAGACATATATGTCACTTTTCCGACAGCGGCGGCGACGATGACGGCGTCAACAATGTTAAGTTTTTGCGTTTAGCAAAACTTCTCAGCTTATATTTCAGGATCAGTTAATCATATTGCAAATAAACTTGGCTATGTGGTTGCCTATGCTGTTAGGAAGCAGCATGATGATACTGAGGTCACAACGTCAAAGGGCAAGGTCACTGTGACCTTGATACAAGACTGTTTTTTCAATGTTAGGGTTTTTGCGTTAATCAAAACTTCTCGGCTTATCTTTCAGGATTAGTTAATCCTATTGGAACTAAACTTGGATACATTGTTACGTATAATGTTAGGAAGCAGCATGCATGCACTGAAGTCACAAAGTCGAAGGTCAAGGTCATTCTGACCTCTACAAAACTGTTTTTCAATGTTAAGTTATTAGGCTTAGCAAATCTTGTCATTTCGGGAGTGCTTAACCCTAATGGAACACAACTTGGGTGCATGATTGCTTATACCAAGCGTACACAGGATGCTGACATGGAGGTCACCAGGTTAAAGGTCAAGGTCATTCTGACCATGTTTTTCCGTTTAGCAAATCATATACATATATATTTGAGAATTACTTACTGCAATAGTACCAGAACTCATCTTGGACACATGGTCCCCTATAAAATAAGGAAGCTATGTGCTGATAGTGACATCACTAGATCCATGGTCAAGGTCATCATAGCCTTGATATTTCACCTCTGTCATGTCTGTATTTCCATAATTACGTTCTTTGTTTACCTATATTTTGGGAATGTTTAATCCTACTGGAACCAAAGTTGGACACATGTTTTCACATACTATAATGAGGCATCATGATCATAGTGAGCTCATTTTTCATCCTTAAGTTTTTCCATTCAGCAAGTAATTTATGTTTCAGGATTGGCTAATTTTATTGGAACTAAGTATTGGAATACATGGTTACCTAGAATGTTAGGAAGGTCAATGCCACTGTGACAAACATGAGACAGGCGAGACATTTAATTCCGCAGAATTCTTGTTAGCGCTATTGGCTTCTAGCTTGGTGAGTGGGTACGTATAGGCATAATCTACCACCTGTATTAGAACTAGGTCAGTCTGACCTAGTTTATTGGTAATATAGTTCAAAGATCAATTTTCCCAGTGGAACCAATAGTAAAATGTTTGGGTTAGGATTCGGGAATAGTTTTTCATATATAGTAATCAAACTTGCTGTATGGATGAATTGTAGGCTAATGGCTTGTTAGCACACTTTTTCAATTATATTTGGAAGGAGGCTTCCTTAGGGCATAGAGATCCAAAAGAAATCGATTGACCAATTTTGCTTGTGGCCATCTTGGATTTTGCCTTTAAAATTCATTTCGGAAACCGCTTGGTAGATTGATGAGAAACTCGAGAAATTTCATTTAGGGCAATAGATGAACCAAAATTTCTTTAAGAGAACTTGATTAGTCTCTTTGTTTGTTGCCCGTCTTAGATGACCTAGTTGTCACAAAAAAAGCCTTCTGAAATGCGGAAGAAATTGGGCTGCAATAAATTTGGTAAATATGATTTAGAGACTGTGAGTCATTCATGTTAGTTCAAGTGAAGTTAGTACGTTAAAACTATGGCTGTTACCAACCAATCAGAATTCAGCTTTTTGACCACTCATTCATGGTATCGACAATAACAACAGAAGGGACATGGCTCAGATTTTTGTAAAATCTCCAGACAGAACAAATAACATGAATAGTGTTAGAGTAGATAGTCATATATACATGTTTATTGAAGCTAGGTGAAGCTAAGAACAAGGAGACAGATGATTAGATATACTTGCACCTTGCATCATATTATATTATCTAAGAATATATATATTCACTTACAAGTATATAATAAATAAGGAGTCTGTTGGAGAGATAGTAAAGCATTAAAGGCACACATTCACACCAGAATGATTGAAAATAAAATTGTTAAAATTGCATACTTTTATAAGCTTAAATTATGTGCCTATATGTGTGTGTAATGAAACGAAATAAATCTTAACATATGATGATTTCATTACGTATAAATTAATATAATTTTTTTAAGTTGCGAAATTGAAATAGAGGCCCGTGCCTCTATTTCAATTTCGCAACTTAAAAAAATTATATTAATTTATACGTAATGAAATCATCATATGTTAAGATTTATTTCGTTTCAGTACATATAGGCTCACAGTTTAAGCCTCTAGAAGTGTATAATTTAAACAATTTTATTTTCAGAAATTTTACTGTGAATATGCACCTTTAAGCCATGCATTACATGGTTACAAGCTGTGGTCACATTTGGAAATCGAGGCTATTAGGACAGTAAGATGTTAAAATCAAATTAACCAGTTTAACTGGTTTAATTTTAAAGTGTATTTTATCACATGACCAGGATTAAATTCTATTCTATAACAATCACTGAGTCATTACACATAATTTTATATCTAGCTAGCGTAGTTTCACAGAATAGATTCATGTGTTAACTTAGCTGTAAGCCACCTGACATTAATTTCAATGAGAAAAAACTCTTAACTTGCTGAATATTTTGGAAACAATTTGACTGTAAGATGTTGGTGGCTTAGCCACCAACATCTTTCAGTCAAATTATTTTCTCAACATACTCAACAGGTCCAGAGATATAACTCTTGGAATATGTTGTCTGCCAAAACTCAGCTGTCAGCCGGTTAATGACGCTAATGACCTGTATCGTAAAAAAAGAATTACTACACCAGTTATTGGCTAGAATCAATGATGTCACAATAATGCTTGTAGCATTATTTTGTTGACGTTAATATGTTTTTAAATGAAATATATATTTTGATAAATTTTAATGAAAGCTCAGCAACTTAAAAAGATCAATATTAGATAAGCGCAATGCAATAAACATTTTGAGAATAATTAGACTGAAAATTACGTGTAATCTCACAGATCTTGTCCACTTGTTTCATCAAAGATGGCGCTAAGAGGATTATTAACATATTAACCCTTTAACATGTAGAGACCAGAAACAACAAATTCTTTATGATTAACGAATATTTTATTTAATATTTTCTACCTAATTTACCTGGCAGCAACAGCTCCCAGTCAAATTAATTTCAAAATATTCCACAGTTTTCCTGTATATTTGTTTTGAAATTGAGATGCTAGAATTATGAGGTTTAAAGGGTTAATAATAAATCAAAGAATGCTCACTTAAGTTATGATTTTACAGTTCATTAAAATCTCATATCAGCCAAAAATGGCTTCAGCAGTGGTCTTGAGAAATGTCCATTTGCAGACCAAGGGAAGACTATTTTTTAAAGTTTATTACTGGAATTACTTGATCGATAACTGAGCCAGTCATTCCAGTCGTAAATTTTCAAAAAGTAGTCTTCTCTTGGTCTGCAAATGGACATATTCTATATATTTCACTCTGTGGGTCATGATCCAATGATTCTATGATCCAAATGCTTCCCGCCTCTATTGAACTGCAGTCCTAAAGTCTGCAACCGGTATGATCCGGATTATCATATCATATCGCAAACGAACAGGCCCTACATATATACTCAATGAATTTATTATATACACTGTAATGGTTAGCCCTTTCATCCCAGGAATTACGTTATCTCATTTTCACTATACCGCTGCAGATAAGCTGTTGAATATTTTGAGAATAATTTGACAGGAAACCGTTCAATCTAAAAATAAATGTGTGTTCTAATGTAATGACCGGCCATCTTATTATGTCATCAAAATGACTAGACTGTTACACAGACTCTACGTCAGAGACCAGACAGATCATGACCCAGTCTCTCTCCATAGCGGACTGGAAAAGCAACACTGGATTGTGTTGACTTTGGTATCATCTTAACCACTATATTACTAGCTTGATACAAACATTAAAATCGCCTCGATCGATCCAGTGGTTTTGTGTGCGACAGATTTGAATTTTACGACAAATTCAGAGGGACTATTTTTTTGTTAACTACTTTATATAGTCTCGTTTTACGTGAAATAATATTGTCTGGTATGAAGAGAGTAGCGCTCATGTCCTTTTAAGTTTCAATTCTCTCTACCACCATATTCTGGTGGAAATCACTACGCCAATGGCTACTCAATACATACGAGATACTTTTTACGATCTCGTATCGAAGGAGATCTCACGAGATACGAATGGAAACCATTGTTAGTATTTTCAAAATACTCAACAGAATACTCTATATCTAATATACTGGTATATATATTGTAATGAATTTGTATGTAAGTTAAATAGGTAATTATTTTAAAATTAATTTGACTAACCGTTTAAGTCAAATAATTTTTGTAATGATCACCATGTTTCATAGATATCTGCTTTGAAGCTGGGTTGCTGCTCAAATGCATTAATTTGATCCCAAGATGGAGTGTTTGTAGTCATCTCGCTCTGCGGATCTAATAGATGGATCCATTTCTAGCTATGCCCCGCCCATATCTCACCAAGCTCCGCCTACCTGTGTTGAAATCTATATAATTTGAACCCAGAATTCCCAGAATTTCAAGATAATTATACATGTAAGCTGTTGAATATTTTGAAATTTTATGCTTATAGCAGCAATTCAACTTTCCAGAGTATCCATCTATCATCTGATGTCATAAGATGTCATAATCAGCTAAGCGGCGTGTAGGATGATGTCATAATCATTACATCATAAATGATTCTATTTGGCTCGTCTTTAACTCTTAATAGTCCGACACCTTGTATGACTTGTATGTCCCGACTATTTAATAAACATGCTGTTGAATATTTTGAAACTAAGTTGACTGGACACTGTTGCTGCCATAGGCAGCAACAGCGCCCAGTCAAATTAGTTCCAAAATATTCAATAGCTTACCTGTATAGTTTTCTGGAAATTGATAGTCAGGGAGTTTAGAGATCGATCCATCCCAACATGGACGTGTTGTGGGTGGAGCTTAGAATGAGATGGGCGGGGCATAGCTAAAGTGGAAAGGTCTAGTTGTACATATACAGTAGTCTGATTAGTTTCAATATATTCAACAGAATGTTTATTAAGCTGTACCTTCATCAATGACATACAAATTGTACACTTTAGTCATGTTAGTGACAGACTGAGATTTTAGCGATGGTGCTATGTTGTTTTGAGGCTGACAGCACCTAACATGTGACATATTTTACTGTGAAATCTTATACTTGATTGACAGATCTGTTCCCTACATTAACCCATGCCACTCTGATGTCAATATTCTATCTTTTACGGTGTCAATAGCAAAGAAACTGGTGTTCATGTTTCAACAATTTTAGTGGATGATGTTGCTGTCTACGACAGCACCATCTTCCACCAAATTTGTTGAAAAATTAACACCAGTTCATGTTTTACTTTGCTTTGAAATTTTGACATCAGAGTGGTAAGGGTTAATGTATTTGAACAGGAAAAGCAGATATCTTTGAAACCTCATCATTATTTTGAAAATTATTTGACAATATGTATGGTATATGGTATATATTATATATTATATCTATAGAATAGATACAGCTTATATTAAATAATAAGCATATTATGAGACGATTAATTAAACATTTCATTAACAAATCCCTGAAAAAGTACATTCTTTCCGATGCATTGCATTCTCTGTTGAATATTTTGAAGTTAATATGTCTGGAAGCCATTACTACATGTACCTAAAGCTCAGCGCAAACGGCAGGCAATAAACAATAAACACGAAACAAATTTTTTTCCCACCAGTTTCACGTTTCCATCTACACAACCCGCAGACTCATTGACAACCACCGCACGCGTCGAAACAAAGGCGTAAACGTAACAAGGAAATAGCGCCGCAAGTCACATGATATCAAAATGGCGGTCCATGGTAGTCACCATTTTTGATGTGTGAATGTGATTTCGATTTATGGTTGATCAGTGCAGCGGTTTTATTTCTGAGCAACAATGGCGAATGTCAAAGTCGCCAGAAAATAGTTTTTGTTTCGTGTTTCAGGTTTTTTTAAACCCATTTGCGCTGAGCTTTAGTCTGCAACAATTTCCAGTCATCTTAATTTCAAAATATTCAATAGATTTCTTGTTTTATTGTCTTGAAATTAGGATATATGGAGAATTCATCAATGAAAGGGTTAATGTATGGTAACATTTTCAGCAGTGGAGTCTATATTATTATGGGGTGTAGGATTTGGTAAAAAATATATAAAATCTTATAATATTTCATTAACATAAACACATTTTCACACATATTTAAAATAAAACAATTTAGTGTTTATGAATTTTAAAAGCACTTGTGTTAGTGGTTAGCAAGGCATGCATAGAAAGATAACCCTATAGAATGCGTGATCAACCTGTCACACAAGCTTCACAGGTGGATGTACCATAATCTAGATGCATCCATTTCTAGCTAGGCCGCGCCCATTTCTAGCTACCCCACCCCCTGCCCACTTTTTGCACATGTTTATAATTGATTTGAAACTTTGAGACCCGAATTCCCAGAATCTTAATTTGAAGGTAAGTACACTCATAAGCTGTTGAATAATTTGAAGGTAATTTGACTGGCAGCAACAGCTCCCAGTCAAATTAGTTTCAATATATTCAAACAATGCTTTTATTAATTGTAAGTTTACATGTTTGTTAATACAATTTTGAATATTTATGAAATGGTTGGGTGAATATTTTGGACTTAATTTGATTAGAAGCCATTGTTGCCTTAGGCAACAATGGTTTCAAATCAAATTATGTCCAAGATATTCAACAGTACGTTTTATTGTGTTTTCGAAACATATTAATTTATTTGTGAGCTGCACATGTGGGCTAACAGACAGGTATTAAAATGAATGCTTTCCCATGATATTGCATCATGTTCTAATTAATTGTACGATATTGTAGGCAAAACTATTGCCATGTCAGGCCTAAGGCTAAATACATGAATACTAAATAGTCGGAGCGATGCAACACACACGTTCATTTTATGATCCAGAATGTGTTAGATGATAGAAAATAGGTGAAATTTGTTAGCGTATCGATTTCTAACAGGATATGGACGTAAAATTGTTTAATGCTCCGAATAAATTTACTGCTTGTAAATACCCAATATCAGTTTGCAGAGCATTTTGGCGTACTAAGGTACCAGTTTCTAACATGGATGGAATCTTTTACTTCTATGTTTGCATGATGGTGATGTGAAATCAATGTCTAGGATATGACAACGTGAGAGTTTGTTACCAAAAGTAATGGTACAACCGCGCTTAAAACGGTGACGATGTCACAGCACCAAAAAATGAATGCGAGAGAAAACAAAACAAGACAATTGTTAGAAATAGAACCCATTAGAAACAGGTACCCTGACCATACATAATCATTGTCTACGAGAATATACTTAGTCAGCTAATGACCTACCCAGGTCAACCATTTAATGGCAAGAAAGAAAAAAAAATGGCTTCTTCAGTGGTCTTGAGACATGTTTATGTGCAAGTCAACGGAAGACCATTTTGGGGAAATGACCACTAGGATGGCTGACCCGATGATTGAGCCATTCACATTTGCAGGCAAGAGAAGACTGTTTTTGAAATTGACTGTAAGCATTGTCCACCGAAAGGTAAGGGGGATAACTCTTAATGAGTTGATTCTCTTCAGACAATGATTCCTTCCCCTTTTCAGGAATTAATTGTAACCAGCATTCAACTTATCCTTTTAATGGTCAAAATTAGTAAAAAACTTGTATCAATTATGATCTTGAGAAATAGCCATAATTTGTGACCCATTATTTCCACAGTCGTGAGTTTTCAAATATGTATTCTCTTACTCTACAAATGAACAATTTCCCTATCGAAGAATTATATTTTCTTTTTTTAATATTCGATGGCTAAATGGCTAAAAATTCTGTGATTATTCCTTTATGTTGATTAGTTGTCATAACAGATTCAAATGGAAAATGCTCTCTGGGTTTCTTACAGAATCATACAAATACAAGAGTCCTACAAACGGATGTCTTATTTTCTAGACATAACTGGGCTATCCCTGAGAGACACTATGTACCACTTTACATGGTCTATGCAGATGATTGTGAATGGCGGATATAATGTTTAAACTTCATGGTCAAGCCGGCCAAAACTGGCCTCTGCAGTGATCTTGAGGAATGTCCACTTGAAGGCTAAGGCCATTTTTGAAACTTTATTACGGGAATGACTGGCTTGATAACTAGGGTTAATCCAGTCGACTATGGTCTTGTGTTGTTCAGAGGAAATATTGTGCAAGAAGGTGCCCTATATACATGTACATGCATGCAACATGCAGATCTTCATAGAACACTATAAATTCATTTCTGTACAAGTTTATTATTGTCAGCATGGATTGCAATCATTGTCCCTAGCCACATAGTGGTTTCATCGCAATCATGTTCTCCGCACAAGTTAGAGGCAACTGAACGACCTTGAGAATTGCTTCACAAACACCCTTTAATGGCTCAATACATGCGCTGAACGGCAGCAGTAAAACGTACAACCAGGCAATGAAGAATCCGATTGGCCAGCCGAGAAACCATAAAATGAGGAACCAGATGAAACTCCATAACAATCCTGGACATAAGCCGCCACGTCCTGCGCCCTCACCTTGCCCATCACCTGAACCCATGATGCTTTAGTGGCTCTTGTGGATTAATTGAAATCTGCTGGGGCTTTTTAATCTATAATAATAATAATAATAATAATAATAATAATAATAAAACTAATAATAAAACTAATAATAATAATAATAATAATAATAATAACAACTAGAATGCACTCAAGGGAATGCTGACTCATGCCTTTATGCTCTATCTTGACAATGCACTTAGTGACCCCACCCCGCGACCTAGATAGTTGATCCGTTGACCTAAAACTCAAAGCAATATGAATATGTGTGCTAAATCTGGTTTTTCTACCTTCTTGCTTTCCAGAGTTAAGCCCAAAGATGTGTATTCCAGTATGCACTAAGTGACCCAATGACCTCAATTGTTTACCTTTTGACTTCAAACTAAAAAATTTTCTAGCCACTCATAATATCAATGAGTGCACCAAATTTGGTGATTCTATCTCAGGATTCCCGAGATATGCCTCGGATAAACAGACACATACACACACGCACGCACGCTCACGCTACCAACCGCTATAGCCAAACATGAGTAATAATTGATTTCTAAAATGGATCACATTATGTTGATGACCTATATTTGCCATTTGGCTGTTTTATAAGCGCTGTTGCATAGCCATTCTCTATGATATATTAACCCATTAACACTCATATCAGACAAAAACCGCTTCTGCAATGGTCTTGAGAAATGTACATTTGCAGACCAAGAGAAGAGTATTTAAAAAAATTTACCACTGGAATGACCGGCTTGACAATTGAGCCAGTCATTCCAGTGGCAAATTTTCATAAATATTCTCTTGGTCTGCAAATGGACGTTTTTCAAGAGGGGAAACAAGTCAAATTTGACAGAATTCAACCAAATTTGGTATGTTAGTTTCCCATATGATTGTCGATTGTTAGACAATGATTCGATTAGGCTCCGCCCTGGGGTGAAGGGTTTGGGTAGGGTGGGGCGGGGCCGTACTGGGTTACTGCTGCTGACCAACAAAGTTGGTGAAAGCGTGTGGATTTGCGATGGCTTGCCATTGACTGCGCATTGTAGTTTATTTTCGTAACACTTGTAATATAGTTTATTTTCATCGTGTTCATGTGTGATTCAGTATTGATTTCTTCACATTGTTAATCATGATCATTATTCCCTGTTTAACTCTGCCTTCTTGTTATCAACTCCTCTACTATTATGTTGATATCTTAATGTATAGGTAATGTCAGGTATTTGAATGTATTAGGTTTCAATGTCTACCTATTTTAGATCATCATACAAGTAATTGTAGCAGGTCTCTATGCCATGAATGAACGTATGCCATCCTTGAGTTGGCATGCACAGATGGACAGATAGTGTTTAGCCAATGCTAGAACGCTTTAACATTCTAGTGCTTCTGCAGTGGTCTTGAGAAATTTCCATTTGCAGATCAAGAGAAGACTATTTTTGAAAATTTATCACTGAAATAACTGGCTCGATAACCGAGCCAGTCATTCCAGTGGTAAATTTTCTAAAATAGTTCGCTTGAATTCAAGGGTTAAAGTGTTAATTGCTTAGATTCAATTTCCTGACTTTGAGAACAGATGTAAAACTTCAGTAAAACTAAGGCATTGTTTTCAGGTATTATCCGAAAGTGGTTCGTGTCTATCACAGTGATTAATTATCCCTTCAATGGTCAAGCGGACCAAACTTGGCTTTTGCAGTGGTCATGAACAATATCCATTTGCAGACCAAGAGAAGACTATTTATGAAATTTTACCACTCCAGTCATTCCAGTTGTAAACTTTCAAAATTACCATTTTTGGCTGTTGTGGCCATTAAAGTTTTAACAAATCCCAGAAAAATTTTAATTCTTTATGATATAAAACTTATTCTGTTGAATATTTTGAAATTCATTTGACTGGAAGCCATTACTGCCTTAGTGAAATGGTTAAAATAGCGGAGTTCAGTGTTATATTGACTTCACTGCCATATCTGCCAATACAAATACTAAATCTCAAATCATTCAGATTACACCAATATAATACCATTCATATTGACCCTTTACTGGGTAAATTTGGTCAAGAAAATCACAATATTTCCCTATTGAATGTCCATCTGCAGGTAAAGTGAAGAGTATTTTTGAAAATTTACCACTGAAATGACTGGCTCGGTTATCGAACCAGTCATTCCAGTGGTAAATTTTCAAAAATACCCTTCTCTTTACCTGCAGATGGACGTTCCTCAAGACTACTGTAGAGCCTGGTTTTGGCCGGCTTGAACATTGAATGTAAGTAAACGTATACAGTAGAGGTTTTGTTTATTTATTACATTAAAGTACTCACATGCTTTCAATAAGACTTATAGTACATGTACATAAAATGAACATTCCTGTTCAAGTAATTTAAGTTACTAATCATGCATGTTATGAACATGTCTTGGTATCGGTGGAGCACACAATGTCTAGGCGACTTGGTTACCGCACAATATTTACACGCAAACTCTTTTATCACCGCCCATGCTTTCATAACCTTTTATTATGAATAAAATGATCATAACTGATTTACTTATGATGAAAATGTATCTCTGTCTCGCTCATGGAGGTTAAGTAGTTAAGAGCACTCATGCTGACAGTCTTAAAGCAATTATCCTCAAATATGTCATAAGTCTCAATATGTTGTCATAGGATATGACAACAACAGTATGTTTGCAAGATGCAGAAAACCCGCCTAATTGTGCTTACTAATTACAGGTTAAGATAAGAATTAAACTATATTCTAAATTAAACCGGTGCAAGCCGACTGTACTTGCAACTTAGGCAACTTTCTAAAAAATGTCCCAAATTTGACTGACCGACCGACCGACTGACAGACAGAAAGACAGATTTGTACTAATTGTGAACTCTGACTAAAAATAATATCTGCAACACTAAAATCTTATATGCATTAAATGTCATGCAGTTACATTCAAAATATTCAGAAGAGTTATCGAGTCAGTTATTCCAGAGGTACATTTTCAAAAATAGTCTTATCTTGGCCTGCAAATGGACATTTCTCATGACCACTGCTGATGCCAGTTTCGGTCACTAAAGGGTTAAAAGAATAATAAATGTATCTATTATCATCATGGGTAACTATATGGCCTACCTGCTGACTGCACGCACATTTACTCAACCTCTATACTGGCCGTCCAGATAACACTGAGCAATAATGTCTAGAATATTAATAATGTTTATGCTGTTGCTATGGGCTTATTAATTCTGCCAACACCCCTTTCTTAGACATAATTAAACATTAATATCTATTATTTGATTGAACTTATGAACCGTTTCAAGCTTAATTTCAAGGATTGCCATAATACAGCCATATTCATTATTAGCCAGGCTTATGCACTCTATGAATGCATTAGCCCTTTAACACATATCAGCCAAAAACAACTTCTGCAGTGGTCTTGAGATTGCAAGAGCCAGTCATTTCAGTGGTACATTTTCATAAAATAGTCTTCTCTTGGTCTGCAAATGGACATTTTTTATGAGAAAATTATATTTTTCTTGAACAAATTTGAGTGTTAAAGGGTTAAGTAACACTCGTATTCAATTGGAGAACAATTTCTAAACAACTCTGCATTAGTTGACAGATATCTTTAGTTCCAAAATTTATTCTCCGCTATATAACATTTTCAGCAATGAAATTTCATTCTCTTAGCTTCACTATCAGACGTGTATGACATGTAATCGGTATGACATGTAATGGTAGGGTGTTGAATATTTTGAAATTAATTAAACTGGATGCTGTTGTTGCTGTATGCAGTACCAATTTCTGTTAAATATTTTTCAAAATGTTCAACTGTGTACATCTTATATTGTATAAACAATTTAACAACGGAAAGTCCAGTTTTAATTACAAGAACTGTACAAGTAAGCTATTGAATGTGTAGAAACTGAAAGGCAACGACGCCCGGCTTTAACCCTTTAATGGCCAAATTTGGTTAAGAAAATTTAAGTATCTGCCTATTGAATGTTCATTTACAGGGCCAGAGAATATAATTTTTGAAAATGTATCACTGGAATTGCTGGCTTAGTTATCGAGCCAGTTATTCCAGTTGTAAATTAAAAAAATTGTATTCCTTTGGCCTGTAAATAGACATTCTACAAGGCCATAATAGAGGCCGGTTTTGGCCGGCATGACCATTAAAGGGTTAAATTAGTTTCAAAATATGCAAAAGATGATTCCTTACATCAAAAGGAGTGTGTCATGTCTGGCATGTGTGGTTAAGTCACTATGTGATTTGTTGTATCCGGGCTGTTGTGTTGAAAGAGTTAATAAATCCATGTACAGGATGGCCAATTTTTAATGTTTCAATAAGAATTTTGATTAACCCTTTAAACACTCAAATTTCTTTTAAGAAATTTGAATTTTCTCATAGAAAATGCCTAATTTCAGACCAAGTAAAGATTTTTTTTTTAATTTATCACCAGAATGACTGGCTCCGTTATCAAGCAAGTCATTCCAGTGATAAATTTTCAAAAATAGTTTTTTTTGGTCAGCAAATGGACATTTTTCAAGACCACTGTAGAGGTCATTTTTGTCGGTCTTATGTGTTAAGGGGTTAATGTATTACATGGAATTAGGTTGATTATGTAAATGATTTTCCTGGCTACAGTTAGATGACACATTTCATTCTAAATTTTTAGAAAGCTGATTTTGTGAATTACCCTAAATGTGTGTATGTGTGTGAATAGTAAGCTTAACAAGGCTTGACATTGAAAACCTTAATGTTCAAATTTATTCAAGAAAATTCAAATTTTCTCATAGAAAATATCCATTTACAGAACAAGCCAATTCCAGTGGTAAAATTTAAAGAATTGTCTTCTCTCGTTCTGCAAATGGGTTTTACTCAAGATCACTGCATGTAGAAGCCATTGTGTCTGTGTGTGAGTGCCTATGTGTTTGCATGTGCGTGCATGCATGTTTACTTGTTTGTGTGTGTGTGTGTGTGTGTGTGTGTGTGTGTGTGTGTGTGTGTGTGTGTGTGTGTGTGTGTGTGAGTGTGGAGTGTGGGCAAGAGTGTGCATGTGTGCAACTGTGCGCAAGAGTGTGTTTGTGTGTATGTGTGTGTGCGTGCGTGTGTGTGCATGCGTGCATACATGTGTGCATGCGCGTGTGTGCATGAGTGCGTGCGTTGATCTCCCTTCGTGTGTGCGTGAGTGCGTGCGTTGATCTCCCTTCGCAGAAACTGTTCTTGGCTAAGATTGTGTGTTAAAAAGCATTGCCGTATTTAAGCATCTCACTGTTACTAAACATATTTATGCCTGTCATAACAATGATGAGTGACAGTTCTCTGCTCCTGGAAAGATTGGGAATATTTTTAAGCAGACACATTGATTTGTCCAGCTTGACCATTACAGTGCTAAGTTGACACAGGAGGGTTAAACTCACTGGTTTGCGGGCCAAATAATTACTGTTTAAAAAACGATAATAATACTTAGAAATGATTGACAGTTGTATAGATTTAGCTGATCTACTGAGGGCTGCAGTGATTGGTGGTCAAGTTTGAAATGTTGACTTGGTTGATTAACTCTGACCACTCTGATGTCAATATTCTGTCTTTTACTGTGTCAGTAGCAAATAAACTGGTGTACATTTGTCAACAATTTTGGTGGACGGTGTTGCTGTCTACGACGGCACCTCTACGACACTGTCTATGACAGCACCTCTACGACACTGTCTATGACGGCACCTCTACGACACTGTCTATGACGGCACCTCTATGACACTGTCTATGACGGCACCTCTACGACACTGTCTATGACGGCACCTCTACGACACTGTCTATGACAGCACCTCTACGACACTGTCTATGACGGCACCTCTACGACACTGTCTATGACGGCACCATCTTCCAGCTAATTTGTTGAAAAATTCACACCAGTACATCCTTTAACTTAATTTGAAAATTTAAAATTTCGACACGAGTGGTAAGGGTAAATATTTTTCTCATGACACATTGTTAAAGTGCCCTAGGTAACTAATGAATGTGCATGCAGCTTATGATGCACGTGGGTGCTTACCTGCATGTGTGTCTTTTGACTGAGGATAGGCTTGTGCATGCATGCATGCACGCATGTGAGTGTGTGTGCGCGACCATGCGTGTGTCAGTATTTGGTTGAATGAATTTCTGAATATCCTGTGGGCAAGTATTCGTGCAGTCATGCACGCTGGTTACAAGTTACAATTGTCACCTCATTTTATCATCCAGTTTGAATACGTTAATTGTATATTTCAGGTTTGGCAAGATTCCAATCTCTAACTGTTGATATAATCTCACACTTATGACACATCCTCATTTCTCCATAAATATATGCTACCCACGCACTCACCACACCAAGCTGCACCCCAAAATTATTAAACTGATACATACAAGAATCTGTAGAATTATACTAATATGTTCACCTGTTGGCTCAAGATATTAAGTGTACATATGTTTAACCCTTTAACACTCATATCAGCCAAAATGCTTTTGTAGTGGTCTTGAGAAATGTCCATTTGCAGACCAAGAGAAGATGATTTTTGAAAATTTACCACTGGAATGACTGGCTCGATAACTGAGCCAGTCATTCCATTGGTAAATTTTCAAAAATGTTCTTCTCTTGGTCTGCAAATGGACATTTTCTATGAGAAAATTGAAATTTTTAAAAACAAATTCAATGGTTAAAGTGTTAAGTTATGGCTGTCTCTGTTTGCCCCTTTCCATTCTGTAGTCATTTCACCGCATTCTATATGTAATTTCGTGCATTTTAGCTTGAAAACTATTTCATGGATAGCGTATGATGCTGAAGGTAGCGATAACATTCATTGAAAGGTATTTCAAAATATTCAGCAGACTTAAAAATGTACCTTCCCTTAAAAGATACTTATGGAAATTTAGAAAGAAAACAGTTTTACAAATGTGGGCAGATGATTTACATTCTTAAGATAGACTTTGAATCAGGCAATCCTGTGTCAATAGCCTTAAAAGTCTTGTTTCTGGGCAACCTAGTAATGGTACACCCACCACCTATCTATTGTTCTGTGAAAGTTGATACTCTTGTCTTCTACAGGTGTATCTCTAAGTCTGCCGCCATTCGTTTTAAACATTTGACCCTGTAACCCTCAAAATTGATCTTCTCGATTGGTTCGATTATCAAGCCAGTAATTCCAGTTCAAAAATAGTCTTCTTGATCTGCAAAGGGACATTTCTCAAGACCGGTTCAGAAGCCGGTTTTGGCCAGCTTGAGTGTTAACAGGTTAAATGGTCAATCTGGGCCCAGGAATTGTCTTGAGAAATTTCACTTTACGGGCTAAGAGGATACTTTTGAAATTTTACAAAATGGAGTGACTGACTCAATAACGGAGCCATATGCAGTCATTTTAGTTGTACGTTTTCAAGATATCATCCACGTATCGATTCCAGAACACTGGTGGTGTGGTATAACGTGCTCAACGCATCTGTTTCAAAACATAACATGAACAAATTCCTGATCAGCGATGATAATACATGTAACTGATTATTTCAGAGACAACTAATGCATTTATTTGTGGAAAGTTTTATTTTGAACAGAATCTATAGTCTCCAAGACTATTTCCCATAGCTTAATAAGTTGGTTGACATGTAGGTGTGGAGGGATACTAACAACATAGTCTTATAACTGACTGACTGTTAGTATGCCTGATGCTTGTTCTCTCAGTGAGACCAAAAGTCTGAATTACTCCACACTATGGCACCAATAGGCATCAACCAGTCGGGTTAATGGCCAATACTTCACTGACATATGGCCCAACATGGGCTGCCTGGTCAGCATGTAGTTAGTACCCTGAAATGTAGGTGGGTCGCTGTTCCGGAGCATAGGATGACTTAAGACTCTTGTTTAAGATATGCTCTACTGATTACTGATTAATTCCTTGTCTATCAGTGTTGAAATGCTTGTGAATAATGATGCTATATCAGAAGAAATCAGCTTGTGTTTTGGTAGAATGGCAGGAGATGGCCTCTCTCCCATGCTGCTTATGCGCTACCGTCCTGCAGCAGTCATCTGTGCGAGAGTACTCCATAAGAGCAAACCCTCTGGTCCCTACCCTGTGCCTCCCACTAAGAAGCGAGTAAGCAGAGGATGTGGACTTCATACTGTAGATATGGAAAAGAATCGTCTCGATGGCCGTCTTCCTATAGCTCCTGAGCAACTGAAGAATGTCAAGAGACTTGTGAATGTCAAGTGGCGGAATGGGAGAAGAGCAAAATGCTTGGTTCACTAATGTACAGCACTTCTAATGTCACTGCATGTTGTGTCACATGAAACATTGCCTTCCAGCCCTTTTGGACTCTGGATCTGTGGATCACGGATCCCTCTGGACAAGAAACTACACTTGTATGATGCAACCTGTGTATCATTGACGCTGTGCAATGGCAGTAGCTAGGTAGCTCCGAAGGCAGTTCTAGATAAGCTTAATGCCTATTACCTCAAATACCTTTGTGCTATAACCCAGCATCATTGGTCAGACAGTATAATCTCTAATACACTATGTACAATACAGTCTCAATGTCATTGAAGGTGGCCCAAAAAGATGGTCTATTTTTGGCCATTTTCCGTGAATGCCACATGACGCCCATGGCCTTGAAATTTGCTGCATTCATAGCAGATGCCACTACACAAATCTGCTATTTTTGTACTATGTACTAATGTAAAAGAAGCCAGACTGGGCACAGTTAGTCTGATGACCAAGAAGAATGTGAGGGATCTAAAGACACTTGCTGAGAACAAGAAATGGTGGACAAAGAAGGACTGATTGTAGCTGCAAGATGTTTTCAAACTACTGGAGCTGCAGAACACAGTATATCATCAGGACAATAAAACCAAACAGCCAGTCAGTCGCTCACCTGCTACATTTGTATTAGAAATGCTTAACTCCTACCACTCTGATGCTAAAATTGTAAATTTTCAAATTAAATTAAAAGGTGAACTGGTTTTCATTTTTTAACAAATTTTGTGGAGGATACGACAGCACCATCGTCCACCAAAGTTGTTGAAAAATGTACACCTGTTTGTTTGCTATTGACACAGTAAAAGATAGACTATTAACTTCAGTGTGGTAAGGGTTAATATTTATTATGGTTCTGTTGTTTGTTTGTTTTAGTTGGTTTTATTGGCCGCTTACACCTAGATGTATTTGAGCCATGACTCTATCTTGAGGTGCTTTCCCGAGGGGTTGCGAAATGAAAGTAAAACTGAAAAAAGTAAAAGAATTATGATGCTGCTAGGGGTGTATGTGGTACCTGTTGCTGGCTAATGAACTGTTGTTGGCGGGTATAAGTGTTGGATGCAGTGTAAGAGTGTGGAAGGGGGGGGGGGTCACTTTATTTCACTTGGGAGTAGGATGGGGACTCAGGGATTAAGTTTACATCCTCATCAAATCAGGGGGAAAATCGATTCCGCCGCCACCACCATGCCCCCCCTCCAAGACCTCCCACAAAAAACACTAAAAACTAAAAACCATGGCCCCTGCAAACACAGGTGTTGGAACCAAACATCCAGCCACCCCACCAGTGCCCCCACCCCCACATTATTAAGCCAATTTATTAGAAATATTGTCTGAAATGGCCTCTCAGAGTAAAATTCTCAGAATTTCCCCGGGGGAGGATTTCAGGACCGCCTAATTTTCCAGAGTATTAACCCAGGGATCCACCCCTCATACACCCTCCCCCCCCCCACCCCCATTGCAGCCTAAATGCTCTATCCAGGGTTGACGCTTTTCAGAATTTTCTGATCTCGCCCCCAAATCTCCCAAAGGGTGATTTGGATGGGAGAAGGATTGGATGACATGGTGAGTGTGCATCCATGCCATATAGAGGGCGTGCGTGGACAGCCTTGATAGGGGGTGGAGGGAAGTCTGTATAATTAAATCTATAAAATGAACTCAGGTTAGAATTATGAAATAAAAATATTAAGAGATGAAAATCATAGTCGAGGATATCAAATAAAATTAATTAAATTTAGATAATTTCCATGTGATTAAATAAACAAGAAACAGGAAAACTAGAGAACAGAAAATCTGGTGTTTGTAAAAGAAATATCCTGGGCAAAAACTTAGAATTAAAACCTGTTGCTATTTGAAATAATAGGTTGATTGCGAATGTTGTTATTTAATGGTAATTTTTTTGCAATTCAAGCCACTGTTGTATGCACACTCTCATATGTTTAGTTACAGTTCGAGAGAAATTTATGTTTGAAAATTTTCAATGGAATAACTGGTTTCAGTTACTGCACCAGTCAGTTCAGTGGTAAATTTTCAAAAGTAGGCTTGTTTCTATAACTGCTAAACTTAAGAGAAAATACATTTAGGTTGTCGGAAATATAAAACAAAGTGAGATGCCACGTCCGAGATAGATGCAAGCAAACCGACGGCAACTTGAGTGATGAATGCTGGGATTTATATTCATCAGAATCATGAAAACCCTGAAAACATGTTAATACAAAAATTTCTATGTAAAATAATAGTGACCAACCAACCCAAGAACCAACCACTTATAACCCTTTCCTAAATTGTACTCCAAATGTCTCTCCAAGCTTGTAGTTTTTTTACAATTTTCTGATCTGTCCCCCAGAACTCCCAAGGGGGATTTGGAGGGGGTAGAGTGTGTGCATCCATGCCATAAGGGGTGGGGCACCCTTAATCTTAATGTTTGGATTGAAATCAGTTAATGAGGAGTAGAGTTTTAAAGCAAACGTTGACAGACGACAGAGGGATGATGGGCCATCATGCCATAAGCTCACTTGGACTTTCAGGCCATGTGAGCTAAAATTGGGGTGTGTGGATGTGTGTTACTTAGCAAAATCACTCTGATTTGTTAATGCAGATAGGTGCCATACAGTGTAGTTGATTAGCCAATGGCTTTCTTTAGCCTGTCTCCAAACTAGTGTTTTGGTCATCAGGATCCGAGGATATTGTCCATATTGCTCCTCGAGTGGCCTTCTTTTGTGAAGTGCTGTGAAACTGGTGTGTCATACCTAATGTGTTTGTTGAAGTTTCCAATAGAGCATGGGTGCTCTTGTATCCTTATTTTGAACGTGTGTTGCATTTCTTCCACATACTGTTTTTTGCACATGCTGCATGTGATCTGAGGTAGATCACATTCCTTGTCTGACAATTGCCTAGGATCTTGATGCCCTATATGTCAGTTTTATGTGCGTACTTTCGAACCAATGTGTTTGGTTCATCACTTTGCAGAAATAACATTTTTTCTTGGGACAGGGCAGAAAGGGATTCTTGTGTGCCTGCCTGTCTATGCCAGGGCTGATGATTCTGTTCCTTCTAAAGCCAAAGAATGGTTGCCCAGGGAAAGATAAGCGGCATCTTTGGCTGCCTTCAAGAATGTGCCCGTATTTCAGAATCTGCTTCTGTATAAATTTACAAGTTTTGTGGAATTCTGAGACAAAGATAAGTCTAGTTTTGTTTTGTTTTTCTGAAGGTGTACTCAGGTGGAACTTGCTTCATTAAGCAGTTTTGAAGAGTAGCCTTCTGTAGCATAATATTTAGTAAGTTCAGAACTGAATTAAAAAAAATAATCGTCACTGCTGTAAATAAGTGGCCATCACTGGTGATCATGACTCTTGCTCTGAAGTGTCTTTAACGGTTTCGTGTGAGGAATTCATGTAGAGCCACCTCTCCATGTTCCCAGATCATAAAAATCTCATCTATGTATCTTAGAAATAGCACAGGTTGGTGCGGGGCTGTGGCGAGTAGGGTATGCTCATCAAAGTTGTTGCATTTGAAGACCAATTTTAGGGGAGAGCATGCCTATGATCGATAGCAGCCCTGACAGAGCATATCATTTACAAAAATGTGCTACTGCCCTCATCATTTGGTATGTTGGTGTAAAGGGATGTCATATCCATAGTTACTAGCAGCATGTTTGTGCTGACTGTACCATAAGCTTAGACTCTGTTTATGAAGTCTGTGGTGTCCCTCACATAGGAGAGGATGTTTGTTATGTGCAGTTTGGTGTGCTCGTCAATGAAGCTGCTAATGAGCTCCCTTGGGCAGGCATTACCGCAAATGATCGGTCTTCCTGGAAGCAGCTATCCTGGTTTGGTTTTTATGGATCTTTGGAAAGAGATCGAAGCATGCAGTTCTAGGTGGTTTCTGGATGAGGTCTGAGGCTAGGTCTGCACTGATTTCCCCATAGGCCACCAGAATATCAAGTTTTTGTTTGATTAATTGGCTGTGGGCTTGGGTTCGCTCTTTAGTTAATTCTTGGTAGAATTTCTTATCTGACAGTTGTCTCAAGGCCTCACTGACATAGTCACCAGTGTTTTGGATTAGGGTGGCCTAACCTTTGTCGGCCTTTTTGATGACAATGCCACCTTCTTTCGAGATTCTTTTCAGGGCTGAAATTTTCCTTGCAGAAAGATTGCCTGATGTACATCTCTGATTTCAAAGTTTGGCAAACTGGTATCTTATCACTTTGATAAAGCTATCTATCCAGTTGTGTTTGACAGCTCCTGGGTGTGGTGTGAAAGATTTCTTAGGTAGAAATTTCCTACTAAGTGAGTCCCGGATTTCAGCAGCTCTCTCTCTCTCTCTCTCTCTCTCTCTCTCTCTCTCTCGAGAGAGAGAGAGAGAGAGAGAGAGAGAGAGAGAGGGAGAGGGAGAGGGAGAGAGAGAGAGAGAGATGCTTCTACAGTGAGAAAGATCAATTTTTAGGCCAGACTTCACATAGCTCTGGTAAATGCAGTGGTATTAAGTACCTTAAAATATATTATTCACTTAGTCTGCAAATGGACATTCTTGGTCATTATGAACAGGTGGTTTAAGTGGTCATTATGAACAGGTGGTTTACGTGGTCATTATGAACAGGTGGTTTAAGTGGTCATTACGAACAAGTGGTTTAACCCTTTAATGACTAAATTTGTTAAAATATTTCCTAATTGAATGTCCATTTGCAGGCCAAGAGAAGACTATTTTTGAAAATTTACCACTGGAATGGTTGCCTCGGTTATCGAGCCAGTCATTCCAGTGGTAACTTGCAAATCTACATTCCCCAAGACCACTACAGAGGCCGGTTTTGGCCGTTTTCATAATGAAAGGTTTAAGTGCTCATTATGATCAGGTGGTGTAAGTGGTCATTATGAACAGGTGGTTTAAATGAACATCATGGACAGGTGGTTTAAATGGTCATTATGAACAGGTGGTTTAAGTGGTCATTATGAACTAGTGGTTTAAATGATCATTATAGACATGTGGTTTAAATGGTCAGTTTAAGTGGTCATTATGAACAGGTTGTTTAAGTGGTCATTATGAACAGGAGGCCAGCCTGTACCTCCCCCAGGCAAAACACTGGTGTAACTAATAAAAACACCTGTCTTAACATGCCATGACCTGGAAACTGGACTGGCTTTATTTAATACTAGCTAGTAATTATACTTAATTGCATTAGGTGTTAAAGAATGCATGTGTTAACAAGTCATAATTGTCTGCTTAACAAATATGTAATTAAATACTGGTAAATTATTTTATGCAAGCTGTTTGCTACCTTGCAAGTTAATTACAATGTTGAAATTTTTATAATTTTTGTTCTTTTTTAAAAATTCATATTTTTCTTTAATTTGGATATATATATATATATATATACATATACTCACATAAGATCAGCTATTGAAGAGCTTTTGGTAGCAATTTCAAACTGTTTAATATTCCTGAATGTGTAATGCTAAGCGCTAACCCTACAGGCACACACACACCTGATAGTAAAAATCTATTTGTGTAGGTGAGTAGGTGTGACTACTCACTAGTATAGTCACTGAGAAAAGGTCAGCGAACCTCACATGCCCGGTATATTATAAACTAGTTCAGGTATTTTACACACGCATAGCATACCTATAGACACTATCCATGGGAGAATGCACCACGCTCTATTTACAAAATGAGTCCCGTTACCTGGCAATACCTGAGGTGTGTATTTGTGTGTGTGTATGTATATATAAATATTTTTGGGGAGGTTAGACTATATGAGTTTGTCAGATAACATTATGAAAAGCCCGGGGAGATGATATACGCATCAGTACCAGCTTTCTAATGTACAGACAATTAGTCACTCAGTCATGCTATGTTTGCTTGACAGATCTGCTTATTTTGATGAATGACTGTGCCCTAGTAATGTACAATTGGCAAGAGCGAATGTATGCATGTGCGTGCATAAGTGAGTGGCTGTGTGAGCATACGTGCATGCATGCATGCATAAATATGTAAATGTGTGCATGTCTGCGTGTGTGCATGCATGTGCGTAAGTGAGTGCATGTGTGATCTACATGTGTCTATGTGAGTGGCTATGTGAGCATACGTGCATGCATGCATCCAAATGTATGTGAATGTTTGTATGCATGCATGTATGGGTGCGTGAATGTTTGTATGCATGCATGTATGGGTGCATGAATGTTTGCGTGCATGTATGTATGGGTGCATGAATGTTTGTGTGCATGCATGTATGGGTGCGTGAATGTTTGTGTGCATGCATTTATGGGTGCATGAATGTTTGCGTACATGTATGTATGGGTGCATGAATGTTTGTGTGCATGCATGTATGGGTGCATGAATGTTTGCGTGCATGTATGTATGGGTGCATGAATGTTTGTGTGCATGCATGTATGGGTGTGTGAATGTTTGTGTGCATGCATGTATGGGTGCATGAATGTTTGCGTGCTGTATGTATGGGTGTGTGAATGTTTGTGTGTATGTATGTATGTATGGGTGCATGAATGTTTGTGTGCATGCATGTATGGGTGCGTGAATGTTTGTGTGCATACATGTATGGGTGTGTGAATGTTTGCGTGCTGTATGTATGGGTGTGTGAATGTTTGTGTGTATGTATGTATGTATGGGTGCATGAATGTTTGTGTGCATGCATGTATGGGTGCGTGAAACGTTGTGTGCATACATGTATGGGTGCGTGAATGTTTGCGTGCATGCATGTATGGTGCG
Source organism: Chaetoderma sp. LZ-2023a (assembly GCA_034401795.1). Taxonomy (NCBI): domain Eukaryota; kingdom Metazoa; phylum Mollusca; class Caudofoveata; order Chaetodermatida; family Chaetodermatidae; genus Chaetoderma; species Chaetoderma sp. LZ-2023a. The sequence continues at coordinate 113,884,482 of CM067367.1, forward strand.
TGAATGTTTGTGTGCATACATGTATGGGTGCGTGAATGTTTGTGTGCATACATGTATGGGTGCGTGAATGTTTGCGTGCATGCATGTAGGGGTGTGTGCATGTATGTGTGTATGTATGCATGTATGGGTGTGTGAATGTTTGCGTGCATGCATGTATGGGTGTGTGAATGTTTGAGTGCATGCATGTATGTGTGTGCATGTATGTGTGTATGCATGTATGGGTGCATGAATGTTTGCGTGCATGCATGTATGGGTGCGTGAATGTTTGCGTGCATGCATGTGTGGGTATGTGAATGTCTGCGCATGCATGCATGTATGGGTGCTGGATGTTTGCGTGCCTGCATGTATGGGTGCTTGAATGTTTGCGTGCATGCATGTATGGGTGCTTGAATGTTTGCGTGCATGCATGTATGGGTGCGTGCATGCATGTATGGGTGTGTGCCTGCATGTATGGGTGCATGCATCTATGGGTGCGTGAATGTTTGCATGCATGCATGAATGGGTGCGTGCATGTACGGGTGCGTGAATGTTTGCGTGCATGCATGTATGGGTGTGTGAATGTTTGTGTGCATGCATGCATGGGTGCGTGAATGGTTGCGTGCATGCATGTATGGGTGCGTGAATGTTTGCGTGCATGCATGTATGGGTGCATACATGTATGGGTGCCTGAATATTTGCATGCATGCATGTATGGGTGCATGCATGTATGGGTGCGTGAATGTTTGCGTGCATGCATGTATGGGTGCGTGAAAGTTTGTGTGCATGCATGTATGGGTACATGAATGTTTGCGTGCGTGTGTGCATGTATGGGTGCGTGAATGTTTGCGTGCTTGCATGTATGGGTGTGTGAATGTTTGCGTGCATGCATGTATGGGTGCATGAATGTTTGCATGCGTGTGTGTGTGTGCGTGTTTGTATGTCTGAACCCTCGCACACCATTAACCCTTTAATGACCAAAATTGTTTTTAAAAATATGGATTTTATCAAAAAGAAATGTCCATTTGCAGGCCGAGAGGAAAATCTTTGAGAAAACGTACCACTGGAATTTGACTGAATTGTTATCGAGTTTTCTAAAATATTATCTTAGCCGGCCAAAATGGCTTCTGTAGTGATCTTGAGAAATGGGCATTGAATCGGGCCCATTTTGCAAGACCACTACAGAAGCCATTTTGGCTGGCTTGGGTTAATGCTAAGTTCTATGATTTATAAGCTCATAACCCTTTTACCCTTGTACCCCAGAATTTCAAGACACACTTCCAGTAAGCTGTAGGCTGTTTCCTTGGTAACAGCTCACAGGCAAACAATTGCCATAAGTGTTCAACACAATATATTTATTATTATTTATAAATGAGGTTTTCAGTTTCAAATTACAGGCAAGCTTGTTATTTTTGGAAATTTACCAGTCAAGTGACTGACTTGATTATCTAGCTCGACAATTCAGTGATAATTTTTAGCTCACCTTGCTAGAATGGGCAAATGAGCTTATGCCATACTGACTGGTATTCGCCGTCCATCAGTCCGACACCGTTTCAAGAACTGCTGGGTCGATTTCAATTATATTTTGGCAGGAAGCATCCTTAATGCATAGAAATCCAAGTTTGTTCAAATGAAGATGATTGGTCAATTTGGGTGGCAACTATTTTGGATTTTGTGCTTATTTTAGAAACACGTATAAAAATATCCGAAACCACTAGGCAAATTAATTTGAAAATAAAAAATTCATCTAGTGCAGAATTATAACTTAAGTGAGTTAGTTCAAGAGAACCTGATTGGTCAAATTGCCTGGTGGCCATCTTGGATGACATACCATTTGGCAGACGCAACTTCTCTAGATGAACGTCAATCAGATCAGGCCAAAATTTAGGAAATATAATTAGGGCTAAGGGCCATTAAAGTTTGTTCAAGGGAAATTGATATATTTAAAAACATTTACATATATTATAAAACATATATTGTTATGGCAACATCAAATTTTCGCTTTTAAATTTGTCGGATGAGCTGTTTTGTGGCCATCTTAATGTCTTCTCAAGAACCACCTGATGGAGTTAATATTCTGTCTCTGTTTGGGTAATGGACCGTTCCAGTTTTAGCTATCCCCCGGCCACCTCTAGCTAAGCTCCACCCACCTTTCGCCGTGTTGGGATTGATCGATCCCCGAATGCCATAACTATCAATTTCCTGAAAACTATACAGGTAAGCTGTTGAATATTTTGTAACTACTTTGACTGAGTGCTGTTGCTGCCTATCGCAGCAACAGTGCCCAGTCAAATTAGTTTCAAAATATTCAACAGGATATGTATTAAATAGTATTTAAGACGTACAATTCGTGCAACAATTCATAGTCCGTCTTCAAATATGCATTCATGACGTACTTATCTGCGTCATTATGATGCCATTCTACACGTCACATAGTTGATTATGACGTCATATGATAAATGGATAAAGTGGAAATGTCCATTTACTTTCTATGCACTCATAAGGCTAGTGTTGAATTATGACGGATAAATCATTCCCTGTTATTACTGATATCCCAGCATGCACAGTAATTAGTAAGACAGACTAATTACCCTAATCAATATTTATGCTTTATTCGTACAGATTATTATGGACTTCGGTGACAAATCTACAACTACATATTTAATCAATAATCATTTTATGGCACAGGAACATGTAATTATTTTATGATTGACGGCTAGGTTTTAGGTTTACTCACTATCCTGAAGCAAATTCGGTCTTTCTGTCTGTATTACCTGTTATTTAAGGTTTTAGCAAGCTTAGTGAATATTTTATTGTCAAGCTGATTGAATAATTTGAAAAAAAACTTGATTAAAGGGCAGTTAACTAATACATCTTGAATATTACGATAAAGCATCTTTTGCATGATATGAAATGTATGTTATTTTCTCAAGCCCTGCATACATGGCTTGATTGTGATCTGAAAATTTGATAGAATGTTTTTGAAAATATCCCAATGGTTCAGCTTGCACTTGCCTAGGCCTCTAGTGTTATAAAGTTGAGATATTTTGTCACTTGTTGCCATATATATTAGCAATTTCACCTGGATATAGGAGTGCCATTTAACCATAGCAATTATTCCTTGATCTGTTTAAATATTGACACATGTTATAGATGAGGTATGTTTGTTTAGCTGATATTATACTCTAAGCGCGTTTAACTCTTTAATGGTCAATCCGGCCTCTGTAGCGATCTTGAGGAATGTCGATTTACAGGCCAAGAGAAGAGTATTTCTGAAAATTTACCGCTGGAATGACTGGCTCGATAACTGAGCCAGTCATTCCAGTGGTAAATTTTTAAAAAGATTCTCTTGGCCTGCAAATCGACATTCAATTATGAAATATTTAAATTTTCTTAACCAAATTTGATCATTGAAGGACTAATCATGAGATCACATTAACTGACATTCAAATGAATTACACATGTAGGTTAGTAGACTGTGAATATTTTGAAAATAGGTTCACTAGCTGTGAATTACTTGCTTTTCAAATGACATTCAAATCCGTCAGTAGAAAATTTCTAAAGAGGTTGTCGTATTTACGATCTGGATAGTTGAATGCGTTATTATTATGCATACAAATGTTTATTTTTTACAATATGTTAGCATACAATCTTAAAAAGAGTGGTGTATCTACATAGAGAAACTAATGTATGGAGAGATCTGATGATCATCCAAGCTGTCATTCAAGTATCCGACATCATAATCAATTAGGTCAACTGTTAGACGACGTTACAATCAAAATTATGTGATCTCTATCATGGAAGTAAACGAGGACAAATTTGTCCAATACCCGTGTCGTTGATATATCTTTCAGACGAGCCGCCATCAGGCCAAAAGTGTCTATTTTGGAAACAATGTTGCTGAAAGCTGTTACTGTTACATTTTAATTTTTTTACAGTAAAATTGGCATACGTCTTCGGGACCCCACAGACACTCATCAACCCATGTTCGAAAGAGATCGCTCCATTAGAGTTATTGAAACACGCTTTAAAAAAATGTGTATTTTGAAAAATGTTGCTGAAAGCTGTTGCTGTTGCATTTAGTCTTTAGCCAGAAAATTTGCATATTTGCTCGGGACCACCTGGAGCATATATCCACCCAAGTTTGGAGAAGATTGCCCCTATAGAACCAGAGTTATTGAAGAATTTGTAAAAATGCCTATTTTGAAAACTCTTACTAAAAGGTTTTACTGTTGGGTATTAGACCTCAGAATTCACCTTTCCAGTGTACCCACCCATCATATGACATCATAATGAACTGCGTGATGTGTACAATGACATCATAATGAATGACGTCGATAAGTACGTCACGAACGCATATTTGAAGACGGTCTATGCGTTGTTGTACAAATTGTTTGCTTTTACTATTTAATAAATATTCTGTTGAATATTTTGAAACTAATTTGACTGGGCGCTGTTGCTGCCATAGGCAGCAACAGTACCCAGTCAAATTAGTTACAAAATATTCAACAGCTTCCCTGTATAGTTTTCAGGAAATAGATAGCTGGGGCATTTGGGGATCGATCAATCCCACCATGGCGAGGTGTGGATGGAGCTTAGCTAGTGATAGGCGGGGCATAGCTAAAAATGGAATGGTCCACTGGCTGATCCCCAGGCAAAAGGAACATGGTAGTACAATGGTAAAACAAGGTATACCATGGTTGTGGGATCATGGTATATCATGGCAGACCACAGTATGGTAATTGGCACCACAGTATTTTTCCATGGTAGCTAAAACAATTGTAGACCATGGTCAACCAAAGTATATTTAATATTAAAAAAAATATTTATTGGCCAGAACATGCTGTATGCTTCCATCAAACTATTAGTCAGCTAGTCAGGTCCACCTTTGTAACAAAGTGGTGATCTGTGACAGGATGTAGAGCCTACAAGATTGTAAGGGTGGCGATGAGCTATATTGTAAGAGGCATGAAGATATCAAATGTTTGATTGGTTTTATTGGCCACTCATACCTAGATGTATTCAAACCATGTCATTCTTTGAGGTGCTTTCCCGAAGGTTTGCGTTGCTTCCCGTAAGGCTGCGTAAATAAGTATATTTATCAATCTTTCTGTACGTAAAAGACTATGGAAATGGCTTACATTGGAATTTCTTGAACGGAGATAACATTTTTACTGAAATTCAGTGTTTATTCATATGTTTCTGTGGATATGGTCTTTACTCGGGTCAAATGTCATTTAATGATGATTACATAATTTACGTGTAATAGTATAATGAAAGCTATCTTTAATTACAAAAAGACAAATTAACAATTAAAGAGTTACCTCCCTTATTATATTATGTCAACCATGGTAGAACATGGTTGACCATGGTCAAAGAAGTTTTTCCATGGTCAACAGTCAGAAAATTTGATAATGATCAATATTTACCCTGAGTGATGATGATAGCATTACATATACTACCAGGATATTTGTTACATCTTAGCATGATCTGCCATGGTAGTTGATAGCATCCATGGTCTATGTTGGCTAAAAGCATGGTAGTCCATGGTCCCACCTTGGCTAAGACCATGGTAGTGCATGGTAACTGTGGCCTCCGATGACTGACTATTGTAGTCCATGGTAACCATGGTCTGTACCATGGACTACCATGGCCAATACCATGGTAATTTGTGGTTACCATGGTCATCACTGAGATACCATGGTGACCATGGGCTTCCATGGTGATAAACCACGGTACTCATGGTATTTCAGAGCTGACCATGTTATTTCATGGTTTTCCATCAAATACCAGGATACCATGGTTGTTGTTTCGCCTGGCTCTGCTCGGGATCCCACGGGCATACTTCCTTCCAAATTTGAAGAAGATCCCTCGAGTAGAGCCAGAGTTATAAAAAAGACGAAGCACTCCATGCGGGTGAAAAGTATATCACTAGGCTACGAATTGTATGTCTTTGATGAATTTACAATATTTAATCAACAATCCGGCAGCAACAGCCACCAGTCAAATTAGTTTCAAAATATTCAATAGCTTACCTTTTAAGTATGTATTCTAGGAATTCAGTTTTCAATGTTTTAAATCAATTCCAGCACATGTAAAAAAGGGTGGGGGGAGCTTATCTAGAAATGGGCGGGGCATATACATAGATCCCACTATTAGTAAATCATCTTAACTTACGCGTTGATCATGCATAACATCAGTACTGAATGACAGAAATAAGTTCTCTAAATGTGGCAGGCGTAGAAATATGCAATGTATTGTTGATGGTACAGACATGATAGATGAATAAGTGACGTTTAGACATAATTATTCAAGGATCCTTCTCCCTGCTTTTGAGCTCTGTATATAATATAGGTGAGCCTGTGCATTAACCCTTTAGCACTCATATCAGCCAAAAACCGCTTCTGCAGTGGTCTTGAGAAATGTCCTTGTGCAGACCAGGAGAAGACTATTTTTTTCATTTTACCGCTGGAATGACTCGCTCGATAAACGAGCCAGTCATTCCAGTGGTAAATTTTCAAAAATAGTCTTCTCTTGGTTTGCAAATGGACATTTTCTGTGAGAAATTTCAAATTTTCTTCATCAAATTTGAGTTTTAAAAGGTTACTAGTGCAGTCGCAATGCTTACACCATCTGTGAAAAATATAAGCATGTTTCACTATTTGTTAACCCTTTAACACTGATATCAGCTAAAAATCACCTCTACAGTGGTCTTGAGAAATGTCTATTTGCAGACCAAGAGAAGACAATTTTTTTAATTTACAACTGGAATGACTGGGTCCATAACCGAGCTAGTCATTCCAGTGGTGAATTTTCAAAAAGGTTTTCTCTAAGTCTGCAAATTGACATTTTCTTTGAAAAATAAAATTGAAATTTTCTTAAAGAGATTTAAGGATTTAAGGGTTACTGGAATGTAACTAAACTTAGCAAATACTTTTCATTTCAAGGTCAACACAATAGTAGATTTCTGCCAGTGTAGTTAGAGGATTTATAAAATATGGCCCCATGAAGATTTTTGTAGTAATTACACTATGGGAAAATACATTTGTGACACAGTGTGGTCAGATAACGGGAAAGACTGAGTAAACACTGCCTCGGCCTATGCCATGGCCGCCATTATGGATGGCTATGCTCAATGCACAAACGGAGGCAAGAATGTTTAAGACACAATTTGCCCCGTTTGCGCATGCGCCGGGCCGCTGGGAGTACCCCCGTAATGGACAGGTTTTCTTTCATAGAGTAGGACATAGACACGTGTGATGCCGGTGACTGAGTGGACGCCTTTAGGTTGTATATATGGTCTTTGCATGACTACTTCCTCAAAATAATGACCATGATCACAAAGGTTTCCGGGAGTGTTTGGTACCGCCTTGCTCAGTGACATGCTCTCCAAGCTTTCAACTAACTAGTTTCCAAGCAAACAAACAACTGTCTCCATAAAACGTGTCTGTTCAATAATTTGAAAAACATGAATTTTCAGCAATATATTAATACAATCGAAAGAAGTTATTGGTTTGATTGACGTCTATCGAGTCCCTGATTCCAAGTCCCATTCACGCCATATCTAGGCTGGTTTATATTTCTGTCTACTATTGGTAACTTTCCCAGTGTTTACACTGGTACCCATTTATACTCCTGGGTGGTGAGAGGCAACAAGAAGTGAAGGAGATTGCCTATGTTTCCATTGATTGCTCTGCAGTCTCCTGATCACCTGACATTTGAGCATGATTTGAACCCCGCCCGGCTGATTACCAGATGACCGCGCTACCATTGTCTCCTCTTATTAACACAATCCTTAATAATATCAGACTTACACCTCATGTAGCTATTTAACCATTGTAATGCTGAATTTAGTGAATTAAATTATTATTGCAGGCAGACTGGTCTTAAATACCAGCCATACTGATTCCATTTTTATCTCGCATTTTCAATGAAGTTGAAAAAATATATTTTGGGAAAGGGGGAAAAATGTCGGCGTCGGCGTCTGGACAGGTTAATCTTTTTAAAATGACATTATGTGTTTATCCAATTTAAAAAAGAATTACACAGATGTGTTCTATGGGATGCTTAGGACTAGTCTGCATCAAATTATATTGATTTTATAATTCTTTCCATACTTTTATCATGTTTGAACATAGAATATTTTATGTATCAAGAGTTATCTTTCTTGGCTGTATTAAACTTTTTTAAAACGACATTTTCACCCACAAGGGGATATCGATTTAAAAAAAAAATTCACAGATTTGTTGTATACGATACTTAGTACCAGTCCACGTCAAAAGGAAATTGACTTTCAAATTTGGTCTAGATTTTTTCGTCATTTGAACTTTTGACTATTTTAGTGCTGATTTGCATGCAGTTATATCCTGGTTTGGTTCTTGGCTGTGTTAAGCTTTTTTCAAATGAGATTTACACCCACAAGGGGTTGGGAAATTTGAATAAAACTTCACTGATTTGTTCTAGACAATGCTTAGGACTTGTCCACATAAAAAATAAATTGATTTTCAAAATTTACCTGTACTTTTACAGCGGTTGGACTTTGATAATCTTATGGCTGATTTGCATCCAGGTTATATGTATTATGCTGTGGTTAAGGTTTTTTCAAATGATAATTTAATCAGCAAAGACTTATTAGTTTAGATAAAATGTTTTGATTTGTTATATAGGCATCTTAAATGTAGCCTGCATCATATTAATGTAAGTGTTTTTTGAAAATGTTTCTTCCTTTTTCAGACCATGAACTTTGCTTTCTGTTTGGACCATTTGCCTTTCGGTTAGACTTGGGGTGCCGGCAATCATTGTACTGCAAGTTACTACTGGGCAGAAAGGCTTTATGGTTCAGTCTCCAAGCTATGCTTGCCCGATGAGTAGTACCATGGGTATTTTGAATCGACAGGTTGATTGTCAAATTTCAAAATGAGACTGTATCCGGTGGTTCATCATATCCTGTGATTGTACAATTAATAAATAGGTAAGCTATTTGCTATCTTCTGATAGCTCTTGTTCTATACATGTACATGGCTTGGAGATTATTTTTTCATAGAATATTTAGTCCTGGGGAGACCGTGTCCTGCTGCAGCCGGATCCTGCGGTAACTTAAAAATGCGAGATATTTGGTATCTTCTGATACATCTTGTTATTACAGTCATACAGTGCAGGTACTGAAAATTTTTCAATCAATTTAAAATAAAATGATTGCATAACCTTTGGCAGCAACAACCTTCAATCAAATTATTTCCCAAATATTCAGCGGAATAATTATGACATCAGAAATTGCAATACATATATTGTATGCCATAAGGCTCAAAAGGTTAATACACTCCTGTGCTGGTTGTATGTTTCTGGAAACACAATGAGTCAATTAACCCTTTAACACTCGAATTTGACCGAGAAAATTTAAATTTTCTCATAGAAAATGCCCATTTGCAGACCAAGAGAAGACTATTTTTTAAGCTTTGCAACTGGAATGCCTGGTTTGGTTATCGAGCCAGTCATTCCAGTGGGAAAAAAAAAAAAAATAGTCTTCTCTTGGTCTGCAAATGGACATTTCTCAAGACCAATGCAGAAGCCGTTTTTTGCTGATATGAGTGTTAGAGGGTTAATGACTTACTGGTATGTAGCTGGTGGTTTAGGCCTAGCAAATTATTCAACAATTAAACTTCAATAATTACCGTTAATAACTCCGTATGGACAATAGTCTGGTTCCAAAATCTGAAAAAGTTGTTATTTAAGAAGTTTAAGCATTTTTGGGGAGAAGCAGGTAGTCACAAGCGATCTTTCATAAGTCGATTAGTCTGAATCCGGATATCTTGTTTACCAAACTTAATTTTTTGTTTTTCTCCCCAAAATCGTGTCTCAAATTTTGTCGGTAATTGCCCTATATGGCTATTTTGCCGCTGTTTGGCAACCCAGTTGTTGGCTGTTTCGTAATGAGTGAGACAACGTGTGTTCAAAAATATGCTCTCTGCTCTATATTTATGGCAACATATGCATTTACTGTCTCACCGAGCGGTCAGCTTAACCTGTGCGGAATTACCATATTGTTCTCTATGCGTGTAGGCCTACCATGGCCATTATATTCACATGCATTTATTATTAAATAACTGTTTATTTTAGGAGACCAAATTTTGTTTATATATATTACTGGTGGTCACCTTTGATTAAATATATATATATATATATATATATATATATATATATATATATATATATATATATATATATATATATATATATATATATATATATAATTCTGTTTTAATGTACTATATGGATATATAGTCATTAACCTGAAAAGGTCGATACCTGTGTCGAGTGATCATTGTATTATTTGTCAAGATGTTACAAATGACACCCTATTTAGTTTTAGTCAACAGAGCTAACTACCCTGAAAAATGCAATGAATGCACGACTGTAAGTCAAAGCTGATGACTAAGTATAGAGATGTGACTGACAGAATTGCAACACATCTCCAATCTGATAATAGTCAGTCATTAGTTTGACAAAAAAATTGCTATGCAAAGGACACCGATAAAGTTCAGATTAACTGACTACAAGTCTGAAGAAGCTACTACTTATTCTTCAATGAGAAAAGTTGAATATGAAGTTAAACAATTAAAATCATGCAGTTGTTCGAAGCAGCATCTGCCCAATGAACTGGGATTATCTGTTCACTTACACTTCATCCAAGCTCAGAGGGATGGTCTTTGCGATCTACATGTGAATGCCTTCTAAAGAATGCTTCCATTCTTTTACACATGGTCATACAAACTATGCTGGAAGGAGGACTGTATATGTAGCAAAAATGACCCAACTTCCATTTCCCGTACTTGAGCAATTGCATAATGGAAATTGGGTTGTGAAACGTTCTGACCACAAATTCAATCATGTAGATCCAGACCCTGGGCAGAAATGGCTTAATGTCATTAGCGAATGATCAGGAGGGATTATGTAGGCTCACAAAAACTCAGTTGGCACTCTAGATGGACACTCATATAATCTCGGTGCCCAAATTGCTGTGCAGACCAGAAGGTTGTACGATTAGATGACCAAATGACATGTAAAGAATCTACCACAATGAGGACGCAGCAAGATCATGATGATGAAAGTTTTGTGCTTCTAGCACTTAAAAGATGCAAATTATTTTTCTGTGAACCAACCATCTAACACATTTCATAACATCGTAGCAACAGATTTGGCTACATACATCATTCAGGAAGCACTTATTAATGCAGATGTTCGGCGTGAGCACATGAACATGTATGTGCGAAAAAGTCTTGTGAAGCCAACCGAAAGAAGTCGTCATGTAGAATTTTGTGACTTTATATAGTTAAACATGAAACAAAGAGCAAAGACAAATCTGTCGCAATTAAAGCAGACAGAAACATATTACAGCGTATTACACTTGACGGCACATCATCTCTCATGATTGATGGCCAGACACGTGTTATGGCACTAGGGAAACCTCTGGGTTGTATACCATTTGGAGATCTTGCAGGCAACTTTGTTCGATCAGTCGTTTGCTCTGATGAGCGGTTTGATCGTATTGACATAGCTTTTGACAGGTATCGTCAATGTTTTATTAAGGAGTTGATGAGAGTGAAAAGATCCAAAGGTTACAGGCCAATATGTAAAATCATTGAGAATAGATCTGTGCCACTCCCCGTAAGTTGGTCAAACTTTCTGGCACTTCCCGAAAATAAGGCAAATTTAGCTCACTTCTTTGCAGAGCAACTCATTCTAAGTGCCCCACAAAACAATACAATTATCAGATCTGGAGCTTTAAGGTCTGCAAAGCACCCACCCAGCAAAGGTGTGACAAAGCAAGGGTGCAATTGTTTTTTAAGTGTCAGTCACCAGAAGTCATGCCGCCAGCAAGTGATGCAGTGCATTACCATATTCAGAGAACACACTTTCAGTCCATGGTGTGGAGGCAAGCAAACTGCACACCACCTATCCTACCATCAACAGAGATTGGAGGATGGTTAATGGAACACTAGTCCCGATATTAATGACGCTCAGTTCTATCCCAAATAGCTATACACAGATACATGTAATGACATGTGAATGTATCCAAGAATGTATTTCAAACCGATACACATGCAGAAATGCTACCCTGTGATGTATATTTATGGGCAGTAATGGCATATGTAGAAATGTGTAATGCACTGACAATGTTCGTCACGCCAAACTTATCTATGCAAATTCTGATACAGATCATGCTCATACAACACTCATTGGAGTCAAGGTTTTCTATCAATCCATTAAATATGTGGCCACCTTTCGCCAATACCCAGGACAGAAAAAGCTTGGATATTCATGAATATCCAAGTTCTGTGGAGCTTGAATAAAGTAGCTAATCCCAGCTAATCCAAGCTTTTAATAACTTGGAATAGCTTGGATTAGCTTGCTGGTATTGGCCACATAAAATTCAAGATAATTCAAGAAAATCCAAAAAAGGCCTAGTTAAAGTAAAATCCTAGAAAATTCCAGATAGCTTGAACATTCAACAAAATCCGAGCAAACTTGAACATTCAAGATAATCCAAGCTAGCTTGCCGGTATTGGCCACTTAAAATCCAAGAATTCAGGAAAATCCAAACTAGCTTGAACGTTCAAGAAACTCCAAGCCTGCTTGAACATTCAAGAAAATCCCATTTAGCTTGGATTTTATTCCAGAAAGTCCCAGCTATTTAGAACTTCAAGTAAATTCCAGCTAATTCTAGCTTTTCAAATAAGTTAGCCATTAACATAAAATGTATGCATGTACACATAAATGCTGCCACACAGAGATTATATATAAATATGTATGCTTAAAAACCAAAATCACCTTCATGGGAGTTGAGTTATTCAATAACAAATACAATTTCAGCCAGACATTAGCAATGTGTAAGTTTCTGACTGATTTGTCTGTTATTCTTATAGACATAGATTGTTAATGTGCCATATTATTTAGAAAGGCATCATCACTGCATTAATTACATAGAAATGAAAAGCTATACCAAAACTGGTAATTCTGAATAAATCTCTGGAAATCAATAGAATACATACCTCAAAATACAGTTCTGTTTCCATTTAAGGTTACTGATGCTAAGCATTCTATCTAACAGTACTGTCAGTGTTTCCAAACTATCATATTCTATATATCCATAGTTGGTAATGATCAATGCAATGAATGTGCTGTTTGCTTTTTTACAAAGACTTTTTAAATTTACCACCAATTTACCAGGTCACGGTCACCTCTAGTCATGACTATACAGAACCTGTTCTTGCCTTAGTACAAGCTATTTCAAGATAATCCAACAGCGACCATATTGTATTTCAGATATTAAATGTTTCGGGAGGGATCCTCTTTGTACCATACTAAAAGGTTGCTCACATAATACAGATTGCTCACATAATACAGCTTGGTATAAGTCAGTCAATCAAAGCTATGAAACGCCATCAACAATGTTAAGTTTTTGCGTTTAGAAAAACTTCTAAGCTTATATTTCAGGATCCATTAATCCTATTGCAACTAACCATGACTATGTGGTTGCCTACACTGTTAGGAAGCAGCGTGATGATACTGAAGTCACAACGTCAAAGGTCAAGGTCACTCTGACCTCTACAAAACTTTGTTATTTTTCAATGTTAAGTTTTTAGGCTTAGCAAATCTTATGTTATATTTCGGGATTGCATAGCCATAATAGAACACAACTTGGGTACATGGTTGCTTATGCCAAGAGGATACAGGATGGTGACATGAAGGTCAAAGGTCAAGGCCATTCTAATATTGCTATTTGACCTCTCCTTTTTCAACCTTAAGTTTTTCCATTCAGCAAATCAATTATATTTCAGGATTGTTTAATCCTATTGGAACTAAACTTGAATACATTGTTATCTATGATGTTAGGAAGCAGCATGATAACACGGCTGTCTATAGGTCAAAGGTCAATGCCTCTGTGACAAACATCAGACAGGCGAGACATTTAATTCCATGGAATTCTTGTTTTAAAATTTCTATGCGAAAACCTGTCGGCGTTTTGTTTATTATTTTTTTCTACATTTCTACGCAAAATTCATCTTGGTGAACAAGATCTTCTTATTCAGCATAGTCAAATTATGCAAAAGCACTTGTTTACCCACTTCTACCCAAAAATGCCTCTAAAAGTTCACTTTTGTGAAAATGGAACCAGACTACAAGATATTGTTCCTAGATTAGCTGCTTAATGGCACTGATTTCAAATGTATAGGATGATAACAACGTAGTCAGTTATATGAGCTACTCGTCGAAGGTTGTTAAGCCTGACGCTTGGTCTCACCTCGAGTCCAAGCGTCAGGCTTAACAACCTTCGACGAGTAGCTCATATAACTGACTACGTTGTTATCATCTGTCATATCAGAATTGATTCATCCAGCAAACCATTTCCACGGGAAACGGAGATAGTCACAATACCTCCGCTGTCCACACCGAGTCTAAACTCAGTAGGTTCGGACACGCAAGCCGCCAGGTCTACACAGACCTGAATGCCACCAAAACAACCGGTAACAATTACAACCGGTGAAGTTGACCACAACCGCCAAAAAAAGTTGCCCAACCGCCAAAAATGGCAGAACTGGCAATAACCATCCATAAGTATGTAGGGGAAACTACGCCCCTCTAAAATCAGAATCCAAATGACATCTCAGATTGATATCAAACTGCCATAGGTATTCTCATCAGACCTGGATGATGAAAACTCCACCTCCTGGAGAACACAGAAAGAATGTCATTGGATACACCAGCTCCACCCGATGAAGCCTATAGGCACAAACCAAGCAGGATAAGGGAGGCCCTTTCCCTAGACCAACACGCCCACCACGGGCAGACACACCCAGTATGTTGTTATTATTCTTCAAACATGTGTAGACTGTTTGTGATTTAGACACAATGGTTTTTTTAAATAAGATTATTGTTACATTTAAATTAACAAGTATTATGATACACAATCAAATGTTTCCTGGGCACGATAATTTCCTTCCTCTCCGGCTAATGCCAGTCCCTGGCATTAGAAAAATAAATAACATTATATGATGATGGCATTGTCACCGACTGTCACTGAAGCTGGTTGCATGGCTTATCATAATATAATATATTTCTGGCATTCGCATCACTTGTCGATTTTGCATCGTATATCCTACATACACTACTAGATAAACACATCTGCATTAAAATATAAAACTATAAATCTGTAATCCATTTCATTTAGCGAATGACTAGCACAATCTAGTTGATGCGGTGATGAAAAATTCACACAATCATGAGAATATCATTATTCCATGTAGTTCCAATATATTCTTCTGGTTCAGCGGCTAACATGACAGTTCTGACACATTAACTCGTCCTGTGACTCGAATGGCCAGGTTCTGACTGGTTCAAACACAACTTTTCAAAACATGTTTACCTAAAAATGTTTCTGTCAGAATCACAGGAACATAGCAGAGAGCACTTGTCAACAAATATATTTTTCTTACTATTATGACTATTCAGTATGTATTTAATTTCTTCTATTACATCGACCTTTGTTATTTAACTTCATGGGTGAAAATTTATTATAATTGGATGAACATTCACTATCTTCACTAACCTTTCATACTGTTCTTTAAATTGCATATTTTCTAGTCGAAGATTTTTGATTCTTTGTCGCTGAAACATATTTATATTGTGCAATTCTGAAAAGGTATTTTGAATTACTGTAAATTTGCTGAAACTTTATTATCTTCCTTGTCCATTTTTATTTGGTCATTGTATGCATATATTGTATCTTGCTTAATTAGCGGTGTTTGTTTATAAATGCAATTACATGACAGCTTACTTTCCTCTGTTGGTGTGGTCAGTCTGGACAGACTTTTCATCAGATAAATAATCTGTCAGTGTGGATGCATTGTGCGTATCTACAGAACAAGTGGCGGTCACAGCTGACGGAAAGTTACAACATTCAGTAGCAACAGTAGCAGTTAGATTTCCAATAGTCTCTGTGGATTTTGACACAGTTTTTGTTTCTACCGATTCTGAAGGAATAATTATTGGCTTATAATTAATTTCACTTTGTAGTGACTTCAAAGCAATGAGACTGATTTAACATTTATGTTAAATTTGTCTTTATGGGTCATAATGGTGTTTGCTTAGAAATCGTATATTCATCAGCTTTTACATTTAAGGATGTTACAAAATATTCTTGTTTTGACTCCAATTTCATTTTCTTATTCGTTTGTCGAGATTATGTAGTGTTTTGATTGTGTGAGTTAACTACACTATTTCTAGGCTTGTTAGTTGTCTTAACAGAGGAATTTTTATTAGATGTAGATTTCTATTTCTGTACATTATTAGTAACCATTTAACACTCATATCAGTCGAAGACGGCTAAGTCTGCAGTGATCTTTGGAAATGTCCATTTGCAGACCAAGAGGAGACTATTTTTGAAAATTTACCACTGGAATGACTGGCTCGATAACCGCGCCAGTCATTCCAGTGGTAAATTTTCAAAAATATAATCTCTTGGTCTGCAAATGTACATTTTCTATGAGAAAATTTAAATTCGAACATTTGAGAGTTAGAGTTAACATAAATATTATGCATGTGGTGAACATTAACCTTAGCATTATGAGTTTTTAGTCTATCATCTAGTGAGTTACTAATATGATGTGTGACGTCACAGTATATGTGTGATATCAGACTATTCATGATTTAATTAATTTAGGGAACATGGATGTGATGGGTTAATCCAGTATTATCATTTATTCCCGCTCCACTCAATTCTTGATCCATTGATAATAAATATTTGAGCCATTTAATTTACACCAATGTGGGCGATTTCCTGTTAACTTGAAACTTCTGATCTGATCATCAACAAATTTGGTACTTATCATTGACAGGCTTTTGACGTCATAGAGGTCAAATTAACACCTGGGTTGACCTGCTCGTCCAAACATCATGGACCGTTGAGCTTTATAACCCCTAGATTTGCTTCCGTAGCATAACAATACTTTCTAGGTCATGACCTTGAAATAGCCTTTGGGTTAAATTTTACATATTTGACCTAGATAACTCGACATTCCTATCATACTAATAACACATATTCTGCTTATGTCCGATTTTGGAACAAAACCAGCATCTGAACTTTTTATAAGGACAAGTGCTTTCGCCGTGACCTGCTTTTCATACCTACACATCACCTGCAAACATGTTTTTTCCTGTTGTCATGATGCATCTGACTGGCATTATTGTGGGTCGAAGGTTCCGGCTGATAAAATACACTTTAATGAAGTTTTAAAAATTGAGTCATTTTGACTCTGATTGTGCTGTAGTATTGGCTCCCTCTGGCTCATTCTGACAGCAAGCAATGCTGATATATGATGACTTGGAGCAGGTATCCCATTTGGCATTGTTGATGCAGGATTCATTACATTTCCGTGACAACAACATGTACATTATGGATTGCGCATATCCATATTTATGCTGAATTTACTGAATTAAATTATTATTGCAGGCAGACCGGTCTTGAATACCAGCCATATTGATTCCATTTTAGAATTATAAATTATTAATATCGGGGTTCAGCAGTACAATGGTTAAATCTCTATATTTAAAGGAAGGGAAAAGTGAAACAACAAATGATGTTTATTGGTAATTTCATACAATATTAAATAACCTACCGCCGGTGAAAAATGGATATGAATCTGGATTATTTGAGAAAAGGCATTTGCTAAATCTAGGAGCGCTTAATTTGGAAACAATTAGTGATGTAGCTGGTGCACCTGGCCGATTTCAACCAAATTTGGCTGGAAGGACCCTATGCGTTTAGGCTCTAGTACATCCATTCGGAATTTTGATTTAGCAATTTTTTGGGTCAAAATCGTAGATTTTATGAAAGATGTACCAGAAATTGTCAAATTGCTTCTTACCATTGTGAGCGATTTCAACCAAATTTGGCAGAAATGACCCTATGGTTGTAGGCTCCAAAACCTCCATTCGGAATTTTGATTCATCAATTTTTTGTGTGAAAATCGTAGATTGTATGAAAAATGTACTGCAAATTGCTTCTTCTCCTTACCTGACATTCTGAACGATTTCAACCAAATTTGGCTGAAAGGTTCCTATGGTTGTAGGCTCTCATTCAGAATTTTGATTCATCAATTTTTGTGTGAAAATGTTAGATTTTATGAAAAATGTACTGAAAATTGTCAAATTACTTCTCTTTACCATTCTGAGCGATTTCAACCAAATTTGGCTGAAATGATCCTGTGGTGATGGGCTCTAGAACTACCATATAGAATTTTGAATGATCCATTGTTGGGGGGTGAAATCTTTTTATTTCAAATGTACTGGAAATCGTTAAATTGCTTCTTCTTACCATCTTGACCGGTTTTAACCAAATTTGGCTGAAAGGATCCTATGGCCATAGGCTTTAGAATATCCATTCAGAATTTTGATTCCTCATTTTTCTTAGTGAAAATCTTAGATTTTGTGAAAAATGTACCGCAAATTGTCAAATTGCTACTCCTCCTTAGCTGCTTGACACATTTCAACCAAATTTCA
This sequence comes from Chaetoderma sp. LZ-2023a, assembly GCA_034401795.1. Classification (NCBI taxonomy): domain Eukaryota; kingdom Metazoa; phylum Mollusca; class Caudofoveata; order Chaetodermatida; family Chaetodermatidae; genus Chaetoderma; species Chaetoderma sp. LZ-2023a. Next base: position 113,903,016 of record CM067367.1, read on the forward strand.
CTAGATTGATTCTATGGTGGTCGGCTCTAGAACATCTATTTAGAATTTTGATTGATCAATTTTTGACATCAAAATCTGAGATTTTATGAAAAATTCACCAGAAATGCTCACAATGTCATATTTCAACCAAATTTGGCTAGAAGGATTCTATGAAAACCTATCAGAAATGGTCAAAATGCTACTACCCGTGTGAAATAAATTTCAAATTAACTTGGATTAGCTTGGGTTTTCTTGAATATCCAAGCTATTGGAAAATTATTCAACCCATACCAGCTTGGATTTCCTTGAATTAGCTTGGACTTTATATAGTTGCTTGAACTTCTTGCAAATCCCCCCTTTCAGAATTCAAGCTAGCCGGGATTTTCTAGGACTTTTTGAATATCATCATGAAAAAGTGCAAGCTTCTTGGATTTGCTTGGACTTTTCTGATTTGACAGAATTCAAGCTAGCTTGGATTTTCTAGGACTTAGTTTTGTCAGGCATAAAAGAATTCAAGCTACTTGGATATCCTTGAATTTGTAGACTCACTTACGCTACCTTGGATTATCTTGAAATAGCTTGCACTAAGGCAAGAACAGGTTCTGTATAGTCATGAATAGAGGTGACCTTGACCTGGTAAATTGGTGGGAAATTTAAAAAGTCTGAAAAAGCAAACAGTACATTCATTGCATTGATCATTACCAGCTATGGATATATAAAATATGATAGTTTGGAAACACTGACAGTACTGTTAGATAGCATGCTTAGCATCAGTAACCTTAAATGGAAACAGAACTGTATTTTGACGTATGTATTCTATTGATTTCCAGAGATTTCTACAGAATTACCAGTTTTGGTATAGCTTTTTCAGTTCTATGTAATTAATGCAGTGATGATGACTTTCTAAATAAAATGGCACTAACAATCTATGTCTATAAGAATAACAGACAAATCAGTCAGAAACTCATACATTGTTAATGTCTGGCTGAACTTGTATTTGTTATTGAGTATTACATGTAACTCAACTACTATGAAGGTGATTTTGGTTTTCAAGCATACCAGTATATATATATACACCTGTGCAAAAGTTAAGCACCACCCTATTTTTACGCACATGCGAGGGTATATTCATGTACTATGAAGAAAGCAATTGCATAAACATTTATGTACCCATCCATCTTAGTGCAAGAGGTAATAATGCAACTAGAGGAATGCTGATTATGATGGTGGGGAAACACTGTATGTTTTTGTTTGAACTTGAAAACGAGGCCTGAATATGGTTACGTTGACACAACTGACAACTATTGCCCTACAGTTGACACACGTGGCTAGATTGTCATTAATGGTGTCTGAAAACGAAGTTTAACATCTGTGCACGAGTTTGAGACTGTCATTATTAATACCGGGTATATCCACCTTGTGCCTGGATGACAGCCTGGACACGACGTCTCATGCTGGTCACCAACCGACTGATACGCCATTGTGGTATTCGTTGCCATTCAAGATGGAGTGCGTATGTTAATTCCTGTGGGTTCTGCACAGGAGGATCCCTCCTTCTCACCATGTTTCCCAGAATGTCCCAGATATGCTCAATAGGGTTCATGTCAGGGCTCCTTGCTGGCCATGGTAGGGTTTCGATGGCATTCTGGCGGAGGTATTCATGCACAGCTCTAGCACGATGTGGTCGGGCGTTGTCATCCATGAATATAGGGTGGGTTCCAGGTGCATGATTTACAAAATGAGGGACCACAACTCTATCCAGTATGGAATCTTGATATCTTGTCCATTTAGTGTTCCAGGTACAGTCAACAGATCCAGCTTACAATCAAATGAGATGCACCCCCATATCATAACGGAACTTCCACCAAATGGAACTTCTTCCATGATGTTACGTTGGTCCTACGTCGTGCGTCTGGACCTCCATACACGAGTTCGACCATCTGTGGCATGAAGCAGGAACCGACTTTCATCGGACCAGTGTACCCGTCTCCAGGATCTCATGTTCCAGTGTCTTCTTTCGTTGCACCACCTCAGACGCTCCTCTTTGTGGTTTGCAGTGAGGAGAGGACGTCTGACAGGTCTCCTAGCTTTCATGCCAGCAGCATACAGTCTCCTTTTGACGGTAGACATTGACACTCTATTGCGCGTTTCCCATTGTTGGCTGAGCACTCTGCTGTTGGTGAATGGAGATCTCCTAACAAGGCGTACTAGGGCTCGATCATCACGGGCAGTAGTCTTCTTCGGTCTTCCAGATCTAGGCCTGTCCTTCACCTCGTTAGTTTGCCCATGTTTTGCAATCAAACGACTGATTACAGTATGGTTAATGTTCAGCTGTCTGCCAATCTCTCTGCATGACATACCAGTGGTATGCATGCCTATGATTTGCCATTTCACACGATCACTTAACCTTCGTCTTGCCATAGCGGTTCACAATCAAGAGCTAATTCTCTCTGTACAAATAAACCACGGTCATGAACACAAAATTCCTAATCTTGTCGCCTAAATCTGTATGTAATGTTCTACACCTCAAACTGGACTTTTACATAACTGAACACGTGTGCTGTTTCCCGCCACGCACGGACATCAAGCGGCGTGAAGTCATGCATGCATGTGCATTTCGTACTTGGAATTATGTCAGCTAACGGGGGGACAAAAAGTATGGCAGCCTAGTTGTACCATCATGTTTCTACGTTCTATTGGTTTTGCTGGTGCTTAACTTTTGCACAGGTGTATATATATAATCTCTGTGTGGCAGCATTTATGTGTACATGCATACATTTTATGTTAATGGCTAACCTATTTCAAAAGCTAGGATTAGCTGTGATTTTCTTGAAGTTCTAGATAGCTGGAACTTTCTGGAATAAAATCCAAGCTAGGTGGGATTTTCTTGAATGTTCAAGCAAGCTTGCATTTTCTTGAACGTGCAAGCTAGCTTGGATTTTCTTGAATGTTCAAGCTAGCTGGAATATGCTTGGATTTTAAGTGGCCAATACTGGCAAGCTAGCTTGGATTATCTTGAATGTTCAAGTTAGCTTGGATTTTCTTGAATGTTCAAGCTATCTGGAATTTTCTTGGATTTTACTTTAACTAGGCCTTTCATGGATTTTCTTGAATTATCTTGAATTTTATGTGGCCAATACCAGCAAGCTAATCCAAGCTATTCCAAGTTATTAAAAGCTTGGATTAGCTGGGATTAGCTGGTTTATTCAAGCTCCACAGAACTTGGATATTCATGAATATCCAAGCTTTTTTTGGCCTGGGTACTCCTCCTTAGTTTATATTTCGACTATATTTGGCTAGAGTGTCCCTATCATGGTAGACTCTAGAACATTTATTCAGAATTTTGATTGGTTAATTTTTTTGGTGGCCATCTTGGATTGTCGGAAAATTATCCATCATATCTATTTAAATGCAAATGGTTCAAATGCTAATGGCCCAGGTGAACGGCACAGGTCCTTGGGCCTCTTGTTTTATGTAAAATTATTATTACATTTAAATTAAACAATGTTATAATACACAGTCAAATATTTCCTGGGCATGATATTATTCAAAGTGGTTGGTCACCAGGCAGCCGGCATCTTGAAAATTTGTTTCATTGGCCTTTGGAAATTTGATTGTTCTGTTTTGAAGATTTGAAATTCTAAAAAACAAACCAAATGTTTAATGGATGGATCTGATCAGTGAATCAATTATCTGATGTCATAAACAAATACATCATATGTTAACCTGCTTCAGAATCAAAATGATGTATAGCTCCACTTTGAAAATCGCAATCTGTCACATGACGTCTTTCAGTAATTTATAGCCTATTAAACATTCTGTTGAATATTTCCCAAAAAGGGGTCCCGATCACACCCATTGCACTTGTACCCAAGCCTGATCTTCATGTAGTTTTTTAGTACATACCTCCACTTAACTGTGTTACCCAATTCTAGATCAGACCCCATTTATTTAGCCCCCACCCCAAAGAAATTGTCATGTTTGTGCCCCTGCACACATCCAGTTAACTATTATGGGCACCATTTTCTGTAACTAATTTGCATGGAAAGCACCATACTGATTTAAATCTACCTGTACAACTATTATGCAATCTAACTACACATACCTGTTGTCTGCATTGATGATGCTAGTCCAGTTAATCTTCCATACTTTGCTTGGTACCTGTGAGCATTAACCTTTTAGCACTCACATCAGCCGAATATGGCTTCTGAAGTGGTCTGGGGAAATGTCCATTTCCAGACCAAGAGAAGACTATTTTTGAAAATTTGCTACTGGAATGACTGGCTCGATAACCAAGCCTGTCATTCCAGTGGTAAATATTAAAAAATAGTCTTCTCCTAGTCTACAAATGGACATTTTCTATGAGGAAATTTGAATTTTTTAAAAACATTCGAGGGCTAGGGTTAACAGATGATCACTAACTAACAAATATATAGGCCTAATCTGATCAATAGACCACACCTGTATAAATTCGCTGAGATAATTTCATCTCCCACGCTAATCACTAATTAATATATTTACGGTGATGCAGTCAAGGAAAGACTCTTGATATATTATATCTACTTGTAGCCAGTGATGCTATTATTGTTAAATCTATTTTTAGCTACAGAATATGTTGCAGGATTTTTGTGACGATATATATCTTAGCGACGGTGAATGTTAGACGTGATGTGGAAGGTCGTTATTGGAAACCATACCGCCTCAAATAATCAATTTAGTGACATTTTGTTGTGGCGACACAGGTATAAACATTAATTGTGACTGTTTGTAGATTTGCTCATTCTAATATCCAGGCATCACTGGCGCATAGCGGGCTAGCCATTAACATGTGTAGATTCAACTGTCTCGACTATACAGGAAATCTGCTGAATATTTTGAAACTAATTTGCCTGCAGGATGTTGCTTCGTGTGGCTTATGGCAGCAACAGCTCCCAGTTTAATTAGTTTCAAAACATTTAACACGCTATTCATTACATCAAAGAGATGTTTTTGATATATGAGGGATATATCTTCCTTGTCTTAGTTCAGTAATGATGTCACTGAATGTCTTGACCAGTTGATACCGGTTGCTAATGGCAACATATAACTACCTTCCTTCCTACCTAATCAGGCAATTATAGTCACTACCCGCATGAGGCGTGGACCCGCATGGTTTCTATAATACACAAATCCAATACATTGATTTGGCACTAATAACCTTTTGATACCGTAACAGACCTGCTTTCAGGGACCGGTTTTACAAAGGGTATTTAAAGAGACTAGTGTACTCGAGTATGGCATACATTGTAGATGTCAAAGGCAGCCTTCTTATTGGTGACTTCTACAATATGACCTTGCATAGCTTAAATGCACCTTTTGTGAAACAGACCCCCAGATACTGATGACAAATTCTTTACAATTTACGCAATATTTTGTTTAGCCCTTGCCACTTTGATGTCAATATTCTATCTTTTATGGTGTCAAAATCAAAGAAACTGGAGTACATTCTTCAACAATTTTGGTGGAAGATGTTGCTGTCTACGACAGCACCATTTCCCACCAAATTTGTTTTAAAAATATACACCAGTTCATCTTTTAATTTAATTAGAAAATTTAAAGCTTTACCATCAGAGTGGTAAAAGTTAATACTTTAAAGGAACACTGTCGTCATTATATGCGCCTCATTCAGGTGAGATAATATGCCATAGAGAAACTGTGCAAGGTGTTTTTAGCTTTGCAAGATGCTATCAAAGAAAGGCATTCACGTTTTAACCTTCAAATTTGTACAAAAAAATTTAAATTTTCTCATAGAAAATGTCCATTTGCAGACCAAGAGAAAACTATTAAAAAAATATTTACCACTGGGATGACTGGCTCAGTTATCGAGCCAGTCATTCCAGTGATAAAATTGTAAAAAGTCTTCTCTTGGTCTGCAAATGGACATATTTAAAGACAACCACGGAAGCCATTTTTGGCCAGTATGAGAGTTAATGGCAGATATGAGAGTTAATGGCTGATATGAGTATTAATGGCTGATATGAGTATTAATGGCTGATATGAGTGTTAATGGCTGATATGAGTGTTAATGGCTGATATGAGTGTTAATGGCTGATATGAGTGTTAATGGCTGAGAGTGTTAATGGCTGATATGAGTGTTAATAGCTTATATGAGTTAATGGCTGATATGAGTATTAATGGCTGATAAGAGTGTTAATGGCTGAGAGTGTTAATGGCTGATATGAGTATTAATGGCTGATAAGAGTGTTAATGGCTGAGAGTGTTAATGGCTGATATGAGTGTTAATGGCTGATATGAGTGTTAATGGCTGATATGAGTTAATGGTTGATATGAGTTAATGGTTGATATGAGTTAATGGCTGATATGAGTGTTAATGGCTGATATGAGTGTTAATGGTTGATATGAGTTAATGGTTGATATGAGTTAATGGCTGATATGAGTGTTAATGGCTGATATGAGTGTTAATGGGTGATATGAGTGTTAATGGCTGATATGAGTGTTAATGGCTGATATGAGTGTTAATGGCTGATATGAGTATTAATGGCTGATAAGAGTGTTAATGGCTGAGAGTGTTAATGGCTGATATGAGTGTTAATGGCTGATATGAGTGTTAATGGCTGATATGAGTTAATGGTTGATATGAGTTAATAGTTGATATGAGTGTTAATGGCTGATATGAGTGTTAATGGGTGATATGAGTGTTAATGGCTGATATGAGTGGTAATGGCTGATATGAGTGTTAATGGCTGATATGAGTGTTAATGGCTGATATGAGTGTTAATGGTTGAGATGAGTGTTAATGGCTGATATGAGTGTTAATGGCTGATATGAGTGTTAATGGTTGAGATGAGTGTTAATGGCTGATATGAGTGTTAATGGCTGATATGAGTATTAATGGCTGATATGAGTGCTAAAATGTTGATACATTTCTCCAGTCTATGCAGGTACATGACTATCAAATTAAAGCAGAAAAGAGACACTGAGCTGGGCGGGGCGGTACATTACTCTGCGATCCTAGCGGCACCCACATGGAAAATTTAAAACACATTGAGGAGGGCGGCATTAGTTTTAGAGAATCCCAGTGACTGAGGAAGGTTTTTATAAAATTTTAATTAACATTATGAAAATTCAGCCCCCACAGCCAATTTCGATAACTGTCACATAATAAAGTATTTTACAGATATTCACTATGTGAGAAATATTATTTTTGAAATTAATTTGACTGAAATCAATTGCTGCTTGATTTGGCAGCAACAGATTTTCTGTCAAAACAATTTGAAGATATGTAACGGAGTACAACATAGTGGTTTTGAGTTGAAATTTATCTCAAATGACGTCCCACGCAGAAGCAGGCGGCACCCGGTAAAAATCACTTCAGAAGTGATCCATGCCGTATGCCGCTTATCAACTCTCCACATGCCATTCCAGTGTGTTTTGCTTATCAGTAATATGGTGATGTCAAATTAGCGCTTGCCAGTGTGTGTTTTCCGCTTTGTTTTTCCACCAATCCGAAAAACTCTAGGCTGTCTGCCTATATACCGTCAATCGTAGAGGCACAATCTACCATTTAGTATTGTGGTGTAAAAGCAGCAATGTTAAATGTCGTTGAATATTTTGAAAGGTATTTGATTGGAAACTATTTTAGGCTGCATAGCCTCCAGTCAAATTCGTTTCAAAATAGAGCACACAGATCTCGTTCACAATAATTATTGGTTTGTATCGAAACCTACATGACGTTACGCATTCACGTTTGAGGAGACAAAATGGTGGCGGTTAGCATTAAAGCATATTCACACCAAAATGCTTGAAAATAATATTGTTGAAATTAAATACTTTTAGTGGCTTAAATTGTGTACCTCAATTTAATGAAACAAAATAAATCTAAACATATGATAATTTCATTCCATTTAAAAAAATTTTGTAGGATAGTTGTGAATTGTGAACTTCAAAATTTATATTAATTTATATGTAATGAAATACCCGTGTGAAATAATATTCAAGTTGACTTGGATTAGCTTGTATTTTCTTGAATATCCAAGCTATTGGAAAATTATTCAACCCATACCGGCTTGGATTTCCTTGAATTAGCTTGGACTTCATGTAGTGGCTTAAACTTCTTGAAAATCCCACCTCTCAGAATTCAAGCTAGCTGGGATTTTCTAGGACTTTTTGAATGTCGTCATGAAAAAGTGCAAGCTTCTTGGATTTGTTTGAACTTTTCTGATTTGACAGAATTCAAGCTAGCTTGGATTTTCTAGAACTTTGTTTTGTCAGACATAAAATAATCCAAACTATTTGGATATCCTTGAATTTGTAGATGCACTTACACTACCTTAGATTATCTTGAAGTAGCTTGCACTAAGGCAAGCTTGGATTTTCTTGAACGTTCAAGCAAGCTTGGATTTTCTTGAATGTTCAAAGTAGCTGGAATTTTCTTGGATTTTAAGTGGCCAATACTGGCAAATTAGCTTGGATTTTCTTGAATGTTCAAGTTAGCGGGGATATTCTTGAATGTTCAAGTTAGCTCGGATTTTCTTGAATGTTCAAGTTAGCTCAGATTTTCTTGAATGTTCAAGCTATCGGGAATTTTCTTGGATTTTACATTAACTAGGCCTTTCTTGGATTTTCTTGAGTTATCTTGCATTTTATGTGACCAATAACAGCAAGCTAATCCAAGCTAATCCAAGTTATTAAAAGCTTGGATTAGCTGGGATAAGCTGGTTTATTCAAGCTCCACAGAACTTGGATATGCATGAATATCCATGCTTTTTTTGGCATGGGCAATCATATGCTAAGATTTATTTCATTTCATTACATCTAGGCACACAATTTAAGTCTCTTAAAAGTATATCGATTTTATTTCGAACCATTCTGCTGTGAATATGCACCTTTAGTAGAATACTAAAAATCAAATGATTTTAGTACAGATAATGGAATGCACCAAGAAGCGAATGATAGGGAATTTATAAACCGGTCTATCAGTACAATTCAACATTTGAGATGCCTTTAACCGTCTGACGGCTGAGTGTTTGCAGACAACATATTCAAAGTGTTATATCTCTGGACATGCTAAATATTTTGAGAGCAATTTGACAGAGAGTTGTTGGTGACTAAGCCACCAACAACTTTCAGTCAGATTGTTTTCAAAATATTCAGCCTGTCCAGAGTTATTGCCCATTGTTTGGTGGTTTGCAGCAACAAGACAGTTAAAATGTAATTAATTTGATTAGAATACATTAAAACTAATTTAATTGCAAATCATTGCTGCCAAAGCACTGACTTCTAATCATTTTAGTTTTAAGAAATTTAACAGCTTACCCGTGTGCTATTACTTTGCAATATGGATGCCACGTTAGTTATATACGGAATGTGCTAAGCTGTTACTCATTGTATTAAATTCTCTCTTGCCTCACCATAATGTTAGCATCTATCGCCTATTACATCGTAGCAATGAGATCATGCATTGTTGTACTATGCTATTATTGATTTGTCTTGAAATAAGTTCACTTCACCTGTATGTGCGTCACACCGGTATATTCACGCATATGTGTAAAGCATAATGTAAGCACATATGACATCGGCAGATCCAGGAATTTTGTGGGGCAGGGGTGCAGCAAAAAAATAGCGCATAGGGGTGGGCGGTGTCCAGAAGCGGTGTTATCCTCCCAGACATCAGGATTGGTAGTCAGAGGCCCTCCGCTGGAAAACCTTTGAAATTTTGATTCTTTCAGAGTGAGTCTCACGCATATCTGGGCATAATATCAGTTGAAATAATACGTCAATGTCTATATTTATTGGCAGTAGAAAGGGCACACAGATCCTCATCCAGAAAGTTCTGAAATTAGATGCACTCAGAAAGGTCTCCCGCTGCATTTCTAGTGGTAATATCAGTTGAAATCATACTTCGATATGTATATGTATTAGCAGGAGAACAGACACACAGATCATCCTCTGGGAAAATACTGTACTTTAGCTGCCCTCAAACATCAGAGTGTGTCTCCTGCATTTCTGGAACTAATATCAGCTGAAAGCTTACTTGAATATGTGTATATGTTGACACGAGAAATGGTACTTGGGTCCTCCTCCAGAAAAATTATGAAAGCGACCTCCAGAAAAATTGTGAAGTATAGCTGCCCTGAGTATGTCGCCTGTATTTCTTTAGGTACTATGAGTTGAAGTCCTACTTGAATATTTACAGGAGCAGAAAGGGCATACAGGTCCTACCATAGAAAATATTAGCAATTTGGACACCCTCAAAGTGTCTCTCCTGCAGATTCTCATCTCATTGCTGAGGCTGTCAGGTCCAGATGCGCATCCATTTCTCAGTGTCTTAAGTGCCTTCTCAGCCTCGTGTGTGCTTGGGTGTTTGTAGTGGCCTGGCATCACCTATAAACATGATAAAAGGTAGCAATGGCTCATCATCTTAACCCATACTCTGATCGCATCTGCCCTTGCCTGGTCTGTTCCGATGAAGAAAAAATGCTGTATGTTATGCACGGAAGCGATGATAGTAGACCAGCAACTCAGAACTTGGGCCACATTAAGCATCTGGTGAGAAACATCTCGGGATGTGATGTCATCTGCCAACGTGTCTGTTAGGTGGTAAGTTCTTTCAGTCATTCGCTGACCTGGCAGTTTATGGCATTGCGTTCTGGATGTAGTTTTGTGTGGTCTTTGCGCTTGCCAATTTGATAAATGAAGAGCCGTAGTGCCTCTGTTGTTCGGACAGCTTTACGAGTGGGTCTGCAGTTTAGGGGCCAGATCTGTGTTACTCTTAGCAACTCCTACTACATTGGTGGCTAAGGTTTCATTGCATTTGAGTATGATGACTAACACCGTGTATGGATTTGAGTTGATGCCAGTGGTTGATATCATCTGTTATAGGAATTTTGGTATGAGCCCAGGGGTATGGCCCTGGGGGTGGGGACTGTGGGTAAAAAATTTAATTTATGCAAAGGTGGTCATGTCACATATCATTTTCAAGCCAATGATGAGTAGACTACAGTACAAGGAATTATTTTGATCTTGGGTCAAACTGAGGGTAGGGGGAGGGGTCAAAAGTGGGCACCAATCGATTGTAATGTATCTTCTCCTAGACCATTTCACATAGAAACTTGAAACTTTTCAGTATGATTACGATGAGCACGCACACACACACACACACACACACACACACACACACACACACGATCACCAAATTAAAATTTTATCATAGAAAACATCCACTTGCAGGCCAAGAGAAGATGATTTTTGGAAATTTATCAATGGAATGACTGGCTCGGTCCAGTGATAAATTCTGAAAAACTGGCATCTCTGGATCTGCAAATGAACATTTCACAAGAGCGATTACAGAAGGGGTGTTGGCCACCTTGAGTGTTAAAGGGTTAAATGGCTAAAAAGCAACAAAGTTTTCAAAACGAATAGCTAACTTCATTACAGCATTTTCTACTCAATCCATTTTCCCATGCACCAGGAAAAGAATTAAATTTTTGCTGCTGCAAGTCACCAAACAATAATTTAATGAGCAAAACGCTTGACATGCTGAATATTTTGAAATCAATTTGACTGAATGTTGTTGGTGGCTTAGCCACCAACAACTTTCAGTCAAATTATTTTCAAAATATTTAGCAGATCCAGAGATATAACCCTTGGAATATGTAATCTGCAAAAATTCAGCATTCAGGTGGTTAGTAAAGTTTCTGCTATAATACATGTAGCTATGTAATTATTTATGCGTGTAGGGGGTGGGGGGGGAGGGGGCGGGGGTTGTTCACTCAAATTATCCATTTTAATAGAACTAGGGGCACTCAGTTTCTCCATTTCAATATAGAATCTGAGTTTTGGACTTATCCAGGCATAAATCTGGGCATTTGGGCCTGGATTAATGCCCAACAAATTAATTAACTCTACTCAATAATCCTCATCTTCCGGTTCTTAAGCACGACATTCACCATCACTTACGCTACACCGAATTGGTGGGTCCTTAATTCAGTCTACGCGTCTGAGTTGTAGCAATTCACTCTACCACTACTACACTGTGTTACACTGGGCCGAGATGGAGTCAGCTAACCCATCAAAAGGATGTTAATGTAGCCTCATGCTGTACTGAGTTGATGAGATTTCTCTTTCACCTCCCCTTCCTTGTCCGGCTCTTGCTCCAGGAAACATCTCACCAAGTTAAGGAAGGGGAGTTGGAAGTCAGTAGTAGTAACTGATTCTGCGCATTTTCCCCAATATTATAATAAAAAATATATATATCCAACTATGCTCTTAATTGTTGTCTATCACAAACAGGTGTCTTGGCCATGCATCAATCCAAAGAAGGCGGCAAAGAAGCGTGGGTACAAGAATTCTGGTGTGATGATACTCTCAACTGTCAAGGTAATTTAAACCAGGAACTCAAGTAGCAGTTCTCCAGGGAAGGTGAAGGTCAAATATGTTTATTGGTTATCGAGCCAGTCATTCCGGTGTTAAATTTTCGAAAATAGTCTTCTCTTTGTCTGCAAATGGACATTTCTCAAAACCACTGCAGAGGCCAATTTTGGCTGATATGAGTGTTAAACGGTTAACCATTTAGTGGTCAAGTCAGCCAAACCCAGCCTTTGCAGTGGTCTTGAGAAATGTTGAAAGGCCAAGGGAACACGATTTATAAAAAGTTACCAATGGAATTGCTGTTTCGGTTATCGAACCACTCAGACTGGAGAAGATTTCCATGGCAACTGCATGTTTCCATAGAACTGTTTTGATATATTATGCTTAGGACATTTTATGTTGGGTACTGGTGAGAAAATTTGAGAGATGCTAGACTGCACAGACCAGAAATGACAAATTTCTTTATGATGTAAGAATACAGCAACAGGTTCCAGTCAAATTGGTTTCAAAATATTTGACATCTTTCCTGTATAGTTGTCTTGCGATAGAGAATCTACTGAAATTTGAAGGATTAAACTGAGGGTTTAAATTTTGTAATTAATCTATATTTGCATTACTACAGTAATTATATTCTTGCTTTTGTAATTGACAGCTGATGAAAGAATACTCATTCCTAGACTTTATAATGGGCGGGACACAGATCAATTTCACAGTGAGTATTGACCATCTAGATACCAGAACTTAAACACACAACATAATAAACACAACATTCACAGCACATAACACATTTTCGTGTTTTCCCCTTTAACCCTCGAATTTGTTTAAGAAAATGTCAATTTTCTCATAGAAAATATCGATTTGAAAACCAAGAGACTATTTTTGAAAATTTACTACTGCAATGACTGGCTCGGTTATCGAGCCAGTCATTCCAGTAGTAAATTTAAAAAAATAGTCTTCTCTTAGTCTGCAAATCGACGTTTCTCAAGACTACTGCAAAGGCCGGTTTTGGCTGATATGAGTGTTAAATGATCAATAGGAATCAAGATGGCAACACATGCGTTGAAATAGACTTCATCAGTAGTGAAGCAATGCTTTGATTATCTTCCAGTTATCGTGCACATACCACATTTATATTATAGTGACCATTTAGTAACCCTTTAATGGTGAAATTTGGTCAAGAATATTAAATTAATTGCTTGTTGAAACTCGAATGGCCAAGAGAAGACTATTTTTTTTAATTTATCGCTGGAATGACGGGCTCGGTTATTGAGCCAGTCATTCCAGTGTTAAGTTTTCAAAAATAGTCATTGCCTGGTCTGCAAATGAACGTTCCTCAAAGCCACTGTAAAGGGTTCACAGAGAATTATAAGATGTTTGTACATGCATTCATGTTCTACACTGGTATATATCTCTTTGTCTTTTGAAATTGTTTTTAAAAATGTAAATTTTCTCATAGAAAATGACAATTTGCAGACCAAGAGAAGACTATTTTTGAAATTTTACCACTGGAATAACTGGCTCGATAACCGAGCCAGTCATTCCAGTGGTAAATTTTCAAAAATAGTCTTCCCATGATCTGCAAATAGAAATTTCTCAAGACCAATGCTGAAGCCGTTTGTGACTGATATGAGTGTTAAAAGGATTATATATGCATGTGTACACGTTCTTATTGAATGTAGGTCTTTCTTTGAAGCTCTCACAGCCTACATTTACTTCAACACAATATTTAAATGAGTTTATTTGAAGTTCTATACCTGTCATATCTAAAATACTACATTAACCTTTGCAATCCTGTAGACCGGATGCGGAAAACAAGACCTATTGCCCTATAGTTGTGACTTGATTTATTTAAAGAACTTGACAGACAGACAGCCCTTACAGTCATACCTTTCAGGCAGGCAGACAAACCTGCAGGCAGGCAGACAGACAGGCATGCGGGCTAGTTGCCATCACAACTAAGAATAGTCTGTTCGATATCCTGATATGAATATGATATGGCATCATCGTCCAGTTGTATGGAATTCATTTCAAAATATTCAACAGTTTACCTGTGTGGTGACATGTATGCCAGCTTTGATACTGAGAGCTGTGATTTTACATTTGAAAGCTGTAAAGCATGAATACACGTCGAAGTCATCTTAGAGTTGATTCGTAGAGTGATTAGCTTTACAAATTACTTACATTGTTCATTGCAACTAGTATAAATCATTCGGATGATCTGTCAGTTGGTCAGTCTGTCTAACATTTTACCATTTCTAACAATCTTCATATATGCCATCATAGTACGTCACATTGGTTTGTTATCCAGCTCCTCTCACAGTTTGTCTGTTAGTTATTTTCTTTCACAATGGAGGTATCCAATGTGTCACTCAGGTTAGCTGATGTCATAATGAATTACGTCATTGGTTAGCTGATGTCATAATCATTATGACGTATAAATCTCTGTCACCAGTGTATGAATTGAATGTACAATGTAACCCTTTAACCCTTGAATTTATTCAAGAAAACTTCCATTTTCTCATAGAAAATGTCCATTTGCAGACCAAGAGAAGACTATTTTTGACTAGATTGATCGGTGGATGACGCATCATCGCAAATCCCCACATTCACCGTTTTAAACTTTTGACACACCCCACAACCTACCCCCGGGAGCAGAGCCAAATGTAAATGTCATTTTGCACTCTGCGATCATATGGGTAACTCACATACCAAATTTGGTTGAATTCCATCCAAAGGTTTCGGAGGAGATGCATTACAATCAATTTCTGCAGGTTAAAATTTGACCTTTTGACCCCTCTCCCTCTCCCGCCCCCTGGGGGCGGAGCCGAATCTAAATGGCCTCTTGCACTCCGCAATCATAGGAGTAACTCAGATATCAAATTTGGTTGAGTTCTGTCTAACGATTTCAGAGGAGTTGCATTACAGTCAATTTCAGGACCTTTTGAGCCACCCCTATACCCCCTGTAGGGTGGGGCCAAATGTAGATGTGCTCATATACTCCATATTGATATGGGTAACTGACATACTAATTTTGGTTGAATGTCGTCCAACAGTGTCAGGAGTGGCATTACAATCAATTTTTTTCCTTTTGACCCCACCCCTCACCCACCTCTGGGTGCGGAGCCAAATGTAAATGTGCTCATGTACTCCACATTGATATGGGTAATCCATAGATCAAATTTACTTGAATTCTGTCCAACAGTTTCGGAGGAGATGCGTTACAACCAATTTCCACAGGTTAAAATTTGACCTTTTAACCCCTCACTCCCCCCCCCCCCTGGGTGCGGAGCCAAATCTAAATGGCCTCTTGCACTCCGCAATCATATGGTAACTCAGATATCAATTTTAGTTGAGTTCTGTCTAACGATTTCGGAGGAGTTGCGTTACAACTGATTTGACCTTTTGACCCCCTGCCCCCCCTGGTGGCGGAGCCAAATCTAAATATCGTCTTGCAAAGCAGAATCATATGGGTAACCCACCTACCAAATTTGATTTAATTCCACCTAATGGTTTGGGAGGAGATAGTGTGACGGATGGACAGACGGACTGAGGCGATTACAATATCCCCAACGTTTTTTTAAAATGGGATAAAAATTTACCAGTCATTCCAGTGGTAGATTTTCAAAAATACTCTTCTCTTGGTCTACAAATGGACATTTCTCACGACCACTGCACGAGCCATTTTTGGCTGATATTAGTGTTAAAGGGTTAATAAACACATTGCTGGACAACTTACCTGTATAGTTACCTTGAGATTTATATTCTGGTAATACAGGTTTCATTTCGATTCTAATATGCATGAAAAGTTGGCGGGCTTAAGCTAGAAATGGATCCTTATATTAGAGAATATTTGACACATTGTTGATATTTTTAGGTTGGTATAGATTTCACAGCTTCGAATGGTGACCCTCGTCAGCCTACCTCACTGCATCATATCAGTCCATATGCGCCTAATGAATACATGCAGGCAATCCGGGCTGTGGGTGATGTCTGTCAGGATTATGACTCGTAGGTATTACAAGATAATCTCCAGGGTGGTAGGCTAATAGAGCGATCTGATCTGTCACTCAAGTATCTGATGTCATAATCACATAAGTCACATGTTAGCTGATATCACAATCATAATCACATAAACTCATAAAAATTTAAAAGTTTTGTCATGAAATATGTGAATTGAATGTCTTGATCCTGAATTTACAATTTAATAAACATTCTATTGAATATTTTGAAACTAATATGACTGGGACCTGTTGCAGCCTAGGCAGCAACAACCGCCAGTAAAATTTGTTTCAAAATATTCAGCAGATTACCTGTATATTTACCTCGTAATTTAGATTTTGGGAATCCAGATTTCAAATTTTCAAATCGATTCCAACCTGCATAAAAGGTGGACGGAGCTTAGCTAGAAATGGGTGGGTCATGGCTAGAAATGGGCGGGTCATGGCTAGAAATGGGTGGGTCATGGCTAGAAATGGGTGGGTCATGGCTAGAAATGGGTGGGTCATGGCTAGACATGGGTGGGTCATGGCTAGAAATGAATCCCTCTCTTTATCAGTCATGACTGCTATAGGTATGTCTGAAAGTTCATCATCATCTTCATCATCATCATCAACACCATCATTATCACCAACAATAACATCATCATCATCATCATCGTCATCACCACCACCACCACCATTATCATATTGTTGTTGTTATTTGCAGGGATAAGATGTTTCCTGCTCTTGGCTTTGGTGCTAAGATCCCTCCAGGCTGGCAGGTGTCTCATGAATTTGCTCTCTCATTTAATATTCAGAATCCATTCTGTGCAGGTATGTGTTTCTAAATCCTTCATGTAATATTCAGAATCCATTCTGTGCAGGTATGTGTTTCTAAATCCTTCATGTATTAGTCTATCTGGTCTGAATATCTGTCATGAACTTGATACTCAGAGCTTGAATTCCCATGGCCTACCGTTATCTTATTATGATCTGAATAAACTGAACAAATTAAATATCATCCTCTTATGTACCATATATCATATTCATCCTTTGAGGGCCTATTGATTTTTTTATAACCAGTTATGGCATGGTATAACTGTATTACTGAAAATTTATTGACCTATATCATATCCATCAGATGTTTTGAAGAATATATTTTCCATTTACATAATTTACAGTTTATATACAAGTTATCTCCCCTGTCAATTTCCTAATCGATAGAAGAGTTATTCCCCTTTATTAAAGTTTTATGCTATATAATTGAATTAAGGCATTTCTCCATATAACATCGGTAGATTGAAATGGTTTCAGTGAATTGATGATTTTCAAAGAAAGTTATCACTAATGACACATTTCATCGCGTTACTGGATATTATTAACCCTTTAACCCTTGAATTTGTTCTAGAAAATGTCCATAAAATTTTTATCAAATATATAGCATGTAGTAATTGCATTACATACTAATTATTTTGACAACAATTTGACTGAATATTGGTGATGTCATTGATAGCAACAACTTTCACGCTAATTACTGTCAATGTATATAAAAGCTTTCTCCTATCTTCTGGACATTGACATACTTTCTCTGAACAGTATTGAAATGCAGGCCATTGAGTGTTCTGCCGTGAATACGCCCTGCGTGCATGCTTACGCCGCCAAAGCTGGAGGACAAATGACTATTTGCACGTGCGGGCAGGTTGGTTTTGTTTGAGAAATCCTAGCTTGTGCAGACAATAGACTAAACGAATATAGCATCCAATAGTTATAACGATTATGGAGTCAGGGCATTGCATGCTGGGTAGCATCGCATGCCAGGTAGCATTGCATGCTGGGTAAATTGAACAGGCATCTCATATCTCGTGCAAAAGTGTCTTATTTAATTGAACACGAGAGCTTTAATATACTTACACTCTATCAGTAAATAGAAGGGAGGCAAATCAAGACAAATTTTATTATTCTGTTTCACTAAAAGTAATCTCCCCTTATTTTACAGGCATAGATGGCGTCCTAGCTGCCTATACAAACTGCATACGTAATATTCAGCTATATGGACCGACCAATGTGGCGCCAATTATCCAGCATGTGGCCAGATTTGCTGCAGCAGCTCAGCAAGAGGAACAAACAAAAGGGCCACATGTAAGCTTAGCCCTTTAACCGTCAAATTTGTTCAAGAAAATTTTAATTTTCTCAGAAAATGTCCATTGGCAGACCAAGAGAAAATTGTTTAGAAGATTTATCACTGGAATGGCTGGCTTGGTTATTTTTCAAAAATAGTCTTCTCTTGTTCTGCAAATGGACATTTCTCAGGAGCTGGAGTTTTAAAGCGTTAATTGGTCAAGAAAATCAAAATATTTACTTAAATATTGTCTCGTTTGATGGCTAAGAGAAGACTATTTTCAAAAACTTAGCACTGGAATGACTGGCTCAGTTATCAAGCCAGGCATTCCAGTGGTAAATATGGCAAAAGAAATCGTCTCCTCTTGGTCTGTGAATGAAAATTCCTCAACACCGCTGCAAATGACATTCCTGGCCGACTTGGCTATTAACCCTTTAACACTCAACTTCGACAAAAACTGCTTCTTGAGAAATCTCCATTTGCCAACCAGGTGAAGACTATCTTTGAAAATTTACCAGTGGAATAACTTGCTCGATAACCGAGCCAGTAATTTCAGTGGTAAATTAAAAAAAAAATCATTTCTTTGTTAGACATTTTCAATGAGAAAATTAAAATTTTCATGAAAGAATGTCAGTGTTAAATGGTTAAACAGTTAGCTAAACAGTTATGCACCTTGTATTATAATATGTTCAAACCTCCTTTAAATGTCTATATCATCAAGCGGATAAGGCGGTCAGTCAAGCCAGGTGCTCTCTTATTACAACTCAGCGGGCATAAGAAGTACCTCTCAGTGTCATAGGATAAACATTCTGTACTTAACCCGTATATGATCAAGCTGCTCAATATCGCTACCTGAATGATCTTGTGAAATTTGTCATGTTTCAGACCAAAAACAAGTGTACATGTATTTTTTGTTTGTTTTATTTTCTAGGTTTCAATTTTCTAACATAGACACTAATATTAGCCTGTAAATGGACATTTGCTATGAGCAGAGTTCTAATTTCCTGACCGATTTTGACCATTCAAAGGTTAAAAATTTGATTATAACCAAGCATAATTGTTATCACTTAAGACGTGCAGTGTATTAATGCAGCTCATTAGTCTGAGGACAGCGTTTGCCTCCACCCCCTCCCCACCTCCATTCATGCAGACATCTCTATTATCGGAAGGCATATCTTTTGAGAGGCCCAATCATACAAGTTTCTCTATCATGGGAGGACATATCTAGGCTTTTGAGAGGCCCATTTGTACATGTATCTATGTCATCGGAGGGCATACCTTTTGAGATGTTTGAGAGGCCCATTCGTATATGTGTCTCTGCCACTGGAGGACATAGCTTTTGTGGGCCAATTTAGGCAGATGTTTGTGAACAAGTCTAATTCTTGCATGCGTCTTTGGCACCAGCCCTCATTCATGCATACCCCTCTGTGACTAGTCGCCATGCATGCATGCATCTCTGGCCACTTTCATACATACCTCCCAGTCACCATCCCCCAGTCATGCAGCGCTCCCCCATTTGTACATGTCTCTGTCACCATCCCCCATTCATGCATCGCTCCCTGTCACCATCCCTCATTTATACATATCTCTGTCACCAGCCCCCATTCATGCATGCATCTGTCATCGTCCCCCATTCATGCATACTTTCCTGTCACCAGCCTCAATTCAGACATGTCTCTCAGTCACTGGGCACTGTTCATGCATGTGAATCTGTTAGGGGACCCCATTTGTACATATCTCTATCTGAGGACCCCCACACCCCCCCTTCCCATTCATGGATGAGTCTGTCAGTGGCCCTGATTCTTATACATCCCCCTCCCTCCCTGTCTCTCAGCGGACACCATTCATGCACGTTAATCTGTCATTGACCCCCTTTGTGGATGTGACTCTGTCATTGACCCCCTTTGTGGATGTGACTCTGCCATTGACCCCCTTTGTGGATGTGACTCTGCCATTGACCCCCTTTGTGGATGTGACTCTGTCATTGACCCCCTTTGTGGATGTGACTCTGTCATTGACCCCCTTTGTGGATGTGACTCTGTCACTGCACCATTTTCACTTCAAGAGTATACTTACCTCCCTAATACTTTTGATATTGCTAAATATTGGCTTTCACTCAATAAACACTCAGATTTAAAACAGTTAGGTGCCCCTACTGGGCAGGGAGTCAGAGCGTAGTCTGGCGGATGCCAGCCCCACCACCGCGCATGCGCAGACTAGCACTTTCTTTGCTAGATTATTGGCAAAGAGATCACACATGTTTTTTTGTTCAATAGCTTTTTCGCTCTCTTAAACTGTTTAAGTGGTGTTTGTTTGGAGTGTTAGTCACTTTTTTGGATGGCGGATAGGAATACGTCGCCACAGGAGGACGGAGGACCTTTAAATCAGGTGACTTCTAGTAAAATTAGCGAGTTTTCTTCCCGGTGTATTGTGTTTCCGGGACTCGCGTTTACCGTGATAAGCGCCTTGGTTGGTTGGGTTATATCAACTCGGTGCTACCTAGGACTAATTTCTCTTTCTGTTTATGTCCACAGGTCTGTATGACGCTAGGTGGTGACGTCACAGTACCAGAGAATTAGTATTCTCTCCACCATGGTTCCATTTCCTACTAACACTGTTAGGTTATCTAACCAAATGAAAAATTATGTCCAGTGAGTTGGAGGCCTGGTATAAAGGTCTTCTCACTTTGCCCTCTTGATCCAATTCCTTCCCCATGAGGTGGAGAGAGTTAAGAGGCGTGCAGATGGTGGAGTTTCCGGTTCGTCACGTTGGATGGTTTGTCTATACAAAGTGTCAGGTATCTAGTTATTGATAATGTGGTGATGTTAATTATTGTAAACAATCAAAGGGAGATAATTAACATTTTTGCCAGAAAAGAGTTATCTATATGTATCTGATGGTTGTGTAGTCAACTTATCCATTCAGCATACAATTCGTCTTTGCACTTGGATGTTTTGTTGGGATCGAATTTTTCCTGTCACGGGATTAATGACGTCATAATCAGCTGGCTATGTATTTATTAGCAATTCAAGCGCTATGCTGGTTTTTGATGTATATTGATCTTTATGATCGTTTTCCTTCTCCTTGAGTTGGATTGAGTTTCTAAGCTTAACTAGTTGCTCATACTCCTTGTCCTTTGCCCTGTTTCAGGGACCGGGTTGCGCGTCCTGTGGACGTTTTATGCATGTGAAGTTCTGGCCGCATCTGTGTTATCGATGTAGCCCTTGTGGTCCATTGATTAATTGTGACATATGTAAGCACTGGGGGGGCGAGTTAATGTCCGAATTCTTGTGCTGCTTACAGGCGACGGACAAGGTGGTAGAGGAGGAGAAGAAGAAGAAGCGGAAACGAGAGGTTGTAAGTAGGAAGGGTAAGGGGAAGGTCTCGTCCGCGGTGGATATGGAGACCTTCCGGACCGAGATGTTGGGAGAGATGAAGAGGACAATAAAAGATTTGGTTCCAGGGTTGCTTCGTGGCATGCTTCCTGGACCAGATCCTTTATTGTCCTCATCATCGGCTTCGGAGCAGGTAATCCCCGCCTCTGGATCGATTTTCCTTAGTCCGCTTCCGTTGTCCGACGATTCAGAGGTGGCCCCATTAGAGGGGGCGTTCCACGGCCCTGGCAGCAGGCTTATTGCCGCGCCGATAGGGGACCGTGGACGGTTGTCGCTGGAACCCGCTGGCTGCTTATCAGTCCAGGGGTATCCGCACGCCGCGGTGGCCAGTACCTCCTATGGCACCGTTCCTGGTCAGCCCGGGTTAGCTCTCTTTGCTGACCCGGGGTCTAATCTTTCTGACCAGGGTGATGAGGATTACCTGCTAGGGTCGCCGTCTGACGACGTGGACATGGATGAAGACGTTTGTGCACCCCTCGCGGGGAATACAGGCGCTTTTTTCCACGGTATTACTCACCCTGGAGTAAGGTCCGCGGTTCAGGTGGTGGCCCAGGGCGCTGCTGATGGCCAGCGGTACCGCATACCTCGGCTTGCCGAGAGTGTAGCTGGTGCTGGCCGGGCCCGTGGTAGGGCTATATATACCCCGCGCTCTACCGCGGTGCCTGCTCCTGGTCAAACCAGTGATATTCTCATGCCGGTGCTGTCAGGCCCGCATGTTTTCCCTGGCTTGCCAGGTGTATCAGCGTACCCGCCGTCAAGCTCTACTGCTTGCGCTCAGGAGGAAGACGACGGACCCCGTCTTGTAGAGCGCTCGCAGTTAGCCACGGAGGTGGATTGGTATGACGCTTGCCAGTGGTTGGTGAGCGTTAGGCCTGATCTGCCCGTGGAGCAGTCGGCTAGCCACCGTGTTCACACGCCGTGGTTAGCTGGGAAACCAACTGCTAACGCTATGCCTTCTCTGCCGCTGGCGGAGCATGTCGTTGACATGTTCAAGGCGGCGGAGGCGTCCATTAACACGAGTGGACGTCTCGCGAAGGCCCCTCGCGAGGTGGCCAGGCGTTGTCGCATCGTGCCCCTGGACTACCAGCGGTACGGTGTGGTACCCAAGCCCAGCGTGGATGACCGCGCGGCTTTGGGTGAGGATACGCGGCCAGGCTCCCGTTCTGACGCGGGGGTCTTGTGCGCGAACGCGTTGCGTTCGGCGAATACCGCGTTGCGTGATGCGGAGGAGAGTGGGAGGGCTTCGATTGCCGCTCTGTCCCACGTCTCCCAGCTGTTACAGGGGGTAGTAACGGCATCCGCATCGCGCCAGCCAGGCCCGCTCGCGGTCCAGCGAACCATCCAGGATGGTATTAACCTGGCGCTGGACTGTATGACGCGGGCGGTGACCAGGAGTGTCAGGGCAAGACGCACATTTGCCCTGGACAATCTGTGCCCATCTCAGGACCTGTATAATAGGCTACTCCGTACGCCTATGACGGGTCCTGGTCTTTTTGGAGGTGAGGGATGTCGCCACCTCCAGGAGACGGTCACCCTGGTGAATAACCAGAGGGCGCTGCGCGAACAGTTTGAGGTGCTGCGTCGTGCTAACGTTCGCGCCGCGGCCCCTGCGTATCGTCCCCTGCAGGCTCGAGGTGGTGCTGGCCAAGTCAGAGGCCAGCCGCCGTCGCAGCGCCGGCCTCGGCCGCGTGCGATTCGGCCAGCAGTGAGGGGGGCGCAGGCTCCTCAGCCGCCGTCAGCCAGGCAGCCGCCCGTGCACCGAGGTGCGCGCGGGGCGGGGCGGGTCGCGCGAGGATCTGGGCGTGGTTATCGTTCCTGACAGGGCGCTTACCGCGGTAAGGACCACGCCGGTGTGTATGGCGACGGAGACAGTGCCGCTCTTGCATGCCTTGTGTCCACTGCGGTCCCTAGGTGGACCGGTGGGAGGCCGGCTAGCCGACCACATGCAAGAGTGGGAACGGTTAACTCAGGACCGTTTAGTCTTGCGATGGCTTTCCGTGGGGTATCATCCAGAGTGGATGACAGGCCCGCCGTCGCGACTGTCTCTGGTGCCAGTCTGGACTCCCATTCCGAGAGATCCAGATCAAAGGTTGTGTATCGAGGAGGAGATAAATTCCCTCGTACAAAAAGGAGCTATTCAGCCGGCACAAAGGTGTCCGGGCTTCTATTCAACCCTGTTCTTGGTAACAAAACGCACCGGTGGGTGGAGACCGATTCTCAACCTCAAGCCATTGAACAAGTTCATCGAGACGCCCAGTTTCAAGATGGAAACGGTGCGCTCGGTGTTGGCGGGGTTGGAGAGGGGGATGTGGACGGCGTCGATAGATTTGAAGGACGCTTATTTCCACATCCCCATCCACAGGAGTTTCTGTCGCTTCCTGAGATTTGCTTTCCAGGGCAGACAGTGGGAATTCAGGGTGTTGCCCTTCGGAATTTCCACGGCTCCTCGGGTTTTCACCCGTGTGGTTCTTGCGATCACAGCATACCTCCGCAGGAGAAGCATAGCAGTCCACACGTACATAGACGACTGGCTGTTGAAAGCGCACACCCGGGAAAGTTTGTCCGCCAATCTGGAGATTGTTTTGAAAATTCTCACAGACTTGGGCTGGATGATCAATTTCCCAAAATCAGAGCTGACTCCATCCCAGAAGTTTGTTTACCTGGGGATGTTCTTCGATCTGGAGACAGGATATGTTTATCCTACTCAGGAGAGAGTTCAAATACTCATCTCGTTGATTCAGTCAGTGTGCGACAGTCGTCATGTCCTGGCACGGGTTTACTTGAGAATGCTGGGGTTGATGGTTTCGTTGGAACCAGTCATTCCTCAGGCCGCCTTACGCAGGCGGCCGATCCAGTTGTTTCTCATGACACAATGGACCCAGAGTACAGGTTCGCTGGACTCGAATGTGTCAGTGTTGGCGCCTCTGATTCACCACCTGCAATGGTGGTTGAATACAGAGAATCTCTTACCGGGGGTTTTGCTAACCCCTCCCCACCCTCAGGTGACTGTGTATACAGATGCATCGATGGAGGGCTGGGGAGCTTGCCTGGAAGAATCCACGATATCAGGGCTTTGGAATCTGGAACAGTCACAGGAACATATAAATCTACTGGAGCTAAGAGCAGTAGTCCTGGGCCTGGAACATTTCTTACAGAAAGTTCAGGGCAAGATTGTTCTTATTCGTTCAGACAACTCAACAGTTGTGACTTACATAAACCGCCAGGGCGGAACGAAGTCGCCCAGTCTCTGTATGATGACATGGAAACTGCTTTGTTGGTGTCTGGATCACCAGATTACCTTGAAAGCAGTTCATATTCCGGGAAGGTTAAACCTGCTAGCAGACTCATTGAGCCGAAGGATGAGTGTTTTACCCACGGAATGGCAACTAAATCAATGTGTGGCGGATCGTCTGTTCGACCATTGGGGGAAACCCAACATCGATTTGTTCGCAACGAAGAAGAATGCGAAGATGACGACGTACGTCTCTCCGATTCCGGATCCAAGCGCTTTCGCAACAGATGCGTTAGCTATCAGCTGGGGGAGAATGTATGCATACGCATTCCCTCCAGCAATCCTGATTCCAAAAATTCTTCAGAAAATCAGACAAGAGGAATGCCAAGTGCTTCTGATCGCCCCGGATTGGCCAAGCCGATCATGGTATACGGATCTGCTGGACCTTCTGGTCTGCAATCCGGTTCCTCTGCCTCTGATGGACGATATTATCTTCCAGGGCAAGGCCCTTCACAACAATCCGTCAATGTTCAGATTGACTGCGTGGATGTTGTCAAGGAATCTAGAATTAAGGAGGGCTTTTCTGAGCAAGCAGCCATGTTTATGGCCAAAGCCAGGAGGGGGTCAACCTCCAGAGCATATAATTATAAAATCAACAGATTTGCAGAATGGTGCTCAAAAAGATGTATTGATCCAATGGATTCATCTATTCAAGTAGTAGCTGATTTCCTCTGTCACCTCTATGATGCCTATAGCCTCAAGCCTAACTCTATTGCTGGTTATAAGTCAGCATTAATGTCTGTTATTCCTTGCTTGGCTAAGAGGGGAAGTGATGAAGTAAATACATTGAATGTATTAATTAAAGGCATGGGCAATCTAAGACCAAGGAATCCTCCTGTGATTCCGTCTTGGAGTTTATCGCTAGTGCTTCAAGTACTAGGTGATAAGCCTTTTGAACCACTTAGTTCCATTTCTATGAAACTATTAACACTGAAGACTGTGTTTTTAATTGCTGCGGCCTCGGCTAGGCGTAGGAGTGAGATTCATGCCTTATCAGCCGAGGATGACCGTTTTGTGGTTTCAGGGGAAGGCCTTAAGCTGCTACCTAGGATTAATTTCTTGGCTAAAAATCAGTCGTTGAAATATCCAGGTCAACCTATTATTTTGCCTGCTTTAACTAGATATGATCCTAATTCTAAAGCATGGTGTCCCGTCCGGGCGCTGCGCCGGTACAAACAACGTACGGCGGCATGGCGCACCGACCAGTCAGCGTTATGGTTGTCATATATTGAACCCCATGGGAGGGCTTCTAAGGACACCATTTCCAGGTGGATTGTGGAATGCATTCAGTTTTGCCATAAATCCGCCACCGGGAAGCAGGTTGACGTGGCCAAGGCTCACAGTGTCCGCGGCGTAGTGACATCCACGGCCCTATTTAATGGGGTCCCTGTGGATGATATTATGTCGGTGGCTCAGTGGCACTGTGAGTCAAGTTTTACAGACCATTATCTCCGTGACACCTCTAATCCTCTCGCCTTGTCGGTTTTAAAAAAATAAATCGGTTTATATTTTTTGAGGTGATTTCCTCATTACTTATATATATCACAGTTAATTTATGGAAACACCCACTTTTTTGGGCCTGCATCAGTCTTTACCGATGGGAAGATGATGTCAGCAGCCATTTTCAACAAGGTCAGTCTTGTTCATGTGTTGTCCGTTGTTGATTGTATTGTCACGATTACCCGTTATTAATATGGTGATGGTTTGTGTATTTGTGTGGTTCATTGTTGAGAGTTACGAAAATGGAGCTTTTTCGTCTCTGTCCTGTAGTACATGGCACTTGTACGTAGAGAGCGTATAGGACATTGAGGTCAGTCGACTCTTCCTCCCAGGAAGGAGGGGGGGAGCGCATATGACATTCGGTCATCTCTCATACATCGGTCGTGTTATCCGATGGTTAGTCAAATCCTGACTGTTTTTTCTTACAGTTTCAGAAGTTTAAGTGCCTTAAACGCAGAAAAGCGTATAGGGATGAGCTGGTCTTTTGACCTCGCCTCCCTCCCGCCAGATTCACTTTCGAATTCTGGCAATATCAAAAGTATTAGGGAGGTAAGTATACTCTTGAAGCGAAATAAACGAAATCTAGGATTTCTTTTTTCACGAGAGAGTTGATACTTACCTCCCTAGATACGGACCCGGCCTCTCCACCCCACAGAGGCTCGGTCTTCAGGCTCTTAATAGTTGCATGTGTGTCAGCCAATAATCTAGTCAGTGGAAGTGCTAGTCTGCGCATGCGCGGTGGTGGGGCTGGCATCCGCCAGACTACGCTCTGACTCCCTGCCCAGTAGGGGCACCTAACTGTTTTAAATCTGAGTGTTTATTGAGTGAAAGCCAATATTTAGCAATATCAAAAGTATTAGGGAGGTAAGTATCAACTCTCTCGTGAAAAAAGAAATCCTAGATTTCGTTTAATTTATGCATATGTCACTGTCAGCGGAGGCTAACTTTATAATGGATTTGCTGATTAGCATCAAACATTGTATATCAATCCTTATGACAAGACATAGGTTGTGGTTACTGGTACATTGCAGGGAAGACTCCATATACTTCAACATTATCTGCCATGAAAGACTGTAAACAAATACTGTTTTTGGAGCATAACTAGCGAAAGCTTTACAGATTTGTTTCTGATTTGGAAAATGTTTGCTTTATGAGAAGAGCCAACCTGTGGTTACATTAAAAAAATATGGTCTATTTTTGTCAAAAGTTATCGTCATTGAAAAACCTTAAATTTGTGAAACGAGTTTGCCTTCACTAGCTTACATTGATCCATGCGTCACTGGACATGTTTTAGCATATGTTTATATTATTTCAGTCTTATTTCATCCTGCTCTTACTGACGGATGGTGTGCTGTCAGATATGGCTAATACTCGTGAAGCGATCGTCCAGGCGTCTCATCTGCCCCTGTCACTCATTATTGTTGGTGTCGGTGGTGCTGATTTCACAGATATGAACATTCTTGATGGTGATAATGGGGTGCTTCGGGCGCCGAGCGGTCATGCGGCAAAGCGTGACATTGTACAGTTTGTGCCATTCTGTGATTTCAAGCAAGTAAGTAAAGATGTAAGTACAATAGATTATTAAACTTTAATAGAATTATGCCCCATCTAGCGCTTTAATGGGACAGATTTATCAAGAGAATTACAATTTGAACTCAGTGGATGTCCATTTGCAGGCCAAGAGAAGCCTTCTTGAAAATTTACTAGTGGAATGACTGACTCGATTATCTAGCCAGTAATTCCAGTGGTACAATTTAAAAAATCGTTTTCTCATGGTATGCAAATGGGCATTTATCAAGACCACTGCTGAGGTCAGTTGGACCGGCTTCACCAGTAACCCGTTAACACTCATGCCTGCCATAAACTACCGTAATTTTGGGTGAATATTGTTCAGTATTTTGCTCATTTTGGTCAAAGTCAGAAGGGTGGTACGTATTATGTATTAGTATATGCTTTTATTCCATTTTGTCGGCTCAGAATTTTTGCGGACGTAAAATTCAGCCTAAAAAATGTGATATCATCAAAGTTTTACTGCTAATTACTGTTACCATATTGTAATATCCAATATTGAGGTCTATATTGTCTGTAATAATTGTATTCCACATAATATATTTGTAAATGTTACTTGTATTGATCCTAATTGATGAAATAAAACTCAAACTGAAGTCTTTGTCTTGTCATATGTCACCCCCATGGAAATCGCAAGCAGTAGACCGGATGGGACAGACTAATGATGTGAAGGGAAATTCACCCCCCCCCCCCCACCGAGCTGATATTTATAGGTGTCATAAATCAGCAATTTCTTTTAATGTAACCGGCATAACAGTGACCTTTCAAGTGGCGTTCCTTTATTAAATCGCTAAGAAGTGAATATCAGTTTCTGAATTCCCATTGGTTAATTTCCTGCGTGTGCGCCAATGAAAATCTATAATGAGTTGTGTTAGAAGAAATGATGCAAACACGGCCAAATTTTACTGGGTCATGACATTTATCAGCTGTTTATAATTATATCAAAGGTATTTATTGCTCAAAGTTGGTTTTATGCATTATATTATGGTTCAAGTATGGAATAAATTGTTTAATATTAATAAAAACAACCAATTATTTAGCCGATAAGCGATTATTATTATTATTTTGCATCTAGGGGTAAAGTTACCAATTTTTGTTCATCGGAAAATTATGCTATCTTTCTAAGCTACAACTGCATGTTATATACTTGTATAAGGCTTTTTGGGCTCATATTTTGTCAAATTTTGCCCTACATGTTATCTATTACAGCGCAATATACACCCAAAATTATGGTACTTCTACAGTTGTCTGGGAAAATGTCCATTTGCAGACCAAAGGAAGACTATTTTTGAAAATTTACCACTCAAATAACTGTCTTGATAACCGAGCCAGGCATTTCAGTAGTAAATTTTCAAAAATAGCCTTATTTGTCTCCAAATGGACATTTTCTGTGAAAAAACTGTAATGTTCTTGAACAAAGTTTAATGTTAAAGGTTTAAATGTTTAAGTATAGGGCTGATAATCAATATTGTGACTGTGCATGACATTTGGCTAATAAAATCTCAAAATAAGCTAATTTACTGGCTAATGATTTCTGATAGATAAATCGGTCCGTGATATACATATATATTGGACTTTTTTTTAATCTCCACAGGCCAGCGCTGTCGAGCTTGCCCGACATGTATTAGCTGAGGTGCCCAAACAAGTTACAGAGTATTACGCCACACGAGGATTACAGCCCAAGAAGAAAGCGCCTGCACCAGTTCCCACTCCAGCGCCATCATGATAGGAGCTGATGTAAGATTGGCGTTATTGTGATCCGGTTCTTCTGGTGACTACAGATTAACCAATGCATCTCTATCACTGACTTGTTATAACGGATTACAATTATCCTGATTACACATTAAATGGCCGGTTTCTTATAGATTATTTTGTCGAATTTACCAATGGATGATTCCAGTTTCTCAGTCAATCATATGACATCATAATCGACTATGTGATGTGTAGGATGACATCACAATCAATTACGTCATGAATGACATAATTAAGTTCATCAGGAATGCTTAATTGATGACGGACTAAACGTTGTTGTATGAATGTCTTTCCTATTTAAACCTTTAATGGCCATACCGGCCAAAACGGGCCTCTATCATGGTATTGTGGAATGGCTAATTACAGGCCAAGAGAATAGAATTTTTGAAAATTTAGCAAAAATTGTATTCTCTTGGCCTGTAAATGGACATTCAATAGGCAGATTTATTAAAAGATTTTTGACCAAATTTGACCAGTAAAGGGTTAATAAACATGCTGTTGAATACTTTGAAACTAATTTGACTGGGAGCATCCAGTCAAATTAGTTTTAAAATATTCAACAGCTTACCTGTATAGTTTTCTGGAAATTGATTGTCAGGGAATTTAGGGATCGATCAATCCCAACACGGGTGTGGGTTGAGCTTAGCTAAAGATGGGGTGGGACATGACTAAAACTGGATTCCTCCATTGAAATGTTTCCACTAACCATTTAATGAGCAAGACGACCAAAACAGGCCGCTGTAGTCGTCTTAAGTATGTCCATTTTCAGGCCAAGAAGACTTTTGTAATTTTGCCACAAATCGTACTTAAGTTCCGGGTAAGTGTAAAATGTGGCCTGATTGGTTGTTTTCTGCTTTACGACAGGGAATAAGCTACCTACTTTTGTCAAATTGGGCCTTGGAATGACATGTTTGATAATGCTTGATAGTTTTCTCTTGGCCTGCATGTGGACATTCATTAACCCTCAAGTTTTTCAACAAAGTTTCAATTTTCTCATAGAAAATATCGATTTGCAGACCAAGAGAAGACTATTTTTGAAAATTTACCGCTGGAATGACTGGCTCGGTTAGCGAGCCAGTCATTCCAGTGGTAAATTTTCAAAAATAGTCTTCTCTTGGTCTGCAAATCGACATTTCTCAAGAATCTGTTTTTCGCTGATGTGAGTGTCGGAGTTAAACAAAAACAGCAACCCTCGACCAGTAATGCGCTAACACAGGTATATAATCTAATTTATCGATTCCATATTTGGAGTATCTATTATTTGATTTGGTTTACATTTTTGCTTAAAAAACCCCAAAGGTAACCAACTCATGTGTAATTAATTTATTAGCAAATAACATCTAATGTATGCAATAAGATTAATACTGAAAATTGGGAGGTTCAATGCAATTTACATCGTAGCCTGTTTCTGATTTATATCAAAGCAATGTATATAAAATGCTTAGTGACATAATGCTGACAGTCTACAATAACTAAAATCTCTTGTCAGTGGCATTTTTCATGAAGCATTTTATCCAATGACTGGTGAAAGTTCAGTGCGCTATCTGATTATAACACGGTACCTTGTTATACCTTATATTTATATATCTATATTAAATCCATAATTGTGTGATTCTTTTTTAAGATTTTATTCTTAATTTTTATTAATATATAATCGAAATATTCTATCCAATGCCTGTTGGAAAAGATAAAAATACATACTCACTTGCACACCTGTTGTCATATGGTTGTTGTTAATCGGTGGGCGGTGTTGTCACTTGCAGAGCACCATTAGGATCAATGTCAGTAGAAACGAAAACTTGTCTTGTTTCAATAATTGTTCAATCTTTATTGCCATATTTGTTCAAATTGTTCACTATTTCACTTTAATGGCTAATTTTGGTCAAGACAATATAAATATCTGCTTATTTAATATTCATTTGCAGGCCAAGAGGAGACTATTTTTGGAAATTTACCTCTGGAATGACTGGGTCGGTTAGCGGGCCAGTTGTTCTAGTGGTAAATTTTTAAAAAGTAGTCTGCTTGGAAATGGCCATTCCTAAAGACCACTGCAGAGGCCGGTTTTGGCCGGCATAACCATGAAAGAGTTAACTGTGATTGAGCTAGACCGCTAGTGCTAACTCTTTCAAGCTAATTATCCCTGTACTGGTCATAATCGATCAAGAAAATCAAAATATCTGATTATCGAATGTCCATTTGCAGGCCAAGAGAACAGACTGTTTTTGAAAATTTATCACTGAAATAATTTGCTCAATTACTGAGCCAGTAAATCCAGTAGTACATTTTCAAATTTGGGAGCGAGTCGTAACTGCGGTAAGTTGGAGACAACTTGTGACTCAATCCCTATTGTCTTTTGAACAATACAAATATGTTTAAATAAATAAATTTTCAAAAATACCCTTCTCTTGGCCAGCAAATGGGAATTCATCTAGATCACTGGAGAGGCTGGCTTAACCATTAGCACACTGATGTCAATATTCCATCTTTTACGCTGGAAATGGCAAAGAAACTAGTGTACATTTTTCAACAATTTTGGTGGAAGATGTTGCTGTCTACGACAGCACCATCTTCCCCCAAATTTGTTGAAAAATAAACACCACTTCATCTTTTACTCTAATTTAAGTTTTGACATCAGAGTGGTAAAGGTTAATCATTAAATTGTTATGTACAGCACATCCAGCATTATGAAATACAAACACTTTCATCCCTAACATCCAGGTTTTTCATTTTCAAATCAAAATGAGTAATCTATTCTACTGGTCTGGTCAACTCAAGTTTGTTCAGATTTTGTTCTGATGCAGATACAATATGTATCAAAATCTGAATGTTGCTTCACTGTTTTTTAGCTGCTTTTATAGTTTTTGTGGCCGGTTACGGGAGCTCTACTCTTGTACCTGGTCTGAAAATTGACGGTTATGTGTAACCAGCATAACTGGAATGTAACTGGCTGTAACCATTGATTGTTCTTGTAACCATTAATGGCCGCCGTGTAACCGTTAATTTTTGTTTCGTAACCGTTAAAAAAAACATTTTTTTCCTTGTTTAGTCTAACCGTTAAAAGGATATCTCCGTAACCGTTGAAACTGAGAGACAGAGATTCTGTAACCGGGAAATTTTTTGTGTAACCGTTAAAGTTGTTTTTTGTAACTGGGAATTTGTTTTCCCTTGGGAACTTTTTCACTTTTTCTGAAGTTTTTTTTGGTCAAATTTAATTTTTTTTTACTTATATTGTGTGTAACATAGCTGAAAACTAACATGGACTGTTCCAATGTTAGGAACTTGTCCTGGATTGCGATTCACATTTGTGGCATTTCGTACTTTGTGTAGTTATACTCATCAGAGAACAGCTCTCAAAAGCTTAGGATGTTTTTTCAAGAGTTCAAGAATATCACTGAAAAATAAGTTTAAAGCTTTACCCTTAGGGGTCAGTGCCCCGATCGGTGCAGTACTGAAAGGTTCTTTTCTCCCAGGGCAAGCGTAGTTGACAGTTTCTGAAATGTGTGCTGTCTCTACATAAATACACTGGAATAGGTTGTGTTCCTCAGTGGTTTCTATGTGGTTTACCGGGAGATGAATGATGACGTGTGTTTCTGTGGTTTCCTGTGTGTCAGTTTCTGTTTCCGGGTGTGTGTCAGAATTGTTGAATTCTTCTTCAACCGGGAATTGGTTTTCTGGGATATGTTTTGTGGGTGGCGTGTTGGGTGCTGGTTCGTTTGTAGTTACAGCTGGTGGTTGTTCGTTGACAGTTTCTTCTTGGTGTTAAATGGAGGTGACTGGGGCTAGTGTAGGTCTTTTGTCCGTGTAGTTTCTGATATTAAGAATACGGGCCTCTCCAGCCCCTTTTTAACTATTTCGTAGAA
Organism: Chaetoderma sp. LZ-2023a; assembly: GCA_034401795.1. NCBI lineage: Eukaryota > Metazoa > Mollusca > Caudofoveata > Chaetodermatida > Chaetodermatidae > Chaetoderma > Chaetoderma sp. LZ-2023a. Next base: position 113,936,828 of record CM067367.1, read on the forward strand.
TTGCCTCCTAGGAATCAAGTGTTGGTTCCAACAGTGCTTTCTTGCTTCGGTTTTTCTGGTAAAATCTGTTTCACAAGGTCCGCACACCCATAATAACAACTTCCTGTGTACTACATGGATGTGTCTTGATAGTCCTCTCTGTGCGAAGTAACATGTACTTGGACATAAATGGCAGAAATGTCTGCTCATTGGTAAGACTGCTAATACATGTGGTTAGATGATTAGTTATGAACATTTAGTAGAACACAAACCTGCTCTCTACCTCAGATACATCGACGACATTTTCATGATCTGGACCACAGGGAAACAAAGATTAGATGAATTTATCACCCATATGAATAACTCACACGCGAGCATCAAATTCACCGCTGAACACTCAACAGAGAAAATTAACTTTTTGGACACTTATGTATACATCAATCAAAACCACACATTGGGTTTTGACTTATACTCCAAACCAACAGATACACATGGCTGCCTACATTACGATTCTGCACACCCGCAATCCACTAAAAACTCCAACCCGTATGGCCAATTCCTCCGCCTTCGCAGAATCTGCAGCAAGGACATTGACTTCCACAATCATGCCCGCGATCTCATTGGATATTACCAAAAAAGAAACTCCTTCAGACCTCAAATGCTATCAAAAAGCATGCAAAAAAGATGGGCACACACTTTTAACACTTAAACCACCAAAGGACGAAACAAACATGAGAATCCCGTGCATTACGGACTTTCACCAACAAAGCCAGAAAGCAGGAAATATCATCAACATACACTGGAATCTACTAACTAGCAGCCAGAAATGTAGAAACACCTTCACTACAAAACCTATGTTTGGTTACAGACGTAATCCCACAATTAAGGATACTCTAGTAAAAGCCAGATTTGAATTTCCCGCCAAAGCGGAAAAACTTCTAAACCCTATTGATCCATGCACCAGAAAAAATTGCTTTTTTATCACAAAATGGACAATATGCGCTACTTCACCAGTACACACACGGGCCTTAAATACAGGTGTACGGTCAAAACCTATTGCGACACAAGCAATTTTGTCTACTTACTTAGCTGCACACGATGTGAAAAACAGTATGTGGGAGAAACAAAACCGGAGTTCGACATACGAATCAAGGAACATCTCAGGGATATCAAAAAACACATGGATTCCCCTGTAGCGCATCATTTTAATTTGCCCACACACACAGGACAAGATATGTCCTTTAAAATTATACATGTTCTTCGTCACGACCCAGAGGACCAAGAGAAAACACATATACGTAAAGAACAAGAGAAGTACTGGATCCACCAACTACACACACTATCTCCTGTGGGGCTCAATCATGTGGACTGGTGATTCCTTTAATTCGTTTTACAAAATGAGTAATCTGCTGATTAGTTTTTATCTCAGTTGATTAGAAGCTGTTGCTATCTTAGACAGTACTAATATAGGAAACATGCAACAAAATAAAATATAATATCTGCCTATTGAATTTTAACAAAAACAATCTGTTAAATTGCGTACATTAATATCAATTTTAACAAGCAGAAATTAGATGTTTATTGTGTGTGTTTTTCATAGTAGTATTACCTATGTGTAATTATATTCATTTGTCTGTAATTGGTTTTAACAATATTAACACTTCTCAGTTATCAGCCTTTTCACGACGTCATCAGTAACCAGCTGGACATCAAGGTTCAAGTGTGAGGTCAAGATTTGTAAAGAAAAAAACCTACACGCTTATGGGTACACCCAGTCATATTACGTACATGCAGCAGACATTCCCTAGTAAAGATTTTCATAAACTTTATTGTATATGATCACAAATTCTGTGCTAATTAGTTAATTTTAATACTTGACTAACTGTAGAATTTGGCGTGGGACCTTGTACTTGGTGCTCCGAAGAAGCCGATCGATTGTGGCGTCAACGGTCAATGTCACTGTGACTTAGTTAATTATGTAATATTGCATTTCCAGATGATAACTCGAGTTCTATTGAAGGGGTCGTTGCAAATATGATGTGGGAGCTTGTCCTTGGTTGTCCGAAGAACCATATCGATTTTGGCATCAAACGGTCAAGATCACTGTTACCTAATTAATTTACGTAATATTGCGTTTCAAGATGATAACTCGAGTTCTATTGATGGGATCATTACCAATCTGGTGTGGGAGCTTTTCCTTGGTGGTCCGAAGAAATCTATAAAATTTTGCGCCAAACAGTCAAAGGTTGCGGTCACAGTGACCTAATTAATGATGAAATATTGCATTTCCGGATGGTAACTCGAGTTTGATTGACGGGATCATTACTAATCTTGGGTGGGAGGTTGTCCTTGGTGTTTAAATTTTGGTGTCAACGGTAAAAGGTACGATGACCAATCTTGTTTGGGAGGGTGTGCTTGACAGAATGAGGATGGTGGGTGGGCATACCTTAGCAATCTCTGTGTCATTCTTGTTGATCTTAGCAATGCTATGCTGGCTTATCCTCCTTTCCCACACAATACCCTACCATGGCATACGCTACCTTATCCTACCTCGCTTAATATAGTGTTATACATGTATATATATATATAATATGAAATGGCCATTAATTATGTTGTTTCTAGAAAGGCATTGTTTTCTTTTTGTAGTGCAATATTTAATTTTCTGTTCAGCAAAATATATAATTATATATACATCTGTTAATTCACATTTCCAGAGTACCCATCCATCATATGACGTCATAATGAACTGTGTGATGTGGAGAATGATGTCATAATGAATGACGTCGATAAGGACGTCACGAACGCATATTTGAAGACGGTCTATGCGTTGTTGTACAAATTGTTTGCTTTTACTATTTAATAAATATTCTGTTGAATATTTCGAAACTAATTTGACTGGGTGCTGTTGCTGGCATGGGCGGCAACAGCACCCAGTCAAATTAGTTACAAAATATTCAAGAGCTTCCCTGTATAGTTTTCAGGAAATTGATAGCTAGGGCATTTGGCGATCGATCAATCCCAACACGGCCAGGTGTGGGTGGAGCTTAGCTAGTGATGGGCGGGGCGGAATTAGATTCACAAATTAATAGCTTATCATATGGAACTTCTGTCTTAATTACATACATGGAAAATATTTTAATATATATAAACTTTGTTCTCTAAATCAGTAACGATGCAGAATTTAAATATTATATCACATAATCAAACCACGCTAGTGATGGAATGTAGACTTGTTATCTAATGGAGGGATACAATCTGTCACTCGAGTATCTGTCACAATCAAATATTCACTTGTTATCTGATGTCACAATGAAAATGATATAGGTCCATCATTATAGTGGCAGTTGTCCATCAGAAAAGTGTCTGAAATGTATGCCTTTGATGAATTTACAATTTTTTAAACATTCTGTTGAATATTTGGAAACTAATTTAACTATGTGCTGCTGCTGCATAAGGCAGCAAGCTGCTGCGGTGGCATGTGGCAGCTACAACATGCAGTCAAATTAGTTTTGAAATATTCACCAGCTTGTCTGTATGGTTATGTTGTAATTGATACACCGAAATTTTGAATGTTTGTGGACTTAGGCAGAATTATTTTTCACTGCAATCTATTTATTCATTAGAAGTATTTTCCCTGAAACATAAAATAAAAATTCAGCATGTTTCCATTTATCTCAGTCTCCTTCCTTCCCTGCATAATCACACGCTTGTATAAAGTATAAATATAAGAACATGTGCACAAGATATTGACGCCTGTTGATTTCTATACAATGTATCCTGCATGCAATGCCCTGACTCAATTTTTGTTGTACCTATTTGAGGCCATAATAGTTGAATAGATTGTCTGTACAAACCAAGATTTTTCAAAGAAAATGTCACCCTCTGCACATGCAACTGGCCATTTGTCAGCTAGCTTTTGAGGCATGTGCATGTAGGATGTATTGATGACAGTACGGTCACCAGGGCATATTATCAATACTGTTCAGAACACGGATACCAATTTCAAGAAGAAAATAGGAGAAAGCTTTCTATATACTTTGACAATAATGTGTCTAAAAGTTGTTGCCGTCAATGGCAGCTACAACATTCTGTCAAATGGATATTTTTAAGTTTATCCATCCATCATTTGACGTCATAATCAAGTACATGACATGTAAAAATGATGTCATAATCATGACGTTAAGAATGACTCGAAATAGTCCGTCTTTAACGCTTAATAGTCTGACACATACAAATTGTATGTCTTTACCATTTAATAAACATTTTGTTGAATATTTTGAAACGCCAAGTCAAATTAGTTTTAAAATATTTAACAGCTTACCTGTATAGTTTTCTGGAAATTGATAGTCAGGAAGTTCAGGAATCGATTGATCACAACACGAGCGAGGTGTGGGTGAAGCTTAGCTAGGTTTAATAATTCAATTTGAACTAAACTTGGCCGTAGTTTAACCATGCTGACTGGCGATATCATATCGACCATTGAGATATCATAATGGCCATTCGGATATGATGTTGACCGTTGAGATAGTTTGACCGTTGAGATATCCTACTGAACTTTGAAATATCATATTGACCATTGAGATATCATATGCTCAATGTTAGGTTGTTATCATAAGGACTGTGTAGATATGTTGAATGATATCCAAATTGGATCCCCACAGTATACTGAAGAAAAAGAAGACCATTGAAGTATCATATTGACTCAATGCTAAGTTGTTTTCTGTGTGCGCCCGCGCACTCATGCACAGACAGAGACAGACACTAATAGAGGGATCTATTCCTAGCTAAGCTCTGCCAGTGTGTTTGAATCTATTTTAACAGTTTGAAGTCTGAATATTTTAAGACTAATTTGACTGGGAGATCTTGCTGCCATGCGACAGCTTCCAGTCGAATTAGTAAAAAAAAATATTTAACAGAAGGTTTATTGAATTGTAACTTCACAAAGACCTACAATTCATACGGTTTCTGTTAGACCTTTCATGGTGGACATGCGTCATTTGACATGTAACGTATCTTGATTATGACATATGACCCTTGTAAGTAACATATCGGATACCTTCATTAACCGTCTATGGGCACAAGCCACTGGATAATAATTTTAATGGGCAATAACCCTAGGCCTGCTGAATATTTTGAAAACAATCTGACTGAAAGTTGTTTTGTGACTTAGCCACCAACAACTTTTGCTGAATATTTTGAAAATAATTTGACTGAAAGTTGTTGGTGTCTTAGCCACCAACAACTTTCAGTCAAATTATTTTCAAAATATTCAGCATCTCCTGGGCTAAACCCCATGGGAAAAGTAGTCTGCAGAAATTCAGCAGGCAGAAAGATAAAAGAAATGATTATAAGACATCCAGTAGCCAAATTCTTGCCAGGTGATGGGTGAACGTAACCTACCATTTGTTCTGATATAATTTTATTGATTTGTAATGTTTTGCTCTCGTATTAATGTACATTAATTTCGGTTATGTATTAATTTTATTAATCAATAAACATAAATATATATTGCATATTGCTTTTTAAAAAATGTAATGTGTATTTTAATGCAATGTGTTGATTCTCATCCGCTCACTAACCCTTTCTTACAGACCAGAAATGACAAATTTATTGTGATGTAAGGAATATTCTGATGAATATTTTGAAACTAATTTAACTTGTGCTGATGCAGACTATGGCAGTTAAATTAGTGTCAAAATATTCAACATCTTCCCTGTATAGTTGTCTTGAAATGTTGGAATTAATTAAATTAAAGTAATGTAAGTCTGTTGCCAACGTCAAAAAGTCTCTCACGAAAGTATATGAATTGTATGTTTTTGGAGAATTAAAAATTTAATAAACATACTGTTGAATATTTTGAAACTAATTTTGTTGATGCCATAGGCAACATCTCGCAGCCAAATTAGTTTTATAATATTCAACAGCTTACATGTATAGATACCTTGAAATTTATATTCTGAGAATACGGGTTTCAAAGTTTTAAATCAGTTCCAACCCGCTTAAAAAGTGTGTAGAGCTTAGCTAGAAGTGGGCGGGGCATAGCTAGAAATAGATCCCTCTATTTGTGTGATGTAATAAAATGAGATTCTACAAATACTTTGTCCACTCATCACTGACCACTCAGTGCCAAGAATAGCCAAGATGTCAAATTTTAGGGCCATCTAATATATGCTGGAGTGCGACTGCTACCAAGTTCTCCTATGATGGTAACCTCATCATCCCCTGAAAGCTATTGAAATACACACGCTCTCAGAGAGCATCTGTGTGTGTGTTGTAATATTTGGGCGTTTATATGCTAGTTCCCAATGCTAGGGTCTAGACTCACGCCTGGCCTTTATGGTTTCTGTTGAATTCTTGTGAATTCTTGTGACGTCGGTTTGTGCATTAGCTTGTGTCTCTCTCTGTGTGTGTGTGTGTGTTGATCGTTGTCTCTCGATTTTGTCTCATGTTGCTGTTCTTTTCCATGGCTTTTTTTGTTGCTCCTCATGCTTGGGCGTGTGTAATGGGGATGGCCTAACCTGGACCTAACAGGGGTGGGTAAGGGATGGGGTAGGTGTTGGGTCGGGGGAGGTGCGTACGGTCTTATGACCTGATGCACCCAAGGGGGGGCTTTAGGTCAGAGACCTCCCGGCCCCCTTTGGGGGGAGTGGGGAGGTTGGGGTGTGGGGTCTTTCGGGTTCTGGGACCCATTTGGTCTTCTGGCCATCATCCGAGCAGGCACCAGCGCGCACTTGTTTGATTTTGATTGGTTAGGTAGCCCGTATGGTGACTGTGTCCGTCCGAGGACGAACTCGGTCAGTCATCCGGGTTACATCCCTCCATAGTCCCCTCGAAAATTCCGAAAGATTCTAATTCTAGCAATTTGGTTTTGGTTTTGTAATCCGTATGTTGCGTGGTTCCATCCGAGGAGGGATCCATTCAGCATCCGGTTTACTTTGACTATGCCGAAATTTCTTGCCTACCTAACCCTAGCTCACGTTCACACAGTGATGGGCACTGTGTGACGGGACCTCAGAGAGCATCTGTATTCACGGAGTTAAATATAGACCTTACGCTTAAAGAGACCTTAGCTCCAACTCAGAAAAAAAATGTGTCTTGTCCAGTATTTTTACTTTAAACTAAGCAAATATGGGTGTAATTACTACCAGCAAAGAATTAGAATAATTAGTGTATCCTAACCCCCTCAAACGTTGTGTTTTTTATAACTCTAATGCACGTTTCTATTAGAAATGTAAACAAACACATGATCTGTGAATAACAAATTCCCAAGTAACAAATTTTTACCAATTTTCTATTTATAAATATCTGCATGACAATACATTTTCTGGAGTCGTTTCTGAATCCGTCACAGGTAACTATATGCTGTAGTCATTCTTTGGTCAATGTATTTGCATATGAGAATCGAAGCAAGTATGTATTTTCAATTCGGTACTACAGAAACGACAACCTCTGCATGTTGTATGAAATATTCTGTCGACTTTCAAACGAAATTTGTCTGGAGGTTGTTACTGCCAGCTTTTGCCTATGCGAGCTAGTTTAAGTATACAGCAATTAACCAGTGTGTGTTCTGGTACTACAGTGAAGAAACTGTTAGCACATTCATTTCACTTCATGAGTATACTCCCTAATACTCTTTGATATTGCCAAATATCGACTCACTCAGTAAACACTCAGATTAAAAAGGTTAGGTGCCCCTACTGGGCAGGTAGTCAAATGACAGTCCGGCGGATGCCAGCCCCAACCTCTCGCATGTGCAGACTAGTACTTCCTCTTTACCAATTTATTGTCTCAAAGAGACATATGCTTTACGCTTTTTTCTGCAAAAAGATTTCTCCACGCTCATTTTACATATTTAATCCATCTGGAAATCATGTCTGATCGTCCCAAAGCTTCTGAGGAAGGACCTGGATCAAGTTATCAGGTGATTTCTATTAAATGTTTGTCTAATTTAGCGTTTTAGTTCCGATGTAATGTGTTTCCGGGACCCACGATTAGACGCGATAAGTGCCTAGAAAACTGGTTTATTTCAAAATGCCGCTTTGAAATACTAATCTCTCTTTGTGTTTATGTCCACAGGTATCTATCTATGATTGAACAGGACAGCACATCATCAGAGGGTTTGTTTTCTCTCCACCAAGGTTCCATTTCCTACTAACATTGTTAGGTTATCTAACCAAAAATTCTATGCCCAGTGAGTTGGACGCCTCGGATGAAGGTCTTCTCACTTTGCCTCTTGGTCCACTTCCTTCCCCTTATAGGTGGAGAGAGTTAAGAGGTCATAGTGTTGGTGGGGCTTCCAGTGCATCAGCTCGGATGGTTTGTCTATGCTAAAGACTCAGGTATTCTAGTTATGATATGAGGCACTTCAATTATATTTGAAAATATTTATGAAATCTGCTGCTATTTTATCATTGTTTATCTGATGTTTGTATAGTCTGTATATACTATCCTTTCCAGTTAAGATGTTCTGGATATGAATACAATTCGTCCTTAAACCTGGATGTTTGTTTCGGATCGATTTAACTTCTTATTTTTGAAGTTATGATGTCATAATCAGCCTTGCACCGTACTAACATTTATAAAGTTTTGTCCAACGCTGGTTGATTATTAGCTTGGGTCTTTATGCCCCCCCCCCCCCTCCCTTTTATTTTGGTTTTGAGTTACTAATTCAATTAACTAAAATACTCATTGTCTTCGTCTTCTGGCTTGTTTCAGAAACCTGGTTGTCCTTGTGGAAGGTTTTTGAAGGATAGATTCGCCCCCACTTATGTTTCCAGTGCAGCCCATGTGGGACATTGCTTAATTGCGAGATCTGTAAAAGGGGAGGGGAGGGGAAGAGCTGATGTCTGAATTTCTATCTTTACAGACCAAAGAGAAGGCTCTAGAGGAGGAGAGGAAGTTGAAGAAGGAGGGTTCTGCTAAGAAGGGTAAGAGGAAGGCCTCGTCCACTATGGATATGGAGGCCTTCCGTATTGAGATGATGGGAGAGATGAAGAGGACAATTAAGGATTTGGTCCCAGAGTTGCTTTGTGGCATGCTTCCTGGTTCAAATCCTTCGTTGTCCTCTTCATCTGCTTCGGAGCAGATAATCCCCGCCTCTGAATCGGTGCTACCTAAGAACCTACCAGTTTTCGTCCGTGAATCAGAAGTGGCCCTACTAGAGGGCGAAGTCCACTATGAGGACACTGGCAGCAGGCTTGCCGCGCTGGTTATTCGTGGACAGGTGTCGCTGGAGCCTGGTGTTTGCTTATCAGGCCAGGAATTTCCGCACCCTGTAGGTACCACTTCCTCCTATGGTACCTTTCCTGGCCAGTCCGGGTTAGCATTCTTCGCTGACCTGGAGTCTAATCTTTCTGGGCAGGAAGAAGATTATCTGCTGGGTTCTCCTTCTGGCGCCGTGGCCATGGACATTGACGTTCGTGCACCCCTCGTGGGGTATACGGGCGACATTGTCCATAGCCACACGCACTTCGGCCAGCAGTGAAGGGGGCGCAGGCTCCTCCGTCGCAGCCAGCCAGTCAACCGCCTGCGCACCGAGGTATGTGCAGTGCAGGTCGTGGTGCGCGAGGATCTCGTCGTGGTAATCGTACCTGAAGGGTCGGTTACCACAATAAGAGCCACTTCAGTGCATTTGCACCAAGAGACAGTGCCACTCTTGCGCTTCTTATGTCCACCTCTCTCCCTAGGTGGACAAGTAGGAGGCCGATTGGCCAACCACATGCAAGAGTGGGGACGGTTGACTCAGGACCATATAATCTTGCGATGGCTTTCAGTCGGATATCATCCCAACTGGATATCAGGCCCACCATCGCGACTTACTCTGGTGCCAGTCTTGACTCAAATTCCAAGAGATCCAGATCAACGGTTGTGTATAGAGGAGGAAATAAATTCCCTCATACTAAAAGGAGCAATTCAACCGGCACAAAAGTGCCCGGGCTTCTATTCAACCGTGTTCCTAGTAATGAAGAGCACTGGAGGCTGGAGACCAATTCTCAACCTCAAGCCATTGAACAAGTTCATAGACACACCCAGTTTCAAAATGGAGACAGTGAAATCGGTGTTGGCAGTGTTGGAGAAGGGAATGTGGATGGCGTCAATAGATTTGAAGGATGGTTGTTTCCACATTCCAATAGCGAGGATTTTTTGTCGCTTCCCGAGGTTCGCATTCCAGGGCAGACAGTGGAATTCAGGGTTTCACCCTTTGGAATTTCTACAGCTCCTTGGTTCTTCACCAGAGTGGTTCTTGCGATAACAGCATACCTCCGCAGGAGAAGCATAGCAGTCCACACGTAGTAGTAGTGTCGGTAGTAGAATTATACCACCTCCCTCAACTCGATTTCCATTTAGACAAATGAGCCCCCACCTCCCTCAACTGGATTTCCATTTAGACAAATGAGCCCTACTGCCCTCTCAATCCCTGGGGCATAGGTTGCGGGGGCCAGCACGGATCGCCGAACGGCTGCCAGGGAGGTAGGATCATCCCGACACTACTACGACCAGGGGGTGAACGCCCATTTAGAGACAAGCCTCCACAGTGATCTACACCACTGATCACCATCAACCACAGGGCCGGCCTCTATTCTGTGTGGGCTCAGACAAACATGTAGTCTGTGCCAGAGTCACATCGGCATAATGGGACCACCCATAGGGGCTTCCATCTACCTTGACAACGCTCACCTGGGAGGAGGCTAAAGTGATTAGCATGTGAGCCACGGCAGACTCTGGCATCTTCACATGTTACGCAGATAATCTGGTGCTGAGCAGGGGTCTCCAGCAGGAAGCCTATATAGGGGCAACCATGTTTGCCAGTCACCCCCAGGTCCAGCGTGGTACCACACTTCATTCTTCTCAGATATGAACTGCAGGTTTTTTGCCATGGTCAATAGCAGGCCATCATGGGCCATCGGTGGGGCACCGCTCGAATAGGGTTTGACCAGATGAAAGCTGAGGTCGTTATTTAGGGAGTTGATGTCAACGGCTCGAGGATGTACTTCCTCTTCGGGAAATCGTACCGAAACACGATCTTGTGGCCATCTATGTTGTGACCAAGGCGCTCCTTCGTCACATCCTTGAGGTCTGTGAGCAGCTCCACCCCATCACCACCAATGGGGTGGAGGAAGAATGCCTTTGAGCTTGCTTCGTACTGTAGGGCAAATGACTTGCCATCGCTCTCTTCTACCTTGGCGGCATAAACTGCGTACACATCTGCCAGGTCAGCAAGACCAGTCGAGTGAACAAATATGGGTTCCATAGCACGCTATAGGAGGGGTTTAAACAAGATGTAACAGTAAATGGTTCATTGTTTCTCATTGGTATTACATTGAGTGTTACTGGTTAGGTAACAGTGCAAGGGAGATAACTGTTAAAAACGGCTGGGTTAATTTGGTTAGTTAAATACAAGGGAGGTAATTAATCAAATTTGTCATTTGTATTTTTGCAAAGTTATCTGTCTCGCATGGTCTAGTCCTGTCTATATCTATGTTTGGTGTAAATATCAATCTCGTCAATGACCCTTTTACGGCAGGATAATTGATGTGTTTTTTAAACGAGCGTTTCTATGTTTTTTAAGATTAAGTTGTAATCACAATTATCCCTGTAAATGAATTGCGTAGGTAATTCATGAATTAACATCTTCACGCGATGTGTAATGTCGCTAACGTAGGAATGTGTTCGATTTTAGTGTCTGTGGGTGAAGGGGTTAAACAGGTTTTTTCCTTCCTCGTCAAGCTCGGGTTTTGATATGCAAATGAGATTGGCAAAAGGCTGGAATGTTAGTGATGTGTAGGTGGATTGATTGACAGGTGTCGATTTCGGGTGAGAGTTGAGATGGTAAGGTGTGAGTGCGATTTAGGGGCACTTGAACAAACAATTGTCAGCAGACAACATCAATCCATTAATTCGATCAATCAGTTGTGACTGAAGATGAGCCACTGGATAACGAGATAGCCGCAGACGTGTGTGACGGGTGAGTTGCCAGTAGTTTTTTAAATAATTGTCGGGGCGATTGTTTTGTTGAAGAAACGCCATAATGTAGATTTTGGGAAGGGTATAAAAAAAACGGTACCTGGATCACATTACATAGTGAGTATGTGTAACGTTGCTAGGGTAATTTGTAGAGCTCGAATTGGTTATTAATCATAGCTTGTAGAGTGGCGATAATGAACTGATTTGAGTGGCCTGTTCGTAGCGGTACGTGGATATTATAATGAAACATGATTAAACCTGGTAACTAAATTGATCATTTTAATCTTGTATTGACCGTTAATATGCAAATTACCAGTGGGATTTATTTCCGGTAAACTATAACTAGCTCCGAATTTAATCCGTGGTAAAATGTCATATCAATAGTGTCATTGGCCAGAGGTTATGACGTCATTATTTCGATCGGTAGACGGTAGCCAGGTAATTAGCGTATTCGGAGGGAATGATTGAATGTATTTAAAATATGAGGTTTTAAGGTGTTCACGGGATATGCTCACTTCAAAATCAGGGAATCATATCAGATGTTAAGTTACACTTCTACCGGTATATGTCATATAGGTTACTTATATTATTTGCGTGAGAGATCTGGTGTTGTTATTGGGAACAGTAGTCTGCTCGGTTTACATTCCTAGCATAGTATTGTTGTTAAATATGACCCCATTTGCCCGTAATATTAAGTTATTGTAGAGTGTCTGCATATGCATAGTAAATGCATGTCAATGGATTGTGAATAGAGGTGTAAATCTGTGTTGGTTTTCAGGGCATTTGTTTGCTTGTATTATATATTCAGAACAGAATGTATATATCGTATCGCCTCTCAATTAGTAGTGGCTATACATTCTGCGACATGCATAGTTGTATCTGCTATGAAAGATTAGGACACGATTGGAATTTATCATTGATTTTCAAATTGCTATCATTAACCCTTTTAAGGCCAGATCACTGGAAATGTATATTCTTTACAATGTATGCAGTATTTTGTTGGGTAATTTTGGGTTAACATGACTGTAAATTACTTGCAGCCATGATAATTTCAAAATATTCAACAGCTCCTATTTGTTTGCACTGAAATGTATCGGCGAAAAACTTAGACATTTTTTTCTATTCGCCCTACAAGTTATAGTTTGCATAGCAATGGATGCTATGCCAATATCAAATTCTAAATAGGTCCTGATGGTAACATGATTGAACATTTAAAGCTGAAAGGTCGTGTTAAATATTGTATTCATTAGGGACAAAAATCTGTAAAGCAAACTATAAATAAATTGTGTAGCTATGTGATTTTGACAATTCAAGTTCTCATGTATTGATAAAAGGAAGTCCTGATTTTGGAAACTCTGAATAAGAAATGATGTTTACTTGATATGGAATACCGTGTCCAGATATCCAATATAAGTTTGGAAGAAAGTTTGAAATAAGCATTAAATTATTGGTTGTTTTGTTAATCAAAGTCTTCAGAAGAGTTGCTGTTTTAGAATGGTAAACTCTTTTGATTTTATTGATTTAAAATACTCAATAATAAATTAGCTGTCCCCGATAGCCAGTAATATAGAATGAAGTCACAGTCAAAGATTAAATTGGTGAGAAGCATGTGGTCTTGAAGTAAATAGACTGTAGGATTGTACATTGTTCGTTTTGTTATAGACAAAGATAATTTACTCTTGTTTCATTCTTTACAGGGTGAGGCGTATGTTGTTGCGTGATGGGTAATAAAATGCTGAAGCGGTGATGTGTCGGACCTGACATTCTTGTCCTGTATATTCTGGTAAGCGCTGTAGATCTTGGGAAATGACATGGGAAGTTTCTGTCTGGTAGGAAGTTTTGCTAAAATTGATATTTGCATTTGGACGACAGTTTGACACGGTTTTCAATGTTCATCTTTGTTAAAAAGCTGTTTATTGACAACAATGTCAGAGTGACCTAGATATTAAAGGATTTTAACGTTTCTGCGGACAGAATTTCCATCTAGGAAGTTATTCATGGCTACAATTTGATTTTGGCTGGGATTTGATGTGTGATCATTTGAGCTTGATTGCAATCTTGGTTGATGGTCAAATCCTTATCAGGATTAGATTGAGGTAACTTAGAGTGTTTGTGAATGACTTGGATTTGAATATACTTTGGACAGCTTGCCTGTTCAGTTCCATTGACTATTGGGAAACGGAATGCACAGTCAAAGTGTTTTCAAAAGTATCATCAATGTTTATCTTGAACAAAATTGGTTGAAGGCTTTCTATAGGTTTCCAATGGCGCTGTTGTAAAATTGGAATTTTTCAGAACGATTTTACTTCAAAGTTGGGATCTCCCAATTTGCAGTTGAATTGTTTTCAGAATTTCATCTAATATTGTGATGACTCGAAATAGACCAGAGACATGAATGACAGGTACAATGGTTCGCGAATATCTCATTTAATTTGGGGATAAATGTGAAAATTGCATTTAGGAAATATTTTAGATTGCTATCAAACTAGTTAATTTAAATTCGGCTTTAAACCCATGGCACAATGATGTCAATATTACCTTTTTATGTTGTCAAAGGCTAAGGAACTTGTGTGCATTTTTCAATGTTTTTTTGGGGAATATGTTGCTGTATAGGACAGCATCACCTTCCGCCAAATTGGTTGAACAATGAACACCAGTTCATACATTAGTTTAAATAGAAGTTTAAGAATTTTGACATGAGATTTCAGATTTATATTTGTATTGATGTAATCTATTTTCAAACTTGTACTGACCTTGTTACTCTAAAGAGATTTGAATTGGTTTATCGGTATCTATAAGCTGTTATCCCAGGTTTTCTATAGTCCAGCCCATATCCAAAAGAATATTCAGTTTAAAATGGATGGATGTAATCTGTGACTCACTGTATCTTGAAACATTATTGATAAAAATCAATTATGTTCCGGGGTGACATTGCGTTTGGGATTGTATTTCTCTTTGAAATATTTGGCGATGAAATGTGACAGAGTAGAGAAGTATTTGGTGTATATTGAAACATCGTAATCATATGGAATCAGGACTTTGCTCTTACTTGGTGTGATCTACAATGTAATATCCAGTTCAGAAATATGTGGAAAGATATGAAAGTCTAATTAAGTTACTATCTTTGTTCTGAGGTGATTGAATATTCATTATTTTCAAAATCTTACTAATTGAGAAGATAATGATGGTCAATGACTTCACATGGATTATTATATTTTGGAACCTCCATGGCAGGAAAATTGTGAAATTATTTGACATTGATTTGCCGCCCTCTAAGTCATTGATCTTTCAAGTTTACTATGGCTGCCGCCTTAATCTGAGAATTTATAATAATACAGTGATTTAACATAGTATAAGAACCTATTATTTATAGTTGGTGTTTCCTTGAAATTGAAATTGACATTCTTGCCGCCATGTATGTGCATGTATAAAATGTTGACACATTATTGAATATACATTCGCAAACATGGAAACGTATTTTAAAATGTTGATGATAACTGATCTAATAAATTCTTTGTTATATTTTTTTTATGGTTGTTCAGGGGGTCAGTGAGGGGAGAAATTTTACTCATGTAAATTCAATACTGTACTGGAGCAGAGATGGTGTCATTGATCAGTCAGTGAATCGATGCAATAAAATTTGGACACTGGAAGTTTGGATGTCAAGTTATCAATGAAAGGAATTTAAGTTAATGAAAAATTAAAGGTTTTGTCAACTTCTTCAAAATTTTGGACCATTACATATAGGATAATTTTAGGATTAGGTATTATTTAGAATTATAAATATTGTACATTATAAAGAAAGAAAGTAAACATTTGATTTTGAATTTTATCACTCGCTCATTGCATATTTCTTCATTACTCTACTAAAGGCTGATTGCAAATATTGAAAAATCCTATAATTACTAAAGCCCTGTAGATCAAATTTGACCCTTCGAACCATGTAAGTGGACTGAAACTTTTTAAGGAATATATTCCCCATAAATTCTTCTAGGAAATCGTTAAAAAATTAGGCTTTAGAACTCCCGTCAGAAAGTTGACAATTTACACTTTCGATCGCCACTATCCAATCAACGTCCATAAAATTGTGACATACAATTCATACGATTAGCTCCCTTACAAAGATATATAACCGTGCCGATTTTCTGACTGCTGCTCTCCAGTGGTGAGAACGTAATCTCACCTCTCTAGAGGGGAGACGGGTGGTACAGTACTGTGTAGAATGGGTCCTCTTCAAGGTGCCACAGCGGGGCACAACATACATACACGCAGATGTGCTACATTAACCTCCGGGCAGTGCACACAGCAGCTCACTGATAGAAGTCGGCTGGGACATGATAGAGTATCTCCCAGGTGCCAACAGCAACCCATGGAAAGCTATCAGTCCTAGCCTGTTCACACCTGTAAATCACCTGTTTGACAGCCCCTCCATTAACATATATGTCAGCATGGATGGGATATCGGATGCCCATTTAGAGTTTACACTCTTATTACTCATTGACCTGACGACAACGGAATTTCTGACCTTTGCCGAGATGATGAAGAGCCTGCTACAGGGTTTCCCCTTCATGACCCCTGCACAGATAAAGGCCTTAAACGAACAGATGCTCGCACTGCAACAAAAAGGAGAGCGACTACAGCGGGAGAGCTGGTATTAATGGAACGCGAGCCTTGCAAGGAGGTGAAGGTTCCAGATACTGGCAGGTCCTCCTGGAGGAGAGTAAGCGGGACGATGTCTTCACATACGACGATGAGCCAGATGTAGCGGAGACCGCGGACGAGGAAGAGCCAGAGAGTAAGCGGGACAATGAGCCAGATGTCTTCACATACGACAATGAGCCAGATGTCATACAGTGGGAAGAGATGTGGCAGAAGTGTAAGACCAAGAAAGCCATCCAGCGGCGGACCTACTATCTTGGTCATAAGATGAAGTTCCAGATGTCATGTCTCAGAAAGCTACTGGCACCCGACATAGTGCTGGATGACCTCTGTCTAAGAGACGTCTGTCTCGAAACCAGCAAGCTGTCACGGTTCATCAGGCTCTCCAAAATGTGCCATTCTAGGACTCATGAGCAGATTCTGCAGGTGATGCAGGTTTAATCTCCAGGTATACTATGGCAAAATCAGAGTGGCGAAAGCAACCAGAAATAAACCCCTCTCTGACGGCTGACGAGGGTGGTACCATCCACGGCTGGCGACTCCAGCAGATAGATACCATCAAACAGAATCTCGGCCATGAGGCAGAAAAGTACAGCACATGAGCAGGCGATATAAGACAGCCTACAACGTCCTCGCGCGTACACCACTGCTGTGGGTGTGATTGGAGCCAGTGCTGGGGTGGCAGCTGTGGCCACTCTCGCTACAGCGGTGGGGGTCATCGTCGCCATCCCGCTGGGTGGCGTGACACTAGCCGCTACTGGGTTGGGGGTGGGGCAGCGGCAGATCACAAGGAGGCTGGAGAAGCATGCTAAGTATGTGGCACTGGCACAGAGTATGCTACGGACTATCGACGAGTCTGTCAGCAAAGCTCTTGAGGATGGCCAGGTCACCGATGAAGAGTACCACCATATATTGAAGGTCCAAGCCCTGTACCGCACGGAGAAACCTAAAGTGCAACAGCAATACCTCAAAGGCTCCAGCAGGCGGGTTGATATGGAGGAGTTAAAAAACGAGATGTTACGGCGAGGTCGCCTCGCTGGTCTGGAGTCCAGACGACTACAAATAGTGTGCTGCCTGTACGGTAGCTTTAAGAACACCAGTATAGATGGCCTTCCCACTGAACCTCACGACATTCATCTGGCGCCAACCACCCCTCCTGGGCACACCCTTGACTGGCCTGAGAGGTCTACTGGATGATATACCAGAGCTAACACCATTCTCCATCACAGTGGATGGAATTGTCCCGAACCACCTCTGTCAAGCCACGACCGCTGACTAGCCGCCCCATCACCAACAAACAACAAGCTCAGGCTGTGACAAGTTGCGAGGTTGGCTCAAACCCGCAAGGCAGTTCTATAAAGTAGTCAGTCACTATAACCGTAAAAACCCAGGGCATCACACGTATCACAAACAAACAACAAGCTCAACTAAAATACAATAATTATAATCTTGATGTTGTTTTACAAATTAATTAATGAATTAATTAATAAAATGAATGATTAAATAAATAAATAATTTATATCTGGCTTGACAAATGAAGTGGGTCATATGGTCTCAATGTGATGTGGTGTCTAACACTAGTGGGATGTATGCTTGCTAAAGTTATCGGTGCAATGTATGTGTGCCAACGCTGTCATCTGTCGATGCGATGTGAGTGTTATAATCTTAGATGATAAGATAACTAGACACGAGATACTACACGCAGTGGCGGCTGTTATCGCTATACAGGTGACTGGTTTGGGTCTACTGGCGGCTGTTTTTGACCGTGGCTGTTATCGACTATTCCCAGCAGCTCGGAACCTCCTACACACAAAACTGATCACAATGAAGGAGCGGTACATTCCTACGTCGAAACAGCATGGTAAGAAGAAATCCCTCTGGCTTAACCATATCACAACACAATCACTCAAATGTAAAAATCGGATATACAGAAGATACAATGAAACAAAGAAAACCACTGATCAAGCACTTTACAGAATGGCTAAAAACAAAAGCATGCAGAAAAGCAAAACAGATGTTTGAACGTAAAGTGGAAAGTTAACGCAAGTGAAATCCTAAAGCTTTTTGAAATTATGTCAAAGGTAAATCTGTCCTACGTGAATCAATTAGCAAGCTATGTAACCCAGCTAACGGAACTAGAACTATGACTACAGACGGTAAAGAAAAATCTAATATTCTCAACTTTTTCTCTGGTATGTTCAATTCAGAAAATCTTTCTACACCAATCATTAGTACCAGTAAACTGACAAACCAAAAATTTCCAAGTGGCATGTAAAATGCTGTGTAATCTTTGACATCTTCATATAACGGAATTTGTCAATATCCCTTGCAAAAATCAAGCTTGGAAAGGAATTTGCTATGACTAGCTTTAATGAATATCTGTTCGGAATTTGACATCGACTCTGCATCAATTAAATACTGAACCAAAAAGGTTTAGCAACACTGAGAATATTACTGTATAAATGTTATTTAACAAAAACAATAAATTGATTCAAATATATTATTTAATTGATAGGTCATTTTCCAATTTGAACAACAGACTCTTAACATTAACCACCGCCGTACATCGCTTTCTCATGCTTCGAATTAAGCACCTGATGTCACGAAGAGGAATCGCATCCCATTCCTGGAGCAGTGCAGCTTCCAGTTCCCGCATGTTGTGAAGATGTGGATGGTTCTCACGCACCATACGGCCAAGAATGTCCCACACATGTTCGATAGGAGACGGGTCCAGTGATCGCGCTGGCCAGTCCAATACCAGAACGTTGTTAGCCTCAAGGAAATCACTGGTGACCCTAGCTGAATGAGGACGGGCGTTGTCTTTCTGGAACATAAAGTCTGCATGATGCTGCATAAAAGGGATGACAACAGGGGCGACAACTTCTTTACAGTAACGTTGAGCCATTAAATTTCCGGGAATCACAATAAGATCTGTTTTGCCATTTTCATGGATTCCAGCCCACACCATGACACTGCCACCACTGAATCTGTTGTGCTGAATGATGTTGGCTGCATCATGACGTTCTCCTAAACGTCGCCAAACCCGTAGCCTACCATCCGCCACATCCACACAAAACCGCGACTCATCACTGAACAAAAGGTGGCTCCATTGTTGAGCATGCCATCGCTGATGAGTTCTTCCCCATGCAAACCGATTCTTGATGTGATGCTCTGTAAGTGGAACAGCAACAAGTGGACGACAGGCATGCAGTCCAGCATCATGGAGTCTGTTTCGCACAGTTCGTGCATGCACTGTAGTGCCGGTAGCGGTGTGCAAATTACGGAACAGCCATGGCGCAGTCTCAAACCTGTGATGTCGTGATGATGTCACTAAGTAGCGGTTTTCTCATGGTGTTGTTGCTCTCGGTCTGCCAGATCGTGGTCGGTCATTAACATGTCCAGTTTCCTGCTCACATTGGCGGAGACGGGAAATGGTTGAGGCGTGAACATTAAAATGTCAAGCAACAGTGCGAACGCTCTGCCCAGCAGCGAGTCTTCCCATTGCTTGATGGCCCTGATTTTCGGGGAGCCCTGGGCGGCGGCCCTTGTTTGGTAGGGTAAACTTTTAAGCGTTTTCTGTTAACGTTAATTAACTGCTTTTGCAATATGGTGAATTTTTGCCTTCGCTACCCGCCAATGTGGGCCAGTGCATGAAAAATGCATTTTCACATGCAGTAAGCGTGCGGCCGAGAAATGCAAGTAATGATTTGCATTTCTTCATGATCAGCTAGACATTACATTGACGAAACATGCCTGCAAATTTGGTTATAAATGGACGCATAGCTTTAATACAACAAACCAAACTTCACTGTTGCTAAACTTTTTTGGCTCAGTATAGTTAGACGATTTAATTTAATAATAGCTGTACCATTTTTAGTTCACCTGGCCTGAAAACGACTTCTTCTCCCGAACCGCTGAAGGGATAGACCTGAAATTTGGTAAATCTGCTTAGGGACCAAGGTCCATTCAAGTTTGTTCAAGGGAAGTTCGTAAGTTAAAAAACATGTCCGCCATCAACCAATCAAAATTTTGCGTTTGTTGGTCATATTGGCTTTTTTGTATTTGATGTATTTTGATGGCGAAAATTGCTTTATATATGCTTATCAGTGTGGCGAGTTCAAATATGCCACTTTAGAGACTCAGATAAACGGTTTGACTGCCATCTTGGTTAGTTTTCCCGCCATCGGCTCCCATAGTAAAGCAATGGGCCCATAGTAAAGCAATGGGGAATTTTTTTAACGACTTCTCAAGAACCACTGGGCCAATTTCAATTATATTTTGGAGGAAGCATTCATAGGGCATAGAGATCTAAGTTTGTTCAAACGAAGTGGATCGATCAAAATCCAAGATGGCCGCCGGCCAAAATGGCTGATTTTTAGAAACACTAAAAAATCTTCTCCAAAACCGCTAGAGGAATTGATTCAAAACTCATAACACATCATCTGTGGCAACGGTAGAGCCAAGTTTGTTCAAGGCAACCTGATTGGCTGATTTGCTTGGCGACCATCTTGGGTGACCTAGTTTTCGCGAAAACGACTTCTCCCGAACCGCTGAAGGGATTGAGCTGAAATTTTGTAAATATGCTTAGGGACCAAGAGCCTTTCAACTTTGTTCAAGGGAAGTTTGTTCATTAAACAATATGGCCGCCATCAACCAATACAAATTTTGCGTTTGTTGGTCATATTGGCTTTTTTGTATTTGAGGTATTTTGATGGCGAAAATTGCTTTATATCTGCTTATTGGTGTGGCCAGTTCAAATATCCCACTTTCGAGACTGCCGGATAAACGGGCTTCCTGCCATCTTGGTTTGTTTTCCCGCCATAGTCTCCCATAGTAAAGCAATGGGCCCATAGTAAAGTAATGGGGAATTCTTTAAACGACTTCTTCTCAAGAACCACTGGGCCGATTTCAATTATATTTGGCAGAATGCAGCCTTAGGGTATGGAGGTCTAAGTTTGTTCAGAGGAAGCTGATCGGCCAAAATCCAAGCTGGCCACTGGCTAAACCAGCCAATTTTTAGAAATGTATTGGGGGTTGATTCAAAACTCATGAAACATCATCTAATGCAGGAGGAGAACCAATTTGTTCAAGAGAACCTGATTGGTCCATTAGCATGGCGGCCATCTTGGATGACCTAGTTTTCGTGAAAACAACTTCGTATCCAGAATCGTTGAACGGATTGGGCCGAAATTTGAGGGATATGATAAGGGACTAAGGGCCGTTAAGTTTTGTTCAAAAGCAGTTGATACATAAAGAAACATGGCTTGTGTTTTCTTGTTATAATTCTGCTCAGCTCTGTAGGGTTCTACTTATTGTTGATGGCCTTTCTGGTTGAAATGCCTATGATGCAGGTGAGCGATACAGGCCCCTTGGGCCTCTTGTTTTCTTAATCATGATTAAGGGAATGGATACGGCGATATGGCTTGTTCAATTATTCCATTATTTAACATGTCCTGCACTTCCGATTTCACAGTATCGACCATAGCATGGGGAATCGGATATGGTTTTAAATGTAATGATTTTTGGTCAGTTAACTTAATGTCGTGCTCAATGAGTGTGGTTAAACCAGGTGTACTCGGAAAGATATCCTAAAATTCCAGGATTAACTTCATTAAGGATGCTTGCTGCTCAATAGAGAGATCAGGATTTATATTTACATTTTGAAAATTTTCTGCAATTCTCGTCTGGAAATTAGCTAATAATTCATCATTATCAAAATCTCTGCATTCAATTTCTGAGTTAATAGCCTCAATAACATTCATTTCAACATGATTTTTACGTTCGTGGTATTGTTTAAGCACATTGGTCTTCTGACCCATTTGTATTCGATAACCATTTACAGCAACTTTCTTAGTTACTCTATATGGACCACACCAACGCATGAACAATTTGTTAGCTTTCGACAGCAACAAGACAAGTATATTTGAATTCACGTTTAATGTTCTCTGTTTAACTTGATCAAAATAATGTTTCTTCCGGACCTGTGATTTGGATACATTTTCTCGCGCTATGCTACAAATAGACAAATAGTTTCTAAGTGATCTCGTAAATCAATGACATATTCATATGTAGTTTTTATATGCTTGTGTAAATCCTCTTTTGTTCAAATTTCACGCACTACTGACTACTGCCATAGGTCCACGAATAGTAGGGCCATACACTAACTCGAAAGGTGTAAAACCAGTGCTGTCTTGAGGCACTTCCAGATAAGCAAATAATAACAGCTCTATATAATGGTCTCAATCTTTGGGATTTTCTATGCATATATTGTGAAGGATTTGTTTTAAGGTGGCGTTCATTTTTATTCGCATAATCAATTACACATAGTTAATTGCGTAATAGATAACAAGTGACAGACTTCTGACATTATAGCCGAGGTTAATTGTGACGCATTGTCGGATAAGACTTCCTTTGGAATATCAATATGAGAGGATATTCTTACTACAGTTTGAGTATCAATGGATGATGCTATTGCTTCTATTACCTGGTCGCAAAATCAATTAATGTTAGAATGTCTATATTTCCATGATTTAAACGAGGTTCGATCAGTCCTATTATATCAATAGCTGCATGGCAGAAAGGAGTATCAATTAAAGGCATACTTTATACAGGTGCCTTAGCAATACGCCCACGTTGAATTGTTTTTTGACAATGATCACATGACTGACAATACCATGGTATGCCAGCACCAAATCTGGGTCAGTAGAACTGTAACAAAATACGATTGCACGTTTTTCCAATACCCAAATGGCCTGCCATCAAAGCTTCATGACCACATTTCATTACTTTTGGTCTAGGTTAATTTCACGTTCAGGGTATTTTCTTATGGGAAAAATAATGGTACCTTAAAACCCTTTATGCATAGCAAATCTGAAGCACTTACATATGCGAATTCTTAATACATTTCATACAGGCCTTAGTAAAAGTCATATCTTGAGATTGTAAACCTATTAAACGCTATGCATTAATATTGGATTTAACAGATTCGGGAACCAACAATGGTTGCAATTTGTCACTTTTTTACATACTATGACTACACATAGTTAGGGCAGTGGTAGTACAAGTTTCATTAGATAATAAAGGTAATTAACTTTGTTTACCTTGTATTTCTACAGCATTATTTACACAAGAATCATTACTTTCTGAATTTCCATAATGTACAATTAACGGCTGTACATTTTCTTGTTCGTTTATGTTCAACTGTTCAGATTTCATAGAGAGGGTTTCTGTATCAGATTTATTATCATACTTTGCAGTTGGTGCAATGGTGGTATTTGCGATATTTCCACTAATGAGTTCGCAAATAGGATCATTTAAACATAATGCTTCTACAACATCAGTGTAGAATGGTGTACAAACACTAACCATAGCCAAAGGAGCGACGTGAATAGTTTTGTCAATCATACTATATTTTTACTCTTTACAATGTTTAGGAATTAATGACCTTTTTATTACGACCCCATTACACCCGGCGGTGTCACACATTACACACACAGGGGGATATTTTCTACGAGACATCAAAAGCTAATGAGCATAGGTATAGTACATCCACACTTTAAATGTGTGGTGCCATCTGCAATTGAACATTTATGCAAAATCGCTTCGTTAACACACGCAGCGGCAGTATTATTCAATACTTATTTAGTTTCATTCATGCAAGTACTAACTACCTTCGCTGTACGAAAGCGGTAAAATGTGGCCTGGTTTTTTGCAACAGAAACATACACGGTGATCTGCATGCTTTGGTGGTGTGTTTGACTTGTTATCATTGTTACGATTTGGATTAGGCGCCCTCTTTATCATGACATTTCTGCGCATTACCTTTTTTCCGAGAGCAGAAGACAGTCGATCTAAATACATTTTTTGGGCAGAGGCCATGTTCTGGATATTATCTGTGCAAATGCCCACACAGACGACACTACATGTCAGTCACATGCAGAAAGCGGCCTCGCACTAATGCTATTAGTCACCCGATGTCTGATGTGCAGATTCTCCATAATATGATTACTGTTATCAACCATCCTATCTCACTCACTACTCGCTAGATAGTCTGCCTCACTAGTTTACATTATTTTATTGAAGTCCACTCTTAGTGTTAACTCAGTATCAGTATCTACAATTAATGTTGCACGTAACATTTTCAGTGGAATAACATAGTAGTCAAGGGGGATGCTCTGAGTTATTGTTCTAAATCACCCATGCGTGACAATGCTAATTAATGCATAATTAATTTAATTAATGGGGTTTTAATTGGTTTTGACAGGTGTAATATGTAATGAGGTCGTGTTGGTCATGTGTGTGTCTGTGTGCTATTGTTATGTTGTCAGAATGATTGGTGTGTATATGTCAGGAGGTCAAGTGCAATTGTTCAGTTGTCCGAATGTTTAATGTGTATCTGTCAGGTTGTGACGAGTTGATCAATACAAGAACAATGGCTACCAGCACGCAGCTAATGTAACGCTATTGGTGTAGGCTGTGCGCTATTGTTTTGGTGCCGAACAATGTCTGTCATCATTGATGAATAATGATGTCCGGCGCACCCTTGTCATGTTTAACGTATTAATTAGGTGGGTGACGCACTCCCTCATGGTTGAAGGGTGTAAAAAGTAGAATATTTTGAAACTAAGCATAATTGTGGCTTCCTGTGTCATTGAACCAGACTTTTGAATAATGGCATGAATGATGCAGGCGTGATTCAAGTGTTAATGAATCTGTCAATAGTGTTCATCACATGCTATTGAGCATTTTATCTTGAACTTTTTGAAGAATAGCGTTTATCCGCATGAACAATGGTGACCACCTGCATGAACAATAGTGCACAGCAGTCACTTATGAACAATAGCGTGCAGCGCCCACTTATGAGCAATAGTGTGCAGCAGACACTTATGAACAATAGCGGTCACCTGCATAAACAAGTGTCCAGCAACTACCTGCATGAACAAAATGTGTTCCCAATCATTTAATTGTGGCCGCATGTTGTGGATTTGTGGCCGCACATTGTGGATTTGCAGATGCATGTTGTGGATTTGCGGTCGCTTGTCCAGATTTGTGGTCGCATGTGCAGATTTGTGGCCGCTAATGTTCAGGTGAAGTCCAAAGTTACTTTGGCGATATATAAACGTACTTAATAATGTTGTATGTATAATCTTATATAAATAATTTTATCTATTCTAATTAAGGAGTGGTCTCTAAAGATAGTAGGGGTTAAAGGTTGAAACATGCGGCCGCAATTTTGTACAGGTGGTCGCACATTTATACATGCGGTAGCATGTGTATGTACATGCACGGACATACATGCACACCAAAATACATGCATACATGTGCGGCCGCACGCATTTTGTGGATTTGCGGCACATGCGGCAGCCGCATGTTGTGGATTTACGGCACATGCGGCTGCATGTTGTGGATTTTCGGCCACATGTTGCGGATTTGCGGCTGCATGTTGCGGATTTGCAGCCACGTGTTGCAGATTTGCACTGCATGTTGCTGATTTGTGGCCGCATGTTGCTGATTTGCGGCCACATGTTGCGGATTTGTGGCCACAGTACATAAAATCCTATAAAATGGTTCAAATTTAATCCCTTTTCTCACTCCAGTTTAAACATCACAAAGTGGCTGGACGTGTATTTTAACTGCCAAGTAGTTAGGTAGACTTAGGCAAACAGAAGGTTTCTTGGAAGAACCTTGTAACTTGAATGCTTGCTAGATATATCCTATAATCAATATACCGAAACGTAAGTGTTTTGAATGTGATTCAACTTTTGATAGGTCAAATGACCTGAAGTGTCATAAGATCCGATTCCATAACGGTGAAGATAGTGAAAATCTAGACAGTGAAGATGAAGAAATGACAGAGATTAAGAGTGAAGATGATGAACCAATGGAGTCGGAGAGTGAAACCGGTGATAACTCAGCGGAGTCTGAGAGTGAAGATGAAGGTGAAGATGAAAAAGAAGCCATAGGCAATCAGGAACTATTCACCATATTCCAAAATATTAAGCAAGTCTTAGACGCTGAACAATCAGGTTTAGAAGATGAGGATGGTGAAGTGAACACAGACCCAAATGATGTAGGCAATGTGTTTATTTCCGCTTATGCTGGTACTTTAGTTGCAAAGTGTATAGACATAATGTCCCAGTGGAGAAGATTACAGAACTCTACGCTCATTAAAATAATTCATCGGGAAGCTAAAGGTTTTATCACCGAGGGGAACTCATACGATGAAGCAATCTTCTCAGCATTTCGAAAAAGAGTGTTTCTGATCAAGAAGTACATAAGGAACAATCTAGATACTGACGATAATGATGATGATTCCGGTGGTGATGGATCTGATCCATAAGGAATCAGTCTACCCATTGATAAATGGATCTCCAGAACATTGACTATTTGTTTATGCTACAGAAACTATATGTTTTATCATATGTAATATTTTCTTCAATGTAAAAATATGGATACAAATAAAACATTGGTTCGTTATGTGCATGGTGATTTGATGATTGTAGCTATATATCCAACCGGGTTCCCCCATACCCTCAATATACAAATCAGAGTGGGTGCTGTTGATGTTGGTGGTAGTAGTGGGGTTGGTGGTTGGTGGAAGTAGTGGGTGGTGGTGGTGGTGGTGGTGGTGGATGGTTGGTGGTGGATGGTGGTGGCAGGTTAATGCTTGGTGGCGGGTGTTGGTGCTGAGTGGTTGGTGGTGGCTGTTGGTGGTGGTGGTGCTAGTGGCGGTTGTGGTGAAGGTGTTGGTGGTAGTGGTGCTGTGGTGGTAGAGGGGTGGTGATGATGGTGGTGGTGTTGGTGGTGGTTATGGTGGTGGTGGGTGTTGGTAGTAGGTGGTTGCGGCCACAATGTCTACACAATGGGTAGCCAGCTATATTATTTGTGTTGTCGGGGCCTCGTTGACTAGGTACTCATAATGCATTCATGCTCACATAGGCACGTGTGCATATGATCGAGACCTTTATTAAACCATCATTGACATACCCTCTGCGAACTGTATGCCATTTTTCACACACCACGCTCTCACAAATTCTGACCACAATGTCTACACAAATGGATAGCCATCAGAGTCAGTCATTCCAATGATAAATATTCAAAAATAGTCTTCTATAGGTACGAAAATATGAATACGAAGAAATTCGATAGGGGTTGGTGGGTGGGTGGGTGTTGGTGGTGGGGTGGGGTTAATGCATGGTGTTGGGTGTGGGTGGTAGTGGTGGTGGTAGTGGTGGTGGTGGTGCTTAGTGGCTGGTAGTGTATGTCAATACTGGTGGTAGTCGTGGTAGTGGTTCAGATTGTGTTTCTAGTGGCGGTTGTGGTGGGTGGTGGTGGTGATGATGGTGGTGTGGGTTGGTGGTGATGATGATTGTGGTGGTGGTGGTGGTTGGTGTAGGTGGTTGGTGGTGGGTGTTTGCTAGCACAATGTCTAGACAAATGGGTAGCCAGCAGAGCCAGTCATTCCAATGATAAATTAAAAAAAATTGTCTTCTCTTGGTCTACAAATGGACATTTTCTATGGGAGAATTGAAATTCTCTTGAAGAAATTCGAGGGTTAAACGGTTAAGAAAGTCCATAGCGCCGATGTAATGGTGTAGCATGAGGTGGTCGCTTAGGGCAGGTTTGACTGAATTATATAGTAAAAAACATGGTTATAGCGTATCACTGCTGTGTAGCCCAAAAGGATATATTTATATTTGTAGTAAACGACTATCTATGATTATGCTACTATGCTCGTAATATGGCTCTTAATTGTTGAAATATAACATCATGAATGATAAGGCATTCGGTCTCCAACCAACCCCCCACAATGCACCTACTCCTGTTAACGGACAATTCCAGGATGATAAAAAGTGTGCTTTATTTGAAAGATTTTTACATGTTTAATGAAATTGCGCCAGAATAATAGCCAGACAGAAATAGTGTAACCAACTATCTCTAGATAAAGTCGGTAAAATTGACAATTTTTCGCACATCGGGCCGCACGTTTAACGACGCCATCCCCGCACCACCGCTATTGCTATGACTGGAGGAGCGACGCCAATAGATGCGCTTATATATTTTAAGGAAGTATACATAAATGATAATAGCAAAAGGGCCGCTGAAGCGATTCCAATGATTCGAGGGTTCCTAAATAGATGCCGACCTCGAGATTAATATGATATAATGGATGTTAATATCGAACAAGAGGTTCAAAAGACTGGAATATATTTAAAAAATCATCTAAGATACGATCTGAGAATATGTTAACCTTTTTTTGGTAAAATTGAGCGTGAGATGTTTTTTGTCTCGCAGACTATCTTTGCGTATTGTCATTAAATTCGGGTGTGCTTAAAGCTGAAAGAAATTGCTATTTTCCTGACACAATTATAATTTTGATCACGTGAATATTGTCAGAGATATCACCAAATGAATTAACATTTTGACATAAAATCTGGGAATTTTTATCGCTCAATATTGTCCGGCAAGCTGTAGTAATTTCAATAATTAAGATATTTTGATGGAATTTTCCCCGTTATGTGATAACGTTGTAAAGCTTCGGCACAGTAAATTTTGTCATTGTAGCTGTACTACTCATTCTGATATGGGATGATGGATAGAGCGCATACTGAAACTTTTGTTTGAAATTTTGCTGGCTTAGTTTCTCCCGCAGTGTATCTTTTGAACCAGTAGGCTGATTATAACATCCCTAGCATTGGATAAATCTTCGAATTTGCAGCTACCGGTAGGTATCCGTATTATTACAATCGGTTCTGTGGTTCCGGCAATATTATCATATCATATGTTTTCTTGGAATATATATTTACACTGCCTGTGACACGCTATAACTGTATCTTGAGGCGGCTGAGTAATTTGACAATGCGCACGTGTCAAGTGTGCCACTTCATTTAACCCTTATCGCATGGTATAAGATGCATAATAGCCTACTTACAGAGATAGTGCCGGGGTACATTTTGAAAAAAAAAGAGCTGAAACGTGTTGCTGTCGTGTTGTTACCAAAATGAAGACATACTGATAGAATAGACAAAATGGAATCTATGCTTCAGCGGTCTAGGAGTTAACGATTCCCCACCGGCTTTGGATACTAGAATTACTTGAAAAACTTATTGGCTTAACTGGGCAATGTCCTAATGATTACAAATTAGCACATGTTAGGCCTCCATGCATATACATATTTACTGTACAGCCTTCGTGCTCGGCAAAGATAGCGTTAGTGCGGGGATGACGTCAGGACCTCGTGAAATCGCGCTCTCGTTGCAAGAAAATGGGGCTGCCCAGGAGATAAAATAATCCCATGTTTACGATGGTATAATTACTCGTATTATTTGCCCATTGTTTTTTTATTTAAGATCCAATATGTTAGTCATATAATAGTCTTTTAAATAAAGTACACTTTTACCCATCCCGGAATTGTCCTTTAATGCATGAACACCGAAATATCAATCTCATGTTATTTGTTCACCAGAATGTGTTTTATGTATGCGAGTTCACTCAAATAATCAAGTGCTAACACTCTACTCCATCACGGCAAGCTTCACGCTCTCATGCAGTATACTTAATGTATCTTATAGTCTGTGATATGAAAGACGTATTTTATGAAAAAACATTCAACAGCGATCAGCAGCATGGTTTCCAAAAAGGGTAATAAAACTAGTAAAATTACTATGTCCGTGTATGTACATACACATGTTGCTGCATATATAAAATTGCGGCCACAACATTTTTTAATAATTAAATGACTGCCACTTTAAAGAATCTCCTTAAATACGATAGATACACGATTATTATCTATATAATATTATACATACAACATCGATAAGTTTACCTATATATTACCCATGTAACGCTGTACTTTGCTCTGATTTTTTTGAAAATTAAATGACTGGGAACACATTTTGTTCATGCAGGTGGCCGCTGGACGCTATTGTTCATGCAGGTGACCGCTATTGTTTCATAAGTGTCTGCTGCGCGCTGTTGTTCATAAGTGGGCGCTGCACGCTTTTGTTCATAAGTGACCACTGTGCACCATTGTTCATCCAGGTGGTCACTATTGTTCATGCGGATAAACGCTATTCTTCAAAAAGTGCAAGATAAAACATTCAATAGCATGTGATGAACGCTATTGACGGATTCATTAACACTTGAATCACGCCTGCATCGTTCATGCCATTATTCAAAAGTCTGGTTCAATGACATGGGAAGCCACAATTATGCTTAGTTTCAAAATATTCTACTTTTTAATACCCTTCAACCACGACGGGGTGCGCCACCCACCTAATTAATACATTAAACATGACAAGGGTGCTCGGGACGTCATTATTTGTCAATGATGACGATGATGGACATTGTTCGATACCAAAACAATAGCGCACAGCCTACACCAATAACGTTACACTAGGTGCACGCTGGCAGCCATTGTTCTCGTATTGATCAACTCGTCACAACCTGACAGATACACATCAATCATTCGGACAACTGAACAATTGCACTTGACCTCCTGACATAAACACACCAATCATTCTGACAACAGAACAATAGCATACAGATGCACACATGACCTACACCACCTCATTACGCATTACACCTGTCAAAACCCATTAAAAGCCATTAATCAAATTAATTATGCATTAATTAGCATTGTCACGCATGAGTGATTTAGAACAATAGCACATAGCGTCCCCCTTCACTTCTTAACGTCATGTTAACCTAGCTGCATGGTTCTCAGTTAAGCGAAATCGAAAAATCGCTGCTTAAATTTGGATTAACCTTTGTACCAACTCCGAAACCCAAAATTGATTTGGATGCAGATTTAGAAAATGGCCTTATTGAAACTTCTGAATTTGGTCACCGCGTCAAATTGGCAGATTTTTTTCGAAACTCGAATGGCAACATTCCACCATTCATTGAGAAAACAGGCTGGGTACCAAATTTGAAACTGGTTGACCCAGAAATCGGTGAAAGTATAAAACTGTATTCAGAGCGTATTAAAAATACAACATTTCCAAATGATCAGCAAAATTTATCTTATGAGCAGCGCCATGTCCTACAAGGGTTATCTAAAAATAATGAAATTGTCATCAAACCTGCGGATAAAGGATCAGCTACTGTAATAATGGATAAAAATAACTATATTAAAGAAGCACATTGACAGCTTAATAATCCGAAACATTACCAAAAGCTAAAGGAACCACTTTGACAAAATAACTGTAGCAAATTTAATGAAATTCTCCAAAAAATGGTTAATAACAAGAAGATAACTGAAAAGCAATTTAAATATCTCTTTGCAAAAGATGATTCAAAACCACGTACATTTTATCTTCTTCCTAAATCCATAAGTCTGTTGACTCGTGGACCAACCCAATGACTCCACCAGGGCGACCCATTATTTCAGATTGTGGTTCAGAATCATATAGGATTAGTGAATTTATCGACTACCATCTTCAGCCAATTGCGAACATACATTTTAGCTATCTGAAAAACACTGAAGACTTCCTAGCCCAGTTCTCTAAGATCTCAGTCCCCCCAAATTCATTCTTAATTACGATGGATGTCGATGCTATGTACACAAACATTGATATCGAAAAGGGTCCAAATTCAATTCGTAGAGCATTTGCCGACTACCCCGACACCAACAGGCCCGACAGAGAAGTAATAGCTCTATTGGAGCTTAGTCTGAAAGGCAATGACTTTGAATTTGCTGGTGAAATTTTCCAACAAATTTGTGGCTGCGCAATGGGTAAGCGTTTCAGCCCAGGTTTCGCTAACCTTTACATGGCAGAGTGGGAAAAGGAAGCACTCATAAAGTGTCCAAATCAGCCACTCATTTACCGCAGGTACCTCGATGACATTTTCATGATCTGGCAACATACCAAAGAAGCATTTAACAAATTTTTTAGCGATTCTGAACAATCATGATCCGAATATCAAACTAAAAGCTGAAATTGATGAGATGTCCATAGATTTCCTGGATGTAACCTTATACAAAGGTATAAAGTATGAAACAACTGGTTACTTAGACTACAAAGTTTATTTTAAGCCAACCGACTCCCATCAACTACTGCACAAGAAATCGTTCCATCCACCGCATACTTTCAAGGGACTTGTAAAATCACAAATAATCCGCTTTCATAGAAATTCGAGTGATAGGAAAAACTTTGAATCATCATGTTCGACCTTATTCAAAGCTCCCAGACCGAGAGGGTACTCTTCTCGGTTCCTACGTAAAATAAAGTCTGAAACCCTGCATAATTTGGAACTCATTCCGGATAATGCCAGAAATTCTCGGCCTACCAAAATTTGTCATAATTGTCCGATTGTAGGTGAAGGAGGGTCTTGGAAATGCGAAAAGAAAAGGTGTAAAGGATAATTTTCTTCCTTACCAGAGTACATTCACATGCTTTCAAAACAAAAGCAAATTTCAAATTCAGTCAAATTTAGATTGTGATTCTAAAAATGTCATTTATTTATTTGCATGCAAATTGTGTCAAAAGCAGTATGTCGGCGAAATGAAAAATCCACTAAGATGGCGTGCAACTAGACACCTCTCAGACATTAGACTAGAGGAAGACACACATGTGGCTGAACATTTTAATCTTCCTGATCATTCAGTCCCTCGTGACTTTGAAATTATGCCTATCGAGCAGCTAGCTACCTCTTTCAGAGGAAACTGATAAACAAAGAAAACTAAGAGAATCGTTCTGGATTAAACAATTAGAAACACAATGGCCTCGGGCCATAAATTCTGACCCAGGCCTATTAGATCAAAGGGAGATTATCCCATTTACTCTCACATACAATCGGAAACATGTTGAAATTGCCAAAATCCTAAAAGATGAATATCACAAATTACAGGAATCTCAGACACCCTTTCAACGAGCGTCCAGTAATTGCATTTAAGAAAAATCCGAATCTACGTGACATCTTAGTAAAAGCCAAACTGAAATAGGTTTTCAAAATACCACTCAGTCATTTATCATTGTGTGACAATTAGGCCATATGGCGTCTCTAAAACAAAAGGACAATCTCAAGGAATAAAATAAACAAGAATTTCTTCAATTTTGAAAATTCTGAGCCAGTGCGTTTGACAATATCATATACATACATTCATACATACATATATATATATATATATATATATATATATATATATATATATATATTATAGCCGCTTTGCACATGGAATAGTAAATTCCACTGGCTGAGTCATTTTGTAATGATGCTGCGATAGCACCATTTAATGCTATGTGATTTTACTATGTAAATATTATTTGATAATCGCTCATTTTTAGGAATGAACAAACAAACAAGATGGATACATGAATGGATGGATTGATGGACGGATACGTAGCCATTCATGTTCCATTTAGACATACTTTATACTAGTTGGAATTGATGATAGTTTGAACCAGTTGATGATGATATTAATATTGGAGTATTGGCTGGTACTTGTCTCCTGATGATGTTGCTAAATAGCAGCCAGCAATGAATGCACACATACATAGCACAATGTTAGAATACTGCTTGATTTTAAATGGTCTATTAGACATAGAAGAGAAGAGATTCAAACAAGCGACATTTTAGATTTACATAATATCTAGCACAGTGTACTTTGGACTGCAATTGGCAAATGAATATTTTAACCGGTTTTCACCTGTCTAATAAGACATCTGTGATTTATACAAAATGGGATATAAAATCGGCCAATCCTTGACTTCTTAGTCTTGGTGCGGTGGTCCAGTGGAAAGATGCCTGGCTGCTGATGCTATGCGGAGTTGCAGAATGGCGGTTCGATCCCCCGACCGGGAGATGGTGATCAACAAATTAAACTAACGGGTGCATCACTGTCGGCTAAGTTAGCACATGGAAATTGAAGCCGCACGTTGCCAGTGCGTCAATAAAATAAAAATACATATACTGCCAGAGCCGTGCTGGAGTCAGAGTACAATAGGCGTAAAAGCCTAGGATTGATTGTGACCGATGCATCCACAGATAGTCCCATATGAATCGTCAGTGTGTCAGTATATCAGAAATGTGAAAGCTGGTCGGCCAATCCTTGACTTATTAGTCTTGGTGCGGTGTTCCAGTGGAAAGATGCCTGGCTGCTGATGCTATGCGGAGTTGCAGAATGGCGGTTCGATCCCCCGACCGGGAGATGGTGATCAACAAATTAAACTAATGGGTGCATCACTGTCGGCTAAGTTGGCACATGGAAATTGAAGCCGCACGTTGCCAGTGCGTCAATAAAATAAAAATACATATACTGCCATAGCCGTGCTGGAGTCAGAGTACAATAGGCGTAAAAGCCTAGGATTGATTGTGACAGATGCATCCACAGATAGTCCCATATGAATCGTCAGTGTGTCAGTATATCAGACATGTGAAAGCTGGTCGGCCAATCCTTGACTTATTAGTCTTGGTGCGGTGGTCCAGTGGAAAGATGCCTGGCTGCTGATGCTATGCGGAGTTGCAGAATGGCGGTTCGATCCCCCGACCGGGAGATGGTGATCAACAAATTAAACTAACGGGTGCATCACTGCCGGCTAAGTTAGCACATGGAAATTGAAGCCGCACGTTGCCAGTGCGTCAATAAAATAAAAATACATATATATATAGTATAGCCGCTTTGCACATGGAATGGTAAATTCCACTGGCCGAGTCATTTTGTAATGATGCTGCGATAGCACCATTTAATGCTATGTGATTTTACTATGTGAATATTATTTGATAATCGCTCATTTTTAGGAATGAACAAACAAACAAGATGGATACATGAATGGATGGATTGATGGACGGATACGTAGCCATTCATGTTCCATTTAGACATACTTTATACTAGTTGGAATTGATGATAGTTTGAACCAGTTGATGTTGATATTAATATCGGAGTATTGGCTGGTACTTGTCTCCTGATGATGTTGCTAAATAGCAGCCAGCAATGAATGCACACATACATAGCACAATGTTAGAATACTGCTTGATTTTAAATGGTCTATTAGACATAGAAGAGAAGAGATTCAAACAAGCGACATTTTAGATTTACATAATATCTAGCACAGTGTACTTTGGACTGCAATTGGCAAATGAATATTTTAACCGGTTTTCACCTGTCTAATAAGACATCTGTGATTTATACAAAATGGGATATAAAATCTTACACAGTAATGACGGATCTGATGCAGGCTTATATTAAGAAAGACTTGCTGGCATTCGGTGCCTCAATACCATGTACGATGTTAATTAAGACATTGTTTTAAGACACAGGAGCCAATATTTATCCCACACTTGTATACATGGTTAAATTTCCATTTCTCTTTGACTTTCCTAATAGAAGTATGTGACTATACATCACTCACTTCTGGGTTTTTTCAGAAATGAGGCAGCATGAACGTGCAGATCAGAGATCAACCCATAATGCACTTTGATTGATAAGAACTCAGTGAACCACAAGCATGCCCATTATATAGTTATAGGAGAAACTTAGTCCCTAGACCGGTCAGCTGAGGTTGCTTGCTTAAGCATTCCAATCTCGCCTGACCAGTCTATGACTAAGTTTTTGACTTCATCACACTCGGATTCCATTGCGGAATTGGAGTTTGATGAAATAATCACAAATACGAATGTTATTGCTAACTACTTGAATATTCGTCATCTTAATTTGGATAGTACCGGATCGATCTGGCAAATATTTCACCATGAGAAAGTGTCAGAATATGATTTGATTGGTCAATATTTAAAGGTAACCAATCAAATGTAAGGAATAGCTAGCATAGTAATTAATTATAAGCATGTGCCTGTGCTTGCTTAATTCTATATAAGACACGTACACAGTACTTAGATTACCTCTCAATGATCATATGATTCTAAGGTCAATCACTATTGTAATAAGAGCTGTCTTAGTACGAAATTGTTGTAGCTATTGAATTGTCAATATTAGTATAGTCAATTATAGAAGTTAATCTGTGAATATTTATCAAGTTATTTCTTCAAGTTATTAAGTTATTTTACGAGTTTAATAAATCTATATTCATTAATTGTTACTAGTAGTCGCATTAGTCTTTCAGTAGGCCATGATTAATGTGTGTAGAGAGAAAGGCAACCTTTCTCCCGAATCTGAATCTTCAAGTCATCAGGCCCTGTCTTTGACCAGTCAACTTCAGAGTCCGGCCGACGGCTCAAGTAAGCTTAAGAAGTATCAAATTTCTTCAATATGTGCGATATACCAGATAATGCTTGGCTCTAAATTGCCAACAGCTACTATTAGCACCCATTCAGAGATATGAGGTATATACATACATATGTGTGGATGTTCAGACTACGTAATGTGTGATTTATCAGATCGTATATCACTCTGGACGCTAATCACTGAATGAGAGCCAGCTAATACACATGTAAAGATATCAGGTATGTATACCCATGTGTAATATACCAAATAAGGCTTGTCTAAATAGACGACAGCTAAAACATTTTAGCTATATGAGTTATATTATATCTCTAAATAGGATGTTCAGGTGCCCTGATCATTCAGGCACCCCAAGTATTATCTCTTCTGTGTTTCATGACAGCGAAGCAGCATCGCTGGCTTTATGCCCCCCCCCCCCCCCCCCCGGCATACCCTACGGACCTCTTAGGTTCTCCGCGGCACTGGGAGTCTGATCTGATCGTATATTGCTCTGGACTGCTGTTTCCTATCTGTCTGATCAGTTGTGCACCCCAAGTCTTATATACCCTGTCTTTCAGAGTGGTGAGACCCGCGAATTGATTGCATTATGGCTTTCAAACGGAGGTGGAATCATTTTGACTCAGGAACTATTAGTCATTCTCTTGCCAAACTACTGCCGACAAAGACATAATCCTTGAATGATATAATGGGCATCCTATTGTACTAGCAATCCTCCAAGATAAACTATTTCTATGGCAATGCTGTGTTGATGCCATTTGTTATTAGCTGATGTAAAGGTCATTGTGACTGCTGCTCCTGTTACTCCGGCAGGTCAACAGTTCGCATGTCCAGCGGCGTTGGCTATTTTGTCTGCTGAGAAATAAACACTTACAGGTTTATGGTCGCATACAAGCACACATCCGTTTGCAACTCGGAAATGTTTTGTCATGTGATGGATTAACATAGCTTAATAGGAGAAGACCTTGAGGACTCAGGAGTCGCTATTATTTGATGACACGACGGAACACTGTTTCATCTCCGTAGTCCATACCACATCAATAGGTACAAAGTCACATCTATATTGAATAAGCCGGATATTCCTTACTCACATCAATGCTCGGTAAGCCTTAGTGCATGGTTGTCACATAACCCGGGTGGTTTCACTAATTATTAACATGTTCATTTTCTTCAGGCATAATTAATAATGACTTATGGGAGTATAGGCCTTAAATTGACGCAGTGCTATATATCGCTTGGATCTGGCGCCCTATTGGGGGCTAGGCTAGATTATATTAAAGCGAACGCATCTATATGTATATAAATAGAGCCACGGATGATGACTTCTAGTTTATGTTTGCATACGGATATCGAAAGATACAGGACTCACGTTTGCAGTCAATAAACTTCGGTTGGTTTATTCAGTTTACATCTTTTAGCGATGACTTAGGTATGAGCAGTCATCAAACTGGATTTGAAGGACCAACACGACGTAGCTATATTCATATTATATCACTTATATGCGCTCTGGAAATTCAGCTGTAAATTAATTAACCATTGACTTATCACAGACAAGAAAGGCCGCATTAAAAATAATGTAAGGGATATTATGTTGACTATTTAAAAATTAATTTGCCTCGGAGCCATGACAGCAACGTGATTCAGTCCAATTAGTTTTAAAATATTCAGCATATTTCCTGTTTTGAAAATGAGACACTGGGATTTCAAGGGTTAAATGGTTAACCCTTTAACACTCATATCAGCCAAAAATGGCCTCTGCAGTGGTCTTGAGAAATGTCAATTTCCAAACCAAGAGAAGACAATTTTTGAAAATTTACAACTGGAATTACTGGCTCGATAACCGAGCCAGCCATGCCAGTGGTAAATTTTCAAAAAGTCTTCTCTTGTTCTGCAAATTGACGTTTTCTTTGAGAAATTGAAATTTTCTCTAAAGAATTTAAGGCTTAAAGGGCTAAAAGACAGTAAATGCTATGATTGTGGGACCACGATCGGATTTTTTGGTCAGAAAATAGCAAACATATTTTAGGATCACAAAATAGTGGCTTGGTGTGACACGTGACTTTGTAATACGGTCAAGCGCTGTTGAACGTCGCTAATCATCACCGGTTATGTTGTAGTTAGTCCGAGTCTGCTCTGACTTAACCCACCCCTGTAACATATATTTGGACAGACTAACGCCCCATCATTCTGTCCAAGTATCTGTCACAGGGGTGGTTTGAGTCAGAGCAGGCTCGGACTATGTTGTAGCGTGCAGTACAGCTCATAAGTATAATTTAACATGTTCCAAAACAAAAACAGAAACATGTTAGAAACGTAGCACAATTTTGAATACGATGTAAGAAATATCCTCTTGAATAATCCGGACTTAATTTGATTGGAAGCCATTGCGACAGTAGGCCGCGGCAACAATGTCTTCTAATCAAATTATGTCCAACATATTCAACAGCATCTTTTGTTTTCTGCTGGAAACCCATTTTCGGAGTTGTACTGTACCAGGTCTTGCTCGCCATGAACGGCAACTATAGAAGTTCTGCTTATTGATATGATGACCTAATCTTCATTCCTAGCCAAATACTCGCCACATATAGAAAAAAAATGGCTAATCAGAGTCTACACAGCACTACCGGGAACATATCTGATATAAGTACTTCTATTAATATCCACCAAATTGTGCTGTCCTTACAGACACCTCTCGGGTTAATGATTGTAATAGTAAACGTTATTGCACTTGTTGTATTGTGGGAAACGAAGATGTCTCAGGACAATTTGCGAATTCTTTTCGCGAGTATGGCCTTAAGTGACGCCGCTACCGGATTCTTATTTATTTTTAATTGTATTATATATTATTACCACGAATTACTGACAGCCTTCACATGTGCTGTGAGATACGGTGGTTTGCAATGGTTTATTATCGTATCATTGTGCAATGTCGCGCTGCTAGCAATAGATCGCTGCTGTACTATCAGCTTTCCATACAAATACCCGCACCTAATGAGACAAGGCCACGCACTCGCAATTTCAATAAGTATTTGGGTCTTCGGGATTCTGATGTCATTTGCTACATTCAGGAGAGCACTTGCGAATTTCAACAAGTGTGAGGTCGTCGCAATAGCTGAACACAAGGAGGTATTAACTGTCATTGCTATAATATACTTTCTAACTCTAATAATACTGTTTGTTAGTTATGCAGTAATAATCTACCATGTTCGAGGACAACTAAGAAAGATTGAAAGCGATATGCAGCATACTGCACGAGTTGCCGATATCACAGGCCACAATAATCCACGCAATGTCGGACATAACCAAGACCAATCGCCTCAATCCTCCTCGCCAACAGTCGCTCCAAGGCCTCCATTACGCACGCGTTATCTTAAAACAGTAACATGTATCCTCGGCTCAGTGTTGGTTTTCTACCTACCTTTGATGTCACTGATGGTCCACTTCGCCCGTCAACCATCTGATATGCACTCACCCGCCTTAGTCATAGCGTTGAACAGGTAAATTGAGCATGCGTATAGAGGTAGAAATATAAATATGGTTATGGCATGCCTTTCGTGTGGTCCCATAAGCAATATGCCAAATTTGGTGGATATGGTTTAAGATTGGATAATATTCAAATTAGATACCGCTATTATTCCAAAATCGGTTATTCACAATAACTCGGCATTTAGACTAATTATAGGCATATGTACATGCGATTCTGTGAAATCGGTAACGCTGTCATTAACAAACATTATAGGCCCTTATTTAATATAATATTAATATTCCAATCCGAAAAGTAATAGATGCATGGATGCAGTACCATGTCCGCCTGCCAACAGTGCATCGCAAAATGAATTAAATAGTCACACAATATTCTGCAAGATAATTCATTGTCCTTCTACATCCTACATGCCAAAATTACATGCTTGAAACGAACGCGGGTAAAAATCTGCAGCTTCGTTTGTGACCTGGTGCTTCGCAGATTTCAATCCTACCGCATGCGTTGTCTAGACAACCAAAAGCAAGGAATACCTTCCGGGTTGGGCCAAAATTATTAGTGTACGCAAATGAGTGTGTATATTATTTTAGATTTGTCTGTCTTTCTGATTCATTTCTACCAGCGATTTCCACTGTACTGTAGTGACGATGTTTGTAATCTTAAGTGCTTAGTTTCAATGTACTCGTTTTATAGTATTATAGTAGTTGCCAGATTAGGATGGGATAGCACGTGTACGCTCGCCTCTGCGTGCGTACGTGTGTTTATAGCGTCTCTAACCACACCTCCTTTGTAAGATTAGTAATTCTTATATTTTATTAGCTCCCTGGAGGTCAAGTGAGCTATTGTCGTGGCGACTATCCATCGTTTGTCCATCCATTGTCCACCAATCTTTCCACCCGCTGGGAAGTGTGCCTCTTGACTTTCAGCAACGCATTTAAAAATCTTTACTGAAGCTGGTCGGCTGCTTATTCAGATTGGTCGATTATTCTGGTGTCCATCTTGGTGGACCTAGTTTTCACAAAAAAATGTCTTCTCCAGAAATATTAGCGGAAGGATGAAGCGATAGAACTGAAATTCAGACAATATGATGAAGGTCTAGAGGCTACTCAAGTTTTCTCTAGGAAATTTGATCAGTTAAAACATGCTCATCAGCGAGCGTCTTACTTGGTGGAGTCTTGATAAATAAGAATGTGAAGATTTTCAATGTGTTTGAGCGATTCGTTCTACAACTATCTTGAAATTATGTTTGGCCGGCATTGGCCTATCACAATTGAGCATTTTCGTGCTAAATGGCAGTGTGTTTGAATTCCTGAGAATGTGAATTGGACACGCAAATATTACTGATCGGTCAGTTTGACAACGCTTCATGAGTTTCATAACAAGATTATACCCGAAGTTTATAATGATAAGTGAGTAACTCGACCTATAATACTAACAGCTAACTTACTTATCAGCTCATCTGGCCAGAATGACCAAGTAAGCATATGCCATGACGACCGTCCGCCGTCCATTCGTCATCCATCCGTCATCTATCCGTCAACTTTTCCTTTAAACTTCTTCTCAAGAACGCTGGGGCGATTTCAGTTTATTTGACAGGAAGCATCCTTGGGGTATAGGGACGCAAGTTTGTTCAAAGAAAGCCGATCTAAGGGCCAACGATTTTGACTGATTTTTATCAATATCCTCAAAGGTGCATATTCACTCCAAAATGCTTGAAAATAAAATTGTTGGAGTTGTATACTTTTAGAAGCTTAAATTGTGTACCGCGATGTAGTGAAACTAAATAAAACTTAGCATATGACGATTTCTTTCCATATAAATTAATATAACTTCTTTAGTTGTGAAGTTAAAATAGGGAATCGTGTCTCTAATTCAATTTCAACTTAAAAAATGATATTAATTTATACTTAAATCTTTGCAACCGTTGAAGTAATGGACCAATCAGAATTTTTTAATTGATGGATTTTGAATCTGAAATTGATTTTATATTGGTTTTTAGATATGCCACTTTCGAAGCTGATAGATAAATGAATTGGCGGCCATCTTGGATTTCTTCCAGCCAAAAACTCCTATAAGCCTAGTAGGCATACTGCAATAGAGAATTTCAAATGTCATCTCGAGGAAAAAATGGACCGATTTTAACCAAATTTGGTAGGGAACATCCTTGGGCCAGAGAGTTCCAAGTGTGTTCAAACACACGGCCAATTTAACCAGTGGCCATCTTGGATTTTGGCCAATTTTTGGAAGCATCTTTAAAAATCTCCGAAATCGCTGAAGGGATCGGGCCGAAATTTGAAAAATATGATTGGTGGACTAATGGTAATTAAAATTTGTCCAATGGAAGTATAGCAAGTTAAAAACATGGCCGACATATTGGAGTCTTTTGTTTGATGGACTTTGAAGCCGAAATTGACTTTGTTTAGGTTTTTGCGTAGCCTATGCTGATTCAAGAGTTGCTACTTTCAAAACTGTTGGAAAACTGTTTGACGGTCATCTTAGATATTTTCCCGCAAAAATCTCCTACAGTAAAGCAATAAGAAATTGAAAATGTCTTCTCGAGAGCCACTGGGCCGACTTTAACCAAATTTGGTAGGAAGCATCCTTCGGCCATAGGAATCTAAGTTTGTTCAAACGAAGCCGATCGGCCAATTTGGCCAGCGGTCATCAGATCATGGATTTTGGCAGATTTTTAGATTTATTTTGTTCAATGGGAGCACAGTAAGACATAAGTCTTATACACGTGTCTCCCATACATACAAATACAATCCATTAATAAATACATCAAGATGGGGTATAATAAAACATAATTAAATAGTAACGTATGTAGGCCTATAACTAGTTAATTGATAATCTATATCAGCCACTGATTACAATTTTCTAGGTAGTTCGCACGCTTACGTATGTATACGTGAATATGTGCGTGCGTGCGTACGTATTGGCGTGCTTGTGTGCATGATGCGCGCGCGCGCGCGCGAGCGAGAGAGAGAGAGATGGAGGGAGGGAGGGAGGGAGGGAGGGAGGGAGGGGGGAGGGAGGGAGGGAAGTAGAGAGCGAGATAGCGAGAGAGAGAGAGAGAGAGAGAGAGAGAGAGAGAGAGAGAGAGAGAGAGAGAGAGAGAGAGAGAGAGGTTGGGATGGGATGGGTTGGTATGTGTGTGGGGGTGGGGGAGAGTTAGGGAAAGAGAGACAAAAAGAGAGGAGAGGGGAATATGAGAAACAGGGTATAAACTAAGAATTTGACAAGAGTGAGAAAGATAAGGTGAGGAGCTTATTAACCCGTGACGCAGATACCGCCATCTTTGTTTACCGCGTATCGCGCGCATTGCACTATGGGACTGTTTGGGGGGCAGTCGATCGTGCGGGCATAAACAAATGCACGTGAATGTATGGTTTTATGATCATATCAGCCAAAAATTACTTCTGCAGTGGTCTTGAGAAATGTCTATTTGCAGACCAAGGGAAGAATATTTTTGAAAATTTACCATTGGAATGACTGGCTCGATAACCGAGCCAGTCATTTCAGTGGTAAATTTTCAAAAATGGTCTTGTCTTGGTCTGCAAATGGATATTTTCTTTGAGAATTTGAGGGTTAAAGGGTTAAACAGAATTGGCCTTCTCCGAAAATCTCCCCTTGCCCCACCCATGCAGCTTATGGCCCCGGGCTGGATTCATGAAACATACTTAAGCATAGGAACATGCATAATGATTAAGTGTTACTAACAAATGCAGCATTGTGACTGGGCCATAGCTGATTGTCTACTTTACACAAGGTAAACGTTAGGTATGTTTCGTGAATATGTAACACCCCACCCCCACCTACCCACCCATTCATGGACACTATATATATATATATATATATATATTATTTACAAAACAGACACCTACACATCACAGGATTATAGTATGTCCCATCAGAACAGTCATTCCTGAAAGCTTGATTAATCTACCCCACCCCCCTCCCCCTCCCACTAGCAACAACACCCCACCCAAACACACATTATTACTTATTAACTATCTATGG
Organism: Chaetoderma sp. LZ-2023a; assembly: GCA_034401795.1. Taxonomy (NCBI): domain Eukaryota; kingdom Metazoa; phylum Mollusca; class Caudofoveata; order Chaetodermatida; family Chaetodermatidae; genus Chaetoderma; species Chaetoderma sp. LZ-2023a. The sequence continues at coordinate 113,981,107 of CM067367.1, forward strand.
CAATATATGAATAAATAATTGTCGAAATTTCCTCATTCTTGGCTCAAGTCTTCCTAAGACATCCTCTAGCTATTTGGTGTTTAAAAATCAATCATTTCAGGTGATCTATGGTCGTTTTTTAAATGATTTATTTGAAATTGGCTGGAGAACGCCCCCCCCCCCCCGCCCCCCCCGCCCCCCCCCCCCCCCTGTATAATCAACACAACTCATTGACGAATCAGGCAAAAATACACGATTTTCTGAAGTAATTTATTTGAAATGCGCTGGAGAACGCCCCCCCCCCCCTATATAATCAATGCAATTCATTGAAAAATCAGGCAATAATACACACGTTTGATAGCGCCGTCGTGCGTATACTGTTCGTCAATCTCCAACCTAAATTATTTGCTTAAATGTCCAATTTTAAATGTCCCCTTTTTTCTGCTTAGGACCCCAAAATAAACCCTTTTCACGGCGCTTATGCTTTTCAGATTGTAGGCTAATCCTGTCCTATATACCGTTCGTCAATCTATTTGGGAAATCTGCTTTACGCGCCATGACAAAAAAAGCTGCATAATTAAAATATAGTTTTTAATAATTTAATTTTAATTAAATAATGCATTTAAGATGCATGTTTTGTGAAGCAAACTCAACAATTATATTTAAAAATCTGGCAATAATGTCAGCGCTGAAAGATCGTCGGCGGCTAATACTGTTCGTCAGTCTCTCCCCCGGAATGCGTATTTAGCGTTCATTTTCAGTTTATTTCAGTTTATTTGTATCTAATATATGAGTAGGGTACGTGTATATTTTAGTTAAGTATCTCAATATAATTGTATTCGCTTTAAAATACGTGTCGTGGAATCTCTCCCCTATTCATTCATAGGGGGAGAGAAAGACGATTATAGCCATTACTACACGCGGCGTTACTGGCCGACGTCATTTTAATACACACTGCCCCAAAACGCTCCCACAATACAATGCCGCTTCGAAAGTTCGCACGAGTCACGTGGTTATAGGGATCCAAGTTTGTTCGTATAATGTTGATCGGCCTATTTGGCCAGTTGTCATCTTGCATTTTGACCAGATTTTTAAAACATCTTAAAAAATTTCTCCTCCAGAACCGCTAAAGGGATCCGGCCAAACGTTCAAAACATGGGCTCTATCGACAAATCAGAATTCAGCGTCTTGGTGGACATATTGGCCCGAATTTTCGAAAGGTGTTTATCTCTTAATCGTGTGTAATTTTGCTAATCGTCCGATGATCATCGGATTAAATTTAATCGGAATTTTCGAAGAATGTTTGTCCTACCCGCGTGTAAATATCTGCAAGTAATTAGACACATGTTCATAAGTAACAAAAGAATAAATAATCGTCCGTTGGGGGTTGTTTATCTCAATATAGTCAATCGTTTCGAGCACAGTCAAACACTCAAACGATTGCAATGGACGCGATACACGTGTTAGAGCTTGCCCAAGATGATTTGGAAGAGCACCGAGAGGGTCTTGGAAGAAGGCACTTGAGAGTATTTCGGGACAGAACGAACCCCCTTGAGGAATATAATGATGTTCGGTATTTGGAAGAGGCGGTTCCCATGTGTTGGTAGCGGCAATTGTCTCCGTTGTTCAGTAAGTATAACTGCATATATTCTAGCTATATGATTTACATGTCTTGAATGAGCATAGTTATACACAGGTCAATATTTAGGAGGTCATATTCTCATGTCATGAAATTCATTGAATACAAATACAATACAAATCTATTACAAAATAGTTATCTATTTCCAGATTTATCGGATTCTTTCAAATAAATTCAAATTTGTATTCAAAGTTTCATTTTATATTCATGTACAGTGAAATCTGTTTATAGCGACCACTTCTTGAACCACTAAACGATGTTTCTAGAGAAATGTGTTCGATGAATATAGATAATTCATAAGGTTATTTGCTTTTGAGATGACAAGATGATGGCCCTTTACGACCACCCAGCTTAAAGAACCACCATCATACATATTACAAATAAAATTTCGGCTATATCAGATTGCTAGTCTTGGAGATAGTTATTGAATTCTATCTGGCCACGATTAGGGATCTTTGAAACAGCAGTACGATCGAATTCTGGAAATTCTCTTATGCTATAGAATTATTTATTGATTTGCAGCAAAATCGAAATCTTGGTCAACCCACCGCAACCACCCCTCCCATGCACACCACAGTGCACCAAGCTGTCAAATTCTTGGCCTTTATGAGACGCTACCAATGTTGCTCAAGTTGAAGTTAATGCATATATGCTTCTATTTCTCTTATAGCTGGACCACAACATGACCATCATTGTGGCAACAGCCTGCCTACACAATCTGGCTAAGCGGCGGAACGATCCTCTCCCAGATGACGAAGTGGCTGGCCAGTATGAGGATCTCGCTCAGCAGGATAATAGAGTAGAGGTCGACATGCGAGGAAACCTATTTAGAGAACGGTTCATGCGGCAACATTTTGAGTGAGTAATTAGTTACAAAAATTCGGTATATCTCCTAATTTGCTTAATGGAATGCAACTAAATTTATCCTCTTAATTGCCTCTGTGATATCGTAAGCGATGATGTGCAATTTTAGCGTCAAAGGATCTAATGACATTAACATGAACTCCATTGAAGTGGGTTGGGATGGTTGGTGTGGGGATGGGTAGGTCAGGAAAACATAGGGATATTTGTACATTTTGGTTTCCTTTATTTCACAATATTGTAGGTCTACTATAGGTCAAGGCACAGTCTTTTACGTTTCTCATTGTAATATGCATTCTTGCTGCGCGCCGCCTCTTGCTGTAGTGATATCAATTTCATCTTTGCCTCATGTTCCTCTTTCAGGTAGCGCAATGCTTCATCAGCTTTCTTCAACACTGGTGATGAGGTTTTCCTGGTGTTGCTAAAAGAAAGAAGAAAGGAGCTATATGTGATATCGCGCAACCCAGCATGCACGGTTGAAATGTTGCATTCATGGTTCAGTCTAAATATAGTTGTTCCGGGAACCAAGTCAAGCCAGAAAGATTGTCAATATGTCATTGTATGAGAGTTATGCTTACCCAGAAGACGTGTTATTCTGCGGCAAAGTGAAAATTGAATCATAGGTGGCGTCATTCGCGGCGGGCGTCTCGGCGGCGTCATTCACGGCGGACGTCTCGGCGGCGTCATTCACGGAAGATATTTCAGCGGCGTCATTCTCGGCTTCAACTGTTATCGTGCCAGAACTGCAAGATGGATATTCGAAAGCATAATATTTGTCATTCGAAAGCATAATATTTGTCATTCTAAAGCATAATATTTGTCATTCTAAAGCATAATATTTGTCATTCGAAAGCATGTATGGTATTCTTTAAAACATTCAGGTGAGCACAACTAAAGTTCGTATTCTTAATAAATTTCGTGAAATTGCAGCAATACAATGCTACTCTCTGCTAATCGCTTCTCTTTGTTAGTTAAAAAAAACAGCCACATCCATGTAAATGCCAACTTTACTGACTATGCCGATTCCATTGCTACAGTAATCCAGATCATCCATAAACATGGCACCTATCTTTCAAGCCTAGTCCTGTCTGATAGTCCAACGGTGGCCTTCGTAGACAGGAGTGACGGTATATATGTATATGTACCGCCCCAATATCCAAGTTGCGCCGTTGACCAAAGGCACAGCGACGTTGAACAAAGGCGTAGCGACGTTGAACAAAGGCGCATGCGCAAATATCAAATTGGATATTGGCGCTGCGTCTATGACGCGCTGATATCCAATTGGATATTGACGCTGCGCCTTGGTCAACGGCGCAAACCTGGATTTTTGCGTGTTACATATATGCATGCCATTAAATTAGCACGAGATCTTCCCCACATTTATCGATTTCCGGTCACAAAAGGCTTCCACTGGCCCAGATGGCAGATTTGGTCTAGTGGCGTTTGTGGTTTCGATGATAGGCGAAAATCGTCAGATGTGGTCTGGATCTCATGTTTATTATTTAGCTAGCACTGGATGAGAGGTAGCTTACCTGTTTGAAACGTCTGTAGCACTTGTCGATGGCATTGTAGAGACACTTGGTCGAGGAACATCAATATCATCTGGCACGACACTCGCGACATTTGCCTGCTGGTCAATCGTAGCAGAATCATCATCATATTTGTTATGAAATTGCTGTAAATCATCTACAATTATGTTTAAAATCTGTAAAATCTCCTCGTCTATATCACCAACGATAGACTTGCCGCCACCGGTCTCCAGAATATCAACCTTCTTCTCTCTCGCTTTGGCCTTTGCCTTGGTTTTGAATCGTCTCCAAAGCTCCTTCAACTCGTTAGCGGACGATTTGGCTCTATCTGGAAAAGCTGCTTGCATGTCCCTTGCAATTGCCTCCCATGCTGCTTGTTTCTTTAAGTTCGATTGTGTGTCGCATTTTTTACCCTCTATTACACTTTTCCGATTTTTTATGAGCTCGATCAACATCATTCGCTGATCTAGCGAAAAGTTGTCACTTCTTTTCCTCGCAGACATTGCTAAAGTACTACGTGTATGTGAGCCTAAATGATTTACCATGTGCTGTCCACGACGAGAAATAAACCAGTCGAACTGCTACCGAAATAATGCGTGCAATATCCACATCTCCCACACCCACTCACACCCACCGACGCACACATGCGCATGCTCATACGCACAGGCACGCGCATAAAAACCATACACATGCACATGGCACCTCCACATCTACCTATACACGCACGCACGCACGTACGCACGAACGCACGCACGCACGCACATTGCCATTACTGTCTGTATGTCTGTCTGTTAAGCTATCTAAATTATTTGCCAGCGCTGTCCAGCGAGGAATGGACGGGCCAAATAGCAGACTACACAAGTAGCGCATTGCCGAAATAAAGCGTGCAATACCGAGACAAAAGAATCACGGTCGGCGCTCTCGAGTTACACGGTGTCAGCTAATAAGCGGATTTTCTCCGTACGAAAATTTGGTTTAATACAGGTATTTTTCTAACCCTGGTTAAAACCCTATTTAAGGGTTAACCCCGTGCAAGATAATCGCACGATGATCACCGTTCGAAAATTCGGGCCACTATGTTTTTTAGCGTATTGTTATTTAAAAATTTCCACTTTATAAAGTGTCGGAAAAAAACGGGTTGGCGGCCATCGTAGGTTTTTACCTCCATAAACTCCCATAGTAAAGCAATGGGGAATTTAAAATGTCTTTTCGAGAAGCACTGGACTGATTTAAACAAATTGGTATGACGTATGTCTTTAATATTTAATAAATATTCTGAACGGAATATTTTGAAATGAATTTGACTGAGCGCTGTTGCTGCCATAGACAGCAATAGCACACCACAGTCAAATTAGTTTCAAAATATTCAACAGCTTACCGATATAGTCATGTATCTCAGGGATCGATCGATCCCAACACAAGCGAGGTATGGGCGGAGCTTAGCCAGAGATGGGCGGGGCACAGCTGAAACGGGAAAGGTCCATTCTGGCCAAAAACTTAGGGTTCTACTTATCTTATTGGCGATTGCGTTACAGTTCTTATGTTCCGTGTGAGTAATACGGGCCCCTTGGGCCTCTTGTTTTCGTTAAATATTTAGAAGGTAACAACACAAAATGTCAGCGGTCGTATATGCTATTACAATCTAAACATAGAGCCGTAGCTTCGTTCTATGCCGAGAATACAGCTATCTCGCTCCCGTTTAGCGTAGGAGATCTCGCTAGAACACGAATGATGATATTACTGTGATCAGCGGGGAAGTCTTATGGCAGTCATTAATCATTTGACAACATTTCACCCAGTGTCGTAAAGATACACATCCCGGATCGCAAAGAGTGCAGAGCTTCGGCTAATGACTAGTAATGTGCGTGCGTGCGTGCGTCCGTGCGTGCGTGCGTGCGTGTTATATGCCAAAGAATTATCATTCTGTATTGGGATGAGGATAAATTGTGAATTGAATCTAAAGAAGACTTGCTGCGGAATACTGCTCCAAAGAAAGTCATGGAGGTGTATGAATCATCCATCAATTCAATAAAGAACTCGGCCTTCCGATTTTTAACTCGACGTTACGAAGTCAAACGAGCTATTGCGATACCCTGCACGTCGTTCGGCGGCGGTGGCAGCGGCGTTGGTGGCGGCGGCAGTGTCGTCGTCGTCGTCGTCGTCGTCCAATTTGCGTTTAGCTCAACGTTTCTGTTTATATTTCATGTTTGGTTAATCATACTGGACCCAAACTTGGGCACACGCTTCCTTATAATGACTCGCAGATCACAAAATAACCGTGAGGACAAAAGGTCAAAGGTCAAAGTTACTGTGACCTAGATAAAATCCTTTTTTCAACTTTAACATTTTCCGTTTAGCTCAACTTTATTGTTTATATCTTATGTTTGGTTAGTCATACTGGACCGAAACTTGGGCACATGCCTCCTACACGGCATCACACAATGATGTTGACTCAAGAGGTCAACGTCATTGATACACATGCCAACCATCTGTCGTTCGTCGTCCTTCCGTCAACTTTGTTTTATAACGCTACTCCTCAATTTCGACATAATTTGGCTGGAAGGACCCTATGGGGGGGGGGGGGGGGGTAGGCTTCAGAATTTGTATACAGAATTTTGCTTCGCCCTCCTTAATTAGTGGCCCGAGTTCAACGACACTTGGGTGGAATGATCCTATCACGGTAGGCTTCAATATTTCAAACAAGAATGTTGATTGGCCATCTTTAATTTTTCGAAAATTATCCATAATTTCTATTGGTATTTAAATGCAAATGGTTCAAATGCTAATGATCCAGGTGAGCATTACAGGTCCTTGGGCCTCTTATTGATAAGGTTAAGGTTAATGATAAGCCTTCTATATTTATTTTATGATTAAAGTCAAGCTTCATAGTTCTTGAAAAAATCGTAAAGTCGAGCTTCATGGTTGCATTGCAACGTCATTTCTGGTTTTAAAATGTGGTGGAATTTATTTTTTAGTCTCTATACACAGCGTGTCCTTGAAAAATTTAGATATCCTGTCCGAAACCAAGTCGCCTACATGACGTTTAAACTCCAGTTTAAGTGGTATTCAAGTGATAGTCTCAAATTCTGCAAAACCTAAACTAAAAGAAATTGATTTATGAGCTGATGTGTACACATAGATGTAAGATACACACACATATTTTTGGGGTGCGGTATGCCAATGCTTTGATGCGCTGGTTTACTATTATTATCATTATTATTATTATTATTATTATTATTATTATTATTATTATTATTATTATTATTATTATTATTATTATTATTGCAGTTCATTCTTTTTGGTGGTGCTCAACAGTTTGGTCAACCCCTTGTTGTACACTTGGAAGATACGCGAATGCCGACTGACCTGTTTAAAGTTGTTCTGTTCGTGTAGCAAGTACTGCCAGGCAAAGATCCATGCCTTGAGGGAGGACATTTCTTAATTAATATAGCCTCATGCCCCCTTTTAGCTAATTGTAGCTGTGACTGTGAAATTGTACAGGGAAATCCACAAAATGTTCAAAGTTGTGTAGAAGCCCATATACTTTCACCATAACTACATAACCGTAGTAAAGGGGTGAGATAGATGCAGGTGATTCTTGATTCTCGTGGTGTGTGGCTTGTACAAACCCGTCCACCAGAACATGCTGCTCTTTTCCACTCCATATATGGGCAATTAACGTACGCCCGAACCCCCCCACCCCCTCAATCATTGGCATAGTATGGGGATCAACATTGGTCAGTTTCCCCCGGGTGCCGAGTTCAGTGTAGCATCGGGATATGGGGTGGTGGATGCACCATAAAGGCCATTGGAGCTGGGTTTGCCTCCCTGGCACCCGGGAGCCAATAGCACTTATTACACCACTGTAGTGAAGCTTAGGGTAAATCCAATTATATATCTATAAAGCATATGAGAACCCTCTTTTGAAAAAAGTAATTTTCTAGCAATAGGCCCAGGACTGAGAACTCGTGAAACTAGATGGAAAATATTGCTTTTTGAAAAAAACAACCCTGCCTTGTCTTGAAACAAAAGGTTATCAGTCTTCAGACGACTGAAGAGGTGGTGTGGTTATTGCCTACAATGTGTACAACATTGAGGTTATCAGTCTTCAGACGACTGAAGAGGTGGTGTGGTTATTGCCTACAATGTGTACAACATTGTAGGCAATAACCACACCACCTCTTCAGTCGTCTGAAGACTGATAACCTCTTGTATTTCATTAAAGCCTAAAAAAGCCTCGTCTATATTATCTCCCACTTATAGAATATCCATACATTCTTAATTTCTGAAATGATTGAGAATACAAATCTCTATACACGAACAGTTGCCATCTGTCTGGGATAGTAATGAGGCGCCATATGCAGTGACTGCGCAACATTTAATGTTGACGATGTGGACTTCATGGACGAAGAAAAGAAACCATTTGACGAACTTTTACCAATCACTGCAAGCAAACTAAAAATTGAGAATCTCTGAATGAATCCAAAACAGAGTTCACCCACATATATCTATCTACAAAGCATGAAACTAAGGAAAATGATGATCCAGTTCGGGCATTGAACCATGGAGGAAAAGTAAAATGCTGGGCTCATGGCTTTGCATTAATGTTGATATTGCTGCACCCTGCATCATGTGGAACATAGCTTTCCAGTCCATCTGGAAGCTATGGATTCGTAGATCATACATTCCCTGGACAAAAAGCATTAGACTGCGTTTATACAATGCAACTTCCGTATCCTCGATGCTGTATAACCGTAGCAGTTGGGCAGATCCAAAGGCAACTCTGCTTGATGCCAGCTACCGCAAACACCTCCACACCATCACTGAACACCGATGGCCAGACAGCATAATTTCCAACGATGCATTATACAAGATGTGTAATACATCGCCACTGTCCACAAAAGTCACAAAGCAAAGATGGTGTATATTTAGCCATGTGCTAAGGATGCCAGAAGACACACCAGCACATGGAGCCTTGGAATTCGCCCAATTGTGAGTCAGCAAATATAAAGCCAGGAGAGGATGGCATTGCATAAATATGTTAAGCATGCTGTGAGGTGACCTCAAGAAAGTAGGACTTGGTACCCTCAACTCGAGAATCGACCTGAGGAAGCGAACGATGTTGGTTGAGGATAAAGACATAGTGGTCAAAAGTGAAGAAGGGCTGATTACAGCTGTAGCATGTTTCTACTAATACAGCATCAGAACACAGTAATCATAGATGCATATAACATTTAGTTGTGGTCTGTTTTCACGTTGGTATAGCCATGTCGATGGATGCAACACGATCAATGATGGATCTAAAAGACATGGTCCAAGAGCCGTGGTCTGATTACGAATCCCAACCCCGGTATGTGGCCTGTTTTTGCTCCATGAGTACTAGCTTGTGGCCTGTCTTAAGTTGCTGCTCTGAGTGTGTACTACTTTAGTCTCTTGAATGCATGTAATATCGATGTTACAGAGTTTACAGTCTGCAACTAAGTTTTGATTCTTTGATTCAGCAGCAGCAGCAGCAGCAGCAGCAGCAGCAGCAGCAGCAGCAGCAGCAGCAGCAGCAGCAGCAGCAGCGGCAGCAACAGCAGTCAAATTAGTTTCGAACTATTCAACAGCATTTTGACACAAACGTACAGTAAGTAATTTGTTATATTTGCGGGTTGTAGTAGTCGCCATAGTAGTAGTAGTAGTAGTACTACTACTACTACTACTACTACTACTACTACTACTACTACTACTACTACTACTACTACTACTACTACTACTACTACTACTACTACTACTACTACTACTACTACTACTACTACTACTATTATTATTAGTAGTAGTAGTAGTAGTAGTAGTAGCAGCAGCAGCAGCAGCAGCAGCAGCAGCAGCAGCAGCAACAACAACAACAACAACAACAACAACAACAACAACAACAACAACAACAACAACAACAACAACAACAGCAGCAGCAGTAGTAGTAGGTTAGACCTGTCATTCTATCCATGCACAACTAGAAAATGGAACACCTTGCCAGAAAGCACTGTCTCATCAAAGACTATTGAGACGTTCAGAAGCTCACTCCAACTGTCGCTGTAACTCCACCACAGCACTGGAACACTCTGTCAGGAAGTCGTGCCCCTGCCTTGAGGAGCCTGATGAAATGGGCTTCTTTAAGTGTTTTACCTAATTTCTGGACTACCAAATAATGTACCTAACTTAGCCAGAATCTCGCTGCTGTAGGCCACTTTTCCAAGTGGGATTAGTGTCAGCTTGGCTGTCCCATGTAAGGATTTCATTATAGCCTGCAAAACAATGTTGTCATGAGTGATTTTTAATGCGATACAATGCACCTCAAATAGCCAGACATTGTATGACGTGTCATTCTTTTGGGGTGGGTCATCACCTGAAAATAAAGATAGCTTGGGAATTTCATATGAGCATGGCATATTCATGGATAGAGTGTTATTATCACGTTTCTCTACGCCATGCTCATCGAGTTTCCTGTAGAGAAACCTGTTCCTAACCCCAGGAAACCCAGGTGACTGAAACGTGAATTTGGGTTTGGTGCCAGCATCGCCGTGGTTAATCCCATGTGAACGAACATCTGATTGGTGTAGATTAGGCTTAGGCATGCTAACAATTGGAGTGGCAGCTTGCTTGACTTGATCAAACTTCTACTGCATCATCACCACATCAACTCTCCTTGAGAATAGAATAAACTGGCCCTCCGCGATTCGTCACACATGCCACAATGGTTTATTAAAATTCAGTTTGAGCAATCTGGTGGTATCATTTTCCAATGACTTCCTCTGACACTCAGGAGGACAGGTGATACTATTGTTCATCTCCGTTTAGTTTGGGACCCATTAGATGCATCACATTGACCAGCGAATGTGTCAATAGGTTGATAAATCATCTTATATGCGAGACTGATCCTGCTCTTTTGATCGCTAGATTCCAAATTCCTTCCTAATAGGCTCATCTAGCAGAGTTGCGCTAGTGGCGATTCCACTGATCTTATTTGTAGTTATCTGTAGTTATTCACTCTCATAGTTGCATCTAACTTCTGAGGCTCGGTCATGCAGGCCTTTGAGGATGATGCATACCTGTATCTTTGTTGAACACTACCTGCAATGATGGATGTTGCATAGTGCATCCTTTCTGAACTAACTTCTCATCTCATTCCTACTTGTTATCTAGGCCTGAGAAATAATATCCTCTGTGGCAAGGTCACGCTGGTAAACAGATAGTAATTCTCATAGTCACATTCAGGTGATCATCTTTGAGGTGTCAGTAGATATTCACATTTGTCTATATTGGCATTATGCTTACTGATTCAATAGTTTCTCATTCATTATGAATTCACTCCAATACTATCCATTTTGGTTGTTTAACACGTCCACTGTAGCTCAATTGTTCTGGCACTTAGAAGAGCCCTTCCTGATTAGACTCATCCTTGTAGTTACTTGTAGTGGCTTGATTATTCTGGCCATGCGGGTATTCCTTTGGTAAGTTAGTTTCAATAAGCTTACTTGAGACATCTTCTTACAACTCAGATGCCCTCCATGTAGATAATTCTAGTTCTGCATAGGACAAGGTACTAAAATAATAAGACATAACTCAGCACCTTGTTTCATTAAATGTAGTTATTATATATATATAATCGCCTACATTTAATGAAACAAGGTGCTGAGTTATATATACTCCATGAGGCTTGGATAAACTGGCCCATGGAGAACTTATATTACATTTACACCAGTCTTCAAATTTTAGTGGCTACATTCATATACTGATAATAAATACATGTACATAATAGTTTGCTTACATTGGCATTTAAAATTGTTGTTGTTCTTGTCACCTCCTGAGGTTTCTAATACATGGAAATCGGAATAGTACAAAAAGTAGCACTAAATCATCCTGAATATATGTGATCTGCGTGGCAATGTTTGGTTGGTCCGATGAGATCATATGTGCTGGGGTCAGTTTATATTATATGCTAACCTCTTAGATATCAGTGCAAAATCATGATTCAAAATCTGCCATGTGTGTTACAGCTTTTATATCCAATGACCTGTTTAAAGGATACAATGTACATACATAGCCAGCAGTATGGCTTCAAAAACCAAAATTATTGATCGATAATGACAAATGTTCATGTTCATACGTCTACTTAGTTTTGGAAGTTCGTCTTCATAGGAGCAAATGAGTCATTGTTATTTGTATCTAATTCAGCTCTGGTCATCAGTTAAATGTTCTAAATGGTTAACTGTCATAATGCACTTATAGTTGTAGCGTCCTTGTATATATATATATATGTGAAATTGCTCAAGCCGCACTGGTCCTCTGCATTGCTCCTCTGTGACTAACATTTACTCCTGCATGTGCTTGAAGCTCATGATGTTTGATTGTGCTCATCCTTGAGCAATTTCACATAGTGTCTGTTTCTATTTGGTTAGCATTTGCAATGGTTACTGGAATCCTGTCTTGGGTCTATGCTCTTCCAACTCGGACAGAATATCACGGAACGGTGCCAGCTGACCTACAATAGTACAGGGTAGAGGATAGGCAAATATTGTATATGATTTACTCTTAGCTTCCTATCCCTTCCAGATAGTGGAGTAGCATGACGATTTTAAATAATAAATACTTCTGTATGGCTTAGAACTACATGATTGTATACCTCTATGAAGCAGATTGAAAGGTTACAATGCCGTTGGTTTGGTTCTCCTTATTAGGATCGTTTCTTATTATTCCATACTATGTGTAACTAACTCATGAGGCTCGGTCACACAGGCCCTTGAGATATGTTATATCTACTTTTCTAAGGTTCTTATGTCTTCTTCTCGTATATGATAAATACCTAATGCAGGTCCGCTGGTATGTTGATCACCTCACTTTCTTGTTTGCACTGTAGCATCTGACTTCTGAGGCTTCACCAGGGTGGCGTCGTCTAGATCTGTTTGTTACCAACTGCAACCTTGATTTAGCCCAAAATTAAAATGTCGGAATACAAAAATATAATGGGGACGAGTGTGGTGCCGAGCTATAAAGCGTCATCGGTCATTACCGATGATTACCGAGTGACATCATAACGTACCTCTCGAGATATCTGAATGGCATTGTGCTAGATTTATACGTGGTTCAAAAGCACCACACGAGTGGATACTCAATGTAAATATGGGACATGATGGGACTCGTGGATTAGCTACTTTCGCCAATCATCGAAACCCGACTATTATTTACACTAACCCATTGACCTTTGGCGAGCCTGTATTTAACCCTAACCTTTGTGATGTCATTTCGGATATGAATATTCATTAATGTTATCGTCATCATGCCGTCATGATAAGTTGTTCTAATTCTTAATAGGACGGACCTAATAATAATGGTATTCCCGCAGAGCCATGTAGTATGGCCGCTTTACACAGGGATTGTTAAATGTTACTGACTGAGTCATTTTGCAATGATGGTGTGATAGCGCATTTGATGCGATATGATTTTACTATGTAATTTTGTTGTATAATCGCCTATTCTGAAAATGAATAAACAAACAGGATTGATGAATGAATGGATGGACAGATAGATAGACATTCATGTTCGATTTAGATATATTTGTTGTACTAATTGAATTGATGATAGTTGCTGTTAAAATTAATAGTAGTTTGAGTTCACTTACATCAAGTATAAGTTGCCTCTTCCATACCAGGTACTTGTCTCCTGATGCAGTTGCTTAATTAAAGAGCAAACAACAACGAATGCATACATATTATTATCCATAACACTATGTTAGAATCATGCTTGGTTTTAAATAGTTTAGTAAGGCCAGAAGCCTGTGTGTTCTTTAAGCGACATTATCAGATACATATAATATATAGTGCAATGTACTTTGGACATGTGTATTTTATCTGACTAGTTTTCGACTGTCTATTAAGAACCATGTGGTTTACACGGCGTTCGATATAAAATCTTACACAGTATTGACTGATTCGATGCAGGCATATATTGAGAAAGAATTGCAGGCATTCTATGGGTCACTACATTGTAAGATGTTCCTTAAGACATTGTTTTAAGACAATGGAGCCCAGATTTATCCCAAACACATATACGTGGTTAAATTTCCAGTTCTCTGTGACTTTAGTAATAGAGGCATGTGATTATGAATCACGGCATATGCACATTCTTGGGGTTTTCAGAAATGAGACATCGTGTACGTGCCAGGTCACATAATAATAATAATAATAATAATAATAATAATAATAATAATAAAAATAATAATAATAATAATAGTAATAAATATAGCGATGCATCGGGGGGGGGGGGGGGGGGGCAATTGGCTAGCATCCCGGTCGCTAAGACGAGAACCTTATCTGAGCCAGCTCTTATAGGCGGCTTAGAGCCTAAATAGCCTCTTAGATTTGATCAAGTTGGATTAATGCTTTCATTTTTATTGAATTATGTGAGAAGGTTACAGTAGGAATCTTCTTTATACGCCCAGTCTACCCATCATTGAATGTGGTTTTGAAAAGCAAACAATCGTGTGTCAACAACGGCAGTAAAATAATATAAATAAAATCAGCCCAGTTCTTCTTGAGAAGACGACAATTCAATTCTCCAATTGCTTTAGCATTGGCAATTTTGGCGGGAAAACGATCCAAGATGGCCGTCAAACCGTTCGTCCAACAGTATTGAAAATGGCAAATTTGGAATCAGAAGACCCAAAAACCTATATAAAACCAATTTCGGCTTCAAATTTCCATAAATAAAAAAATTCAAAATGGCCGCCAATCATGCTGCATTTTGATTGGTCGATGGCGGCCATGTTTTTTTTACATATCAATTTCTCTTGAACAACCCGTAATGACCCTCAGTCCCTAATCATACCAGCCAAATTTCGGCCAGATCTGTTCAGCGGTTCTGGAGAAGAACTCGTTTTCACAAAAATTAGATCATTCAAGATGGCCACCGAAGTTTTTGGTCAATCAAATACCCTTAAACAAACTTGCTTCAGCGGATGCCCTAGATGATATGTCATGAGTTTTGAATCAACCGCCAAGTGCTTTTGGAGGAGAAGATTTTTAAATACGTTTCCCGAAATACTACAACATCCAAAATGGCCGCCGCCCTGATAGGCCGACCAGCATTGTTTGAACAAAATCAGATCTCTATTACATAATGATGCTTTCTGCAACATATAATTGAAATCCACCCAGTGGTTTCCGAGGAAAATGGGGGAATTTGGCAGGAAAACGATCCAAGATGGCCGCCAAACCGTTCGTCCGACAGTATTGAAAATGGCAAATTTGGAATCAGAAGACCCAAAAACCTATGTGAAACCAATTTCGGCATAAAATATCAACAAATAAAATATTCAAAATGGCCGCCAATTATGCTGAATTTTGATTGGTCGATGGCGGCCATGGTTTTTTTACGTATCGATTTCTCTTGAACAAACTACTATAATGCCCCTCAGTCCCTAATCATATCAGCCAAATTTCGGCCCGATCCGTACAGCGGTTTTGGAGAAGTAATTTTCACGAAAACTATTCAAGATGGCCACCCAAGTTTTCGGCCAATCAAATTCCCTTGAACAAACTTGGTTCAGCCGATGCCCTAGATGATATTTCATGAGTTTTGAATCAACCCGCCAAGTGGTTTCGGAGAAGATTTTTAAAAACGTTTCCCGAAATACTACAAAATCCAAAATGGCCGCCGGCCTAATAGGCCGACCAGCGTTGTTTGAACAAAATCAAATTTCTATTACCTAACGATGCTTCCTGCACAATATAATTGAAATCCACCCAGTGGTTTCCGAGGAGAAGGCATTTTAACTTTCCAATTGCTTTACTATGGGGAATTTGGCGGTAAACGAATCCAAGATGGCAGCCAAACCGTCGATCGAACAAATTCGAAAATGCCAGATTTTAATTTCTCGACCCCCAAAACCTATATATGACCAATTTGGGCTTAAAATTCCATCAAATAATAAATTCAATATTTCCGCCAGACGGCTTGATTCTGATTGGTCCATACGCAAATCCGTGTTTTTCGAGCTATCGACTTCTTTTGAACAAACTTTTATGAGACCCACTCTCCGATGATTTTCACCAGCTCATTCCCTTCAGTGGTTCTGGAGAAGAGCTTTTTAAATGCGGGAATATTTCCCGGAAATCCAAGATGGCCGCCAACCTATCTAGAAAATCATATCCATTAACATGCAAAGGGTTTGCTCTAATAAGGCCCTCTTGCCATGCAAAGCTTGAATTTCATCGGCATTTTTGTCTTTGCGCTATTCCTGAACAAATAAAACCACGAAATAAAAAAATAAAAAATAAACAGAACAATAGGGTGCCAAGCACCAGCTTGGCCCCCTAATAATAATAATAATAATAATAATAATAATAATAATAATAATAATAATAATGCACTTTGATGGATAAGAGCTCCCAAGGTTTGCCCATTATAAATGAATAGGAAAGACTTAGTCATAGAGCTGTCAAAATTAAGTTGTAACCGAATTTATGCATGGTATTTCCAGTTGATTGATAAGTCAAAGCAATATTTGTTATTGCTAGCTATCATCAAGCCATCAAACTGACCCTGATTGTATTGGATCAATCCGGATCATAATTGTGCAGATGGAAGTTTCCTGAAGAGAATAAGTGGAGATTGATTGAGTCATAATAACCTAATGTATGTAAATGACCAATCAACCCCCATGGGTTAGAAGGTGAGAAGAATTAGCAGTCCCAATGTAGGCTACCCCCAACTTTGTGTATAAAAAGCTGTTGCTTACAAACTTTATCTATCGACCAACTAAAGATCTTACGATCAGTCGCTGTTGTAATAGGCGCTATCTTAGTGTGAATTTGTTATAGCAGTTAGAGTATCAGTATTGATTCAGTCATTTTTAGCAGTTAGAGTATCAGTATTGATTCAGTCATTTTTAGAAGTTAATCTGTGATTATTTATTTAAAGGTTATCAAGTTATTTCTTCAAGTTATCAAGTTGTTTATAAGTTTAATAAATCTATATTCATTATTCTTACCAGTAGTTGTGTTAGTCTTTGAATAAGATAAACGTCATCAGGCCCAATCTTGACCAGTGGATATCAGACACCTACCGACGTCTCAAGTAAGCTGAAGAAGTAGTCCAATTTCTTCAAGGTATGGTATAGGGGTCTAATTAACCACATAAACTGCCGAAGAAGAGCTGTGCCAAAATGACACCCTGTCCTGCTAGGGTAGTGCAGAGGTGCCAGCATCCCAAAACCAACACGTATTTTGAGAGGTCCAAAATGGTCTATTCGAGTTTAATGTGGAGATATATGAAGAGGTCAAGGCCCAGATCAGGTTTCAGATTAAGGTGGTCTGAAAATACATAGATAAATATTGCTTAGATATACCCCCACAACTGATACATATATAGGCTATAACAAGCTAAAACATTTCAAAACAGAATGGCATGGCGGGAACTGGACTATCGTAACACGATAGAAAAATTTAATCCTTAAATATTGAATATGGAGATTGAGGTATTGACCTTCCCAGGTCACATGACATAAATGTTAGGTAAAATATATGCCCAAAGGGCATACAAACAGACGGACGTATTTAATATATGAAGGCTGAAAGTTATAAATAGAATTTACTTATAACTGATCAATTAACATGGCGATGCAAGACCAATGGACAGAGAGATGAAATGTATAGGTGAACATAATGAATGGGGGGATGTAATTGATAGAGTGACATAATGGGTCGATGAAATATACTTAGATATAGAAGTTTACATATGCTTACCAAGACATCCCCGGACAACGGTGAATGAACCATTTTCAAGACACACGAATGTAGGTAACAAATAACCAAGGGTTCCCTATTATATTAAGGTAACATGTCTCAACAATTAATTTATGTGTCACTAAATTTGGAACGGGTGAGTGCAATGGCGCATAGTGATAACAATTCACAAACCAGCCCTTCACAGTCATTCGTACACAAGGCAACGCTAAACAACACAATACAAAGCTCCCCAGAGAACAACAAAAACACACACAACAGATATAGAGGACAATCTAACACAAATCTATTTTGATATAACACGAGACACAACATTAAATGAGTTTGGATGACCACTGGCCAGACTGGTACCGAAGATCACAAGCTTAGAGCTGAATTGCCTTCCTAAATAATATATCTAAAGTAAAATAAAAAGCATATATTTCAGCAAATCTTCAAACTGTGCCATAAATAATGTAGCTATATAGATAAGCTGCTGAATAATAAACTAATTTCAGTGGAAGCTGTTGCTGCCAAATGCAGCAGCATCTCACAGTCAAATTAGTTTCAAAATATGCAACAAAATGATGATTATTGTAATTAATTATAAAGTCGTCAGACACACAATTTAGATGGTGACGTCAGATAATAAGTGGCGTATTTTGATTATGACGTCAGATACATGAGTGACATAGCGGGTGCCGCCATTATGTCGCCATTAAAGGAAAATGTCTATATAATTTGTCTATCTGTTTGTCCATCATTCAGTCGGTGTGGATTGAGTGTGAGATATCTCTGTGCCTTTCACAGATTGATTTGAAAAATTGATTGATTCATAAATTTGGTGTGGTAAGTGGAGGATCACATTCTAAATTGGTCCATATAAGACTCTGAATGTGAAATACAACATCGTCATCTAATTCTTGAAAATAAGATTCTGTGCGACAACTGTTTGTGACTTTGACCGATTGATTCACATCCAAACTTCCATCCAGACCATGGCAAATTGAGTAGTTGGGGTGGGGTTGGGTGGGTGATGTCCAAATCCAATATGACCACCAGTTGACCATTTTGAGAATACGTTATCATTACTGAAAGTAAATAATGTATGATATATGCTCCAATACTCGTTAATCAATGTGAGCTTCTACATCCCTATATCTTATAATAGAAGCTATAAGCAAAGCAACAGTAACCACATGCATGAGACTAGAACGGTACGAGCCTATGCATGCTATGCATAGCCAATGAAGATGTGTTCGTAGCCGTAACTACCAGATGCATAGCATGCATAGGCTCGTAACGTTCTAGTCTCATACATGTGTTTACTGTATCATCATATTCACAATATGAGATAATTGATGAATATAATTATAGCTAAGACGTTAGAACAACGTACTCATTTGCTAAAAATTAAATGCTATGACTGGATCGAGATCTAAATTAAAATGGCTACTATTCGGTGAGGAAAACAGCGATCAGACTGGTGATTCAAACACACATGGCTCCAGTTTTGCTGATAAGACTCGCGCGGCAGAGTCCGGACTGGCATATCGATTAGATCAGCACCATACAGCGTACAACTTCTCTAGACCAGCATTACCAAGCAATTCTTATGATGAGATCATTGACAGACTATATCTCGGCGATCAGTAAGTCTTATTGCTGCTGCTGCTTCTGCTGCTGCTGCTGCTGCTTCTGCTGCTGCTGCTACTACTACTACTACTACTACTACTACTACTACTACTACTACTACTACTACTACTACTACTACTACTACTACTACTACTACTACTACTACTACTACTACTACTACTACTACTACTACTACTACTACTACTACTACTACTACTACTACTACTACTACTACTACTACTACTACTACTACTACTACTACTACTACTACTACTACTGCTGCTACTGCTGCTGCTGCTACTGCTGCTGCTAGGCGTACTAGCTTACTACTACTACTACTACTACTACTACTACTACTACCTACTACTACTACTACTACTACTACTACTGCTACTGCTGCTGCTGCTACTGCTGCTGCTGCTGCTGCTGCTGCTGGGCGTACAAGCTTACTACTACTACTACTACTACTACTACTACTACTACTACTACTACTACCTACTACTACTACTACTACTGCTGCTACTGCTGCTGCTACTGCTGCTGCTGCTGCTGGGCGTACTAGCTTACTACTAGTAGTGCTTACTACTACTACTACTACTACTACTACTACTACTACTACTACTACTACTACTACTACTACTACTACTACTAACGTTTACATGACGATAGTTTGCTGTGAGAACGGTTCCCTTTGGACGTATTTAGGCTCGTTTGTTACGTAACCATTTGAACAAAGACGAGAGTCGGCGTACAGCGCAATATATATTTTGCTAAATTATATATGTTCAACCTAATATATGTCATTATCAGATTCCAGTAAAATTAGGTTAAAAACCTTTATGGTTGACTTGAAATTCAGATTCCCTGGCTAATTAAAATGGTTAATAACAAAAAGTAAATTTCTTTGTTTCATCTAGTCACTTGCCGAAAAACCGGGACATGTTCAGCAATCTCGGTATCAGTCACGTGGTTGATGCTTCTAATGGCTGCAATATTGTATCTGCAGTGCCTTATGAAGAACAGGGCATCACTGTTCTACAAATTCCTGCATATGACGTCATTGACTTCCCTCTAAATGTTTACTTCAGAACTGTTGCTGATTTCATCTCTGATGCTTTAAACGGAAAAGGTATTCTACAATGTATAATGTGTACATTTTGTACGCGTTCGAGTACTTAGATAAACGTAGATTATCAGCAGCACGATTCCCAGAATCCCAATTTCACGGTACTGATACTGATACAGGTAAGCTGTTGTATATTTTATAACTAATTTGACTGGGAGTTGTTCCAGATTTTGGCAGCAACATCTCTCAGTTATATTAGTTTCCAAATATTCAACATAATGTTTATTAAATTGTAAATTCACCAAAGACATACAATTTGATGACCTTTGCCATTTTGGATTGTGACGTCAGCTAACTATGGCAGCAACAGCGACCAGTGAAATTAGATTCAAAATATTCTAGAATGTTTATTAAATATTAAATTATCCAATTCGTAGTGTGTCGGACTATTAAAAGCTAAAGACGGACTATATCGAATCATTCATGACGTAATGATTATGACGTCATCATACACGTCAGTTAGTTAATTATGACATCATATGACGTTAGATGATCGATCGATAAACTGGAAAGGTGAATTAATTATAACGTAATATTTGAGTGACAGCTCTAATTATTCCATTACAAGAATAACCCATTCACCAAATGCAGCTATAATAGGTAGGTGTTGATGAAATGTAAACCACGTGACTGTTTACTCGCAAACGTAATGGACCTTTCCAGTTTTAGCTATGGACCCGCCCATCTCCAGCTAAGCTCCACCCACACCTCACTCGTGTTGGGATCAATCGATCTCTGAACTTCCTGGCTATCAATTTCCAGAAAACTATACAGGTAAGCTATTGCATATTTTCGAACTAATTTGACTGGGCCGCTGTTGCATGAACAGCGCCCAGTTAAATTAGTTTCAAAATATTCAACAGAATGTTTCTTAATTAGCAAAAACATACAATTCGTACAACGTCTCGGATTATTAAGCGTTAAAGACGGACTATTTCAAGTCATTCATGACGTCATGATTATGATGTCATCCTACACGTCACGTAGTTGATTGAGTAAATGGATTCATGAATTGACGTAAATAAGATCATCATGACACATCTCGGTCTCAAGAAGGCTAACTAGCAACAGACATTATCTTATCCATGTGAATTAGTGGCTACATCTCAACAGTCTTGGTAAATCCTGGTAGCGTGTTGTATCTCCCTCCAGGACAGACATTTACGGTCCCTCCACATATGACATGTATCGCCACGAGGTGACAGGCGTGTCTTTGCAAGACATCTTTCTTTACACGCAGATTCGGAACTTCCATACGTCGCCAAAGTCTTCGATAAAGTCCAGCACGAACGACTTCTCTACACATTAAACTACTACGGCATTCGAGGTAACCATAACGACAACACAGGAAGCTTCCATTATTTACATTGACTGATGAATGCACTTTAGAATGCCAACTTGTCCTCTCTGTGGTTCCACGTGGCACTGTTCTGGGTCTCATATTGTTCCTCAGACCTATTCCTAAACAACATACCATCAAAAATACAATCTTAATTTCGGCTCTCTGCGGATGATTGCTTACCCTACAACACTGACGAGGAAACGATACAATACGAACTCAACATATTTGCTGACACGTAGCAAATATGTTTAATGTTGTCAAATGTCACATGCTTCAACTCTTAAACAGGCATAAGATACCATACTTCATTCCACGTACAGTACATTTGTGGAATACACTATAATCGGATGCAGCGACTGCACCATCAGTGGAGGAGTCCAGTTTTAGCTATGTCCCACCCATCTCTGGCTAAGCTCCACCCACGCTTCGCCCGTGTTGTGATCGATGGATCCCTGAACTCCCTGACTATCAATTTCCAGAGAACTATACAGGTAAGCTGTTGAATATTTTGAAACTAATTTGACTGGGCGCTGTAGCTGTCTATGGCACCTAAGCCGCTCCAAGATATAGTATGTTCCCACAAGACAAGTATTTTCCTGCAACTTTAATATCAAATCCAAATCTCCACACGCCATCGTAAATTTGTGTTGTCTGTTTGACATGGTATTTAATCATCAACATGGAATCACTAACAACACTCTTTAGTTCCTTAGATTTCTGTTCATAAACTGTCAAACACAAGACGTTGTTTAACCCTTCAAACATTGAAAGTCCAGTGTTTTAATTTGAAGACACCTATGCAGGAAAGCTGTTGAATATTTTGAAACTAATTTGACTGGAACCTGTTGCTGCGCTAGGAAACAATAGCTCCCAGTCGAATCAGTTTCAAAATATTCAACAAGGTATACCTTATATTATGAAGAATTTATTGTTTCTGGTATGTGACCGTTAAATTGTTAACCCTTTCATGACGAAGTCGGCCCAAACCGGCCTATGCAGTTGTCAAGAGCCTATTTTTCTAAATTTACTACTGAAATGCCTGACTCGGTAATCGATATTCCAGTGGTAAATTTAAAAAAATAGTCTTCTCTTGGCCTGCAAATGGACATTCAATAAGCACATATTTTGATATTCTTGAACAAATTTAGACATAGGTTTAAGCTACTGTCCTAGTGATGTATCCTGTGTTTCAGGTAGAGTGTACGTCCACTGTCAGCGAGGTGTGAGCAGATCACCCGCGCTAGTCATTGCCTTCCTCATGCTGAAAAGAGGGCACATGCTTGGTGAAGCGTGTGACGTAGTGACCGCTAGACGCGAAGTGTGTCCTAATGACGGATTTATACATCAGCTTATATCGCTTGATGATCAAATTCAGAACAGGTGTGATAGCAACTATGGTGATCAAAGAACAGGACTTTCTGTGTATTTAGATGGAAGGGCGTGGATCAGCTCGCTCACAACATGGTGCAATCTGCTATAAGGCAATTACACCTTGTTTGACCGGCATCATAACGTGGTCAGCAAAGTCTCTTCATACAGGTAGAACCTGACAGAAAAACTTATCTAAAAGAACCACAAGTACGTGGCTACTAATGCATTTAATGTGACAATGGAATGATCTATTTCTACATATGCCACGCCCATTTCTAGCTAGCCTCCTCCCCCTTATAATTATGTTTGGGTCGATTTGAAACTTTGAAACGTGACTTCCCAGAGTCTAATTTTTAAGGTAACTATACATGTAAGCTGTTGAATCTTGGAAAATAATTTCAAGATATTCAACAGAATCTTTATTAAATTGTAAATTCATCAAATCACGAGCAATAGTCGTTTAGATTTTCGTGATGGAGCTATATGATTGTGACGTCAGCTAACTCGTGACATAATTGTGATTATGACGTTAGATACTAGAGCGACAGATCGGATCCGCCTATTGACGTGTATTAAGAAAGCATTTGTGTCACTAACAGCTGTATGCTGCTTCACAAGATGTACCTCATGGAAAAACAGGTTTCTCTGAGCACATAAATAAAAGTACAATTGATGCACAATGAAAAAGTGGCAGATTCAAATGGCAAAACACAAAACATTCCTTGTTTTAATAAAATTCAAATTTATTGCTAAATATAGATTCTATAAAAAAAAGCACATATACAAAATTAAAAATAATGAGGTTTTTAATTCATGACAACAAATATACCATTTTATTTCTTTAAGTGTGTTTTGTTCGTTATATATAATGTAACCCTACGGGATATGTAAGGTAATGGGAGTAACAACTAAAGAAATAGAACAGGAAGTGCTCTCGAATACCCGAATGAGGAAAAAGACATTGGTGTTGTCATAGACCCTTCACTATCCTTTGACAAGCATATCAACCAAAAAGTCAACAAGGCCAACACCATCATGGGTATAATAAGGACTTTCGTTTACCTAGAAATTGAAAATTGTATAAGGGGATTGTCCGCCCACATTTGGAATATGCCAATGAGGTGTGGCACCCCTGGAAAGAGAAACATGTTGGGGCAATTGAACTGGTGCAGGACGAGCTACAGATTGATGTGTACAAAATTCTAAATGGCATGTTACGATAATAAACTGCAAACCCCACCTCCCCCCCCCACCCCCTCAAGGGTGAAAGCAGAACTATGACACAGTAGGAAGATTTTCAAACAGAGTGCACGGATAAATGTCAGAAAGGCTTCTCTGTCAGGATTTGTAAGCTTTGGAACAGATTCCAGGAATCGGCAATTTCAGCCCCATCACTAAACTCATTCAAAAACAGCATTGACAGAATCGGATCTACACAGCCAGCCTTGCGTTTCGTAGGGAAAACATTTCAGAGCGCTATGCGCGTGCAAAGCCGACTTTGCCCGGGTTTTTTTTTTTATCTTATATGATTTAATTAATGCGAAAGCAGCAGATTGTTTGTGGATTAGCAAAACGTTTCGAAACGTTTTCCATACTCGACGCAAGGCGGTTCTGTTTGACTATGAATGCCCATTCACCGGAAGTGACAGCCACTAATTTTCCAAAGGGCTGAAGGCAATGTATTGTAAATGGCGTATTTATCCATTCGCCCTCTCCTGCACACCTCAATCAGTGGGCCTACTGATATATTGATCTAATCAGTGTACCAAACACAGTGAATGGACCTTTCCAGTTTTAGCTATACCCCACCCATCACTAGCTAACCTCCACCCACGCCTCGCTCGTGTTAGGATCGATCGATCCCTGAACTCCCTGACAATCGATTTCCAGAAAACTACAGATGACCTGTTAAATATGTTGAGCCATAGTTTCAGAATATTGAACAGAATCTTTATAAAATTGTAAAGACATACAATTCGTGATTATGACGTCATCCTACGCGTCACGTAGTTGATTATGATGTCATATGATAGATGGATAAACTTGGAAGGACCATTGCGGCCCCTTAATCTTATTTACCTACACGTATATCCATACTTACATTAACATAATAATGTGGTCCTCAATGTTAGAACATGGACATTGTCCAATGTGTCTATAACAACTGCATCACCCGAATCATCATATATCATTCTTTCATACTAATGGCCCAAAGGTCTTTCCTTATATTCAGAACAGCTGTAACTCGGTCAATCTTATCGACCAAATACAAGAAACCCTTTGCAACGTAAGAAATATACTTATGTAATTTGTAAAATTAATTTGACTGAAAGCCATGGCAACAAAGGTGGCAAGTTAAATTATATTCAAACTATTCAACCGCTATCCCATGCAATCAAGATGTAGACATATTCATTTCAGCATTGAAAAGGTCAATAGCTTGCCTTACATTCCATGTATAGTACAAGGCATAAATAAGCTATGTTTCCAAAACAAACACAGAAACATAGTAGTTAGTAAGAAATGTACTGTTGAATATTTTTGTTGGGATCGATCCCCGAATGCCCTAACTATCAATTTCCTGAAAACTCTACAGGTAAGCTGTTGAATATTTTGTTACTAATTTGACTTGGTGCTGTTGTTGCCTATGGCGCCCAGTCAAATTAGTTTCATAATATTCAACAAAATATTTATTAAATAGTAGACATACAATTCGTACAACGCATAGCCCGTCTTCAAATATGCGTTCGTGACGTACTTGTCGATGTCATTCATGACGTCTTTCATTTTGATGTCATTCTACAAGTCGTTGATTATGACGTCATAGGATGGGTTGATAAAGTGGAAAGGTCTATTAAATATTGAACAGTATGTTTTATTTTGTTTTTGAAATTTATTTCTGACAGGCGCTGTATGCATATTTTTAAGTTAACCCTTTTTAATTTACGAACCACAGATTGAATTCTAAACTAAGTAATTATAAAAACGATTCAATGTTTTTAAAACAATTTGGTTAAAGTGTTTTAAAGGTCTTCAATTAAACTGATTATTAACGGCTTAGCATCTTTCTCATAATCAGTCACAAGTTCAAAACTAAAAGCGTGATATCATGCCCATACGAAAACAATAACCGGTGACTCAGAAGTGTGCATAGAACGAAAAGCGAAATACGAAATGCAATTAAGAGGTGATCCTCTTTCATCTATACTAACTCAGATTTCACACGTCACTATTGTAAACAAAGGCGTACTAATGTAGAAATGTTATCAAGGACAGAGCCGGCTTTCATAAATTATTAGCCAATAGATTAGCCAACTCCACTTTTTCTTAGCCAAATCTTAACTATTTTATCCAATGTAACCATTTCAACTGAACACTTCATATCATTAATGCAAGATTATGTTGAATATTTTGAAACTAATCTGCATGGAAGCTGTCGCTGCCTAAAGCAGCAACAGCTTCCAGTCAAATTAGTTTCAAAATATACAACAGCTGATCTATATGGGTGGTTTAATCTGAGACATTAGGATTTCAGGCTTTATTTTGCGACAATTAGAACATAATATAAGTATTGGTTACATAAATATTTATCTTAAGATGTTCTTCATAATTAATTTTAATGGCTCTCTACTTTTTATAATAATAATTTTATCCGATTCTTCTTTTTCTTAGCCAGATCTAAATTTTACTAGCATCTGACTAATTGGCGAATGGGTAGAAAGCTCACTGGTTATACCATTCAAGTAGAACATAAGAAACATTATACTATTGTCATGCGACCTATAGAATATTATCACCGCTAAATGAAGTCAGTTATTTGATTGGTTTAGCTAACATTATCTATCATTTAGTATTTCCCTCACCAGCTGTTATTGACTGGCGGAAGTGCATGAGAAATATCAAGAGTAATACCCTGCACAGATGACATGTTTTAGCTAATACTGTGCAATCCTATTGTGATAACACACACCTTGCCAATAACATGGTGTCTCAAAAATGATCGCTTCGATTATTCAATCGCCTATAACTTCTTCAATTAAAGTGTTGCCAGTATTGAAGCATACAATATGTAACTGTAGATGCCAGCGGAATGCATTCTTCCCATTAGACCAGAATTTCTACTACCAAGTCTATGTTGAACCAATTTCAAATAGATGTTTTAATTTCTGTATTTAACAAGATAGCCACGTTGACGGATGACGTATTGTTTGCATAGGCCTGAACAGATTTTAGTCTTACAATGAAATTTTCTCACTCTGATGGTCAATAAATACGTTATACAAATGCTTTGTATAGTGTAAGGCTTGCTAACAATTGGTTAACCATCAATTGTGTCTCAGATGTCTAATAATATAGCCAGTGCTAGAGATGGAATACGGCACATTCTTTACGATCAATGAAACTAATCAAACTATAGTAAAAGCTGCTCGGGAGACCACCTATCATTTGGAGCCAATAGAGGTGATTATGCAAGACCCTGCATCATTGGATCCCTTGTTTAAACAAACCACCACGTTTGGTGTCAAAGGCCATACATTATAGCAGGTTACTTGCACTAAGAGACCACAATTCTGCATAGCGCCACTACCTGTTTCATATCCATTCGGCTGATTTGAAGTGGACACACTGTGAGCAGAAAGCATAAGCTGTTAGCGTATTAGGTCGAAAGTTCTGACAGAATTGAGCAATAAATGGCATATAGGACCATTCCAGAGTAATGACGTCATAATCAGCTAAGTGGCGTGTAGGATGACGTCATAATCATTACGTCATAAATGGTTCTCTAAGGCCCATCTTTAACTCTTAAAAGTCCGACACATTGTACAAATTTTATGTTTCTACTATTTAATAAACATGCTGTTGAATATTTTGAAACTAATTTGACTGTCTGTCAAATTAGTTTCAAAACATTCAACAGCTTAAGCTGTATAGTTTTCTGCAAATTGATAGTCAGGGAGTTCAGAGATCGATCGATCCCAACACCATCGAGGTGTGGGTGGAGCTTAGCGAGACATGGTCGGGGCATAACTAAAAATGGAATGGTCCATTATGGTCTAACTTATAACATTGTCAAGGTATACTGGACTGTAATTTTGTGACAATATCTCACACCATGAATTATTTGTATCCAAACATTAATCTATTAAACCAACTGCTATATGTTCTAGTCGTATATTCAGCTTAATGTGCATTTGGAACTTATGTTACAGCTAAGCTGATTATACCGCAAAGTAAGAGTGTACTAGCACCAAGGTGAAAGAAATTCCTTTAACAGACATCGTCACAACACACGATTACTCATTAGTTTTTGCATCTTTTATACAGCCTCTTGTGACCTATCTATGCACCAAACTGGCGAATTGATGACGTTAGAGGCACGAACCTAGACAGTAACGCCTCCCTCACGCATATAAGTTTGTTTATAGAAATGTGTAGACTGTGTTGCACAAGTTGGTGTTTGTTGTGAGGTTTGTTGGTGAGTGGGTTTAGGGTAACTGTCCAGGGCAGATGTGCTTTTAGCCGCACGTCTAAGCTGGTCTTTATAGTAATCATCTTGACTAGAGCGTGGCTGAGACTGGAGTCCATAATGAGATGCAGGCGGAACATAATGAGACATGGTATGTGAGGGAACATGATTGTATTGAGACAGAGGCTGGAGAGGTGTACACGCATGTTGAGACAGGGGCTGGGCAGGGGCAGAAGCATATTGAGACAATGGTTGGGCAGGTGTAGAAGCATATTGAGATATGGGTTGGGCAGTGGCAGGAGAATGCTGAGACATAGGATTGCTAGATGCATGAGTATTCTTAGATGTGGAATATGGTGGAGGTGCACTACTGTGTAGCTGGTCGGTCCTGGAATATGGCGACAGCTGCTGATGAGATGTCACCACCGAGCTAACCCTGTTGTCGGTCCTTGTACCGTGGCTATATGCAGATGCTGCTCTCATGACTGAATCGAGAAGAGGGAATGGTTGATGCTGTCTGTGATGATCTTCATGCCGTGATTGTGGGGCGATGGAAGCCACTGGTACCTCTGCTCTTGGATATCCATGATGGGCCTCTTGTGGTGCAAAAGATAACTGTGTGTGTTTACGGTGAGTTACTGGTGTAGATGTCATGACTGCTGATTTACCATGAAAAACCGGTTCCCGTTCAGAGCCTGGGGTGCTATCTGTGGTTTCAAATCGTTGGATAAGCGAGCTAATAGATTTTCCATCTGGCAGACTTCTAGAATCCCTTTGATGAGAGTCACGCTGTTGCCATGGCTGTTCACTAGGTGGCTGAGAGCTATCTTGCTTTGGTGAGTAGTACTGGTATTTCGGTGGTGATGGATCAGTATGACGATGATAATGATGCCCATGGCCACGTTGTGTATTACCTGGACTATGTTGCTTAGTGGCACACCTCTGTTCACTGCGTGGAGGTTTTACCGGGCGCCTGCTATCGTCTTCTGACACACTCATAAGCAGGTAGTTGTCTAGTCCCGGATTTGCTTGCTCTGGGTAGTGAGAACTTCCGGTCACCGATCTTTGGTAGCTTGTAGGTGTATTGTACATGGCAGAGTGACCAGTCCTCCCTTGCTGGTTTTCATACATTGGAGTTTGCTCAACATTTCTATAGCCTGTTTGTTGAGAGTCACCTATATGTCTTAGTTTTTTACTATTGAGATTGTCATATTTTTCATATGTATCAGATATATTTATATTACTGCCAAAAGTGAGAGCCGTGCATTTGTCTGTTGCAGTCTTTCTCGGACGGTGTTTGGTAGCAACATTCGCATTGTTGTTTAGATCAGCGCTAGGTACATACGATGCAAATGTTGTGGGTATACTGCCATTTACGTAGCTATTTGTGGTGTTATACTGGCTTGTATGAGCCTGATTGTGGTGATGCTGATGCTCTTGTTGATGGTGCGGATGAGAATCATTATTTATCAGCTCAAGCTTCTGTAGTTTCTGATTTGGTAAGTTGGGCTTTTCTGGATACTGTGTGCTATAGAAAGCAACTTCCTCCTCAGCAGCCACGTCACTGTTACGTCTGCCAGACTGAAGGTGTGACGATATGAGCGTCTCTGGCGCTGACCTTGCACTTTTTGGTGAGCGTGACCGTGAACGTGATCTCGGTGCGGGGTTGACATTTGTACCTTTTCTTAAGCCATCGTCGTGAATGCTCAAAGGCGTTGTATTGTCGTACACGGGTCTCTTATAACTCTCAGAAGCAAGAATATGAGCATTTGCATACCGATTTCCATCCAACTGTTGATCAGGTTTTCCATTATAGTTGTTATTTCCAAACTTTTGAGCAACACTAGCTTTAAACTTATTGAACGTTGTCAGTTTTTCTTGATTTTGATACATATGATGTTGCTCATTGACCCGCTCATTGGCACATCTGCTTTCCTTGGACGCCGCTGCCTCTTTCTTTAGCCATGATTTGAACGAAAAGCCATTCTTTTTCCCATGCCCATTAGAAATTAACTCACCGCTTTGATGAGGCTGGGATTCTGGAAGACGACCGTGTGTACTCTCATAAAACTCATTTAAAGTACCAGTATTTGTGACAGATTGAGTAAGGTCTGGGAATGGTGTGAATTGTTGTGCTGTATGGTTTTCATAATTTGGCTGATTTAGAATAAGTGGGTATGGTGAATCAGTGGATGAAGTTGACTTTGGCGGTGTAGGAATGGGACGATGAACGTCTTCGTTAGATGGTGGAGTAGCAACTATCTTCTTTGGAGGCGACCTTGATTTTTCTAGAGTATTTTGAGTTGTGTCTAGAATAGACATGTCAAGATGATCTTCCTGCTTTGTTGACACTTTACATATGTCAGTCATTGATGTCGCCCATGCGGGTTTTGATATCCTGTTCACTATGGGAGCCTTAAGTAAATCTTCAGTAGATCCAGAGAACAGGCTGCCTCTATCAAGCGAATCTGAATCAAGAAGACCACCGGGTGGCTTTGGTGGCACTGGCGGTGCGCTGTCGCGATGCCGTTGTTCCTGAAACACAAGAAATTATGATGGAAAAGTGATAACGCACACAACCCACACGCAAACAGGTGTCAGTCAGAATGCATGCAAATTAACATGATTGTTTTTAATGAGGGAAAAAATTCTCAACATAATTATCATACATTAAATATATAGGCGAGTAGGAATAGAATAGGTAATTCTAAGTCATCTCTAGTCTTGACACGTAATAGCACTGTCTGAATGTATGTATGTCTGTCTGTGCTTCTGGCGTGGTAATTCATGCTCTACTGGATGGACCTTCACAAAGCTTGGGGCGGTCCCATGAGGTTAGGAAAGACCAGCTCGATTTGGGGTCTCACGGTAAAGAGGGCAATGCTATCGAAACGAAACTCTGTGGCGTACTAATTTAATTTCCACTGGTGAAATATTCAACCAACTTGGTTAGTGAATTGACAGCGGGTTGGGAAAAAAGGTTAAGCGGCCAATGGTCAGACTCGGTATTATCTATAAGATACTAGTCCAGCTCGCTAAACATATTGGCCTGTAAACCTAATGTACAATCATACCTACACATCGCATTATGCCAAGCGTCTGTGCGTGCTTGCGTGCGTGCCTCCGTGCATGTGTGCGACCATGCATGTGTGCATGCATGCGTGTGAGAGAGAGAGAGAGAGAGTGAGTGAGAGAAAGAGAAAGAGGGTGCATGCGTGCATGCTTGCACGTGTTTGTGTGCGCACGGGCTTGTGTGCATGTTAGTACATGCATGCGTGCGTGTGTGCCTGGTCGTGTGCGTGAATGCATGCATGCGTGCGTGCACGTGTGCTTTGAAACTTTACATGGTATTATACCTGTTGGTAACATGACCAGAATCGTTGTTGTGATAACTTTCTCTGTACGTTTTGCCAGTTGTGCTTGCAATCATGCAGAAACACTGCCAAGGTATGGAAGAACTCCTTAGTACATATCTGTGGTAAACAATTGACAGATAGCGTACATTAATATTCATTGTCAGTAGTAGTAGTAGTAGTAGTAGTAGTAGTAGTAGTAGCAGTAGTAGCAGTAGTAGCAGTAGTAGTAGTAGTAGTAGTAGTAGTAGTAGTAGTAGTAGTAATAGTAATAGTAATAGTAGTAGTAGTAGTAGTAGTAGTAGTAGTAGTAGTAGTAGTAGTAGTAGTAGTGGTAGTAGTAGTAGCAGAAGCAGTGGCATCAATAGCAGCAAGAGCAGTAGCAGCAGCGATGACGACGACGATGATGATGACGACGACGACGACGACGACAACGGCGGCGGCGCCAGCAATTTAGTTTAGGCTCATACGTGTCACAGAAATTTACGATATCTTCTCCATTTCTATGACTACAATGCTATACTTATGGTGCTGCTCTTCATTGAGAAAGCCAGTATATTTATTGTTGTACCTGATCTGTGTTATCACTGAACATGAAGTATGCGATTGTCCTCTGGAAATGCTCTCGCGTGTCATAGAAATGTTGCTCTTGACCACTCAGATGTTCCTCAGCTGAAATCAACATGATCGCAGATTTAGAAATGAGTTAGAAAAAACTCATCCACATTTATTCTGAAAACTATCTGTACGTTACCTTTATTCATGGCTAATTGAAGAGTGCAATATGAGTTTAGATGGCAGATTCCTGTACAGTACAGCTGAGAAATAAGTTAACAGCTTTCCAAAACAAAAATAGAAACATGTTAATTAGTAATAGCTGGGCTCTTGAATATTTTGAACATAATTGGATTGGAAGACATTGCTGCTCCAATCCAATTATGTTCAAAATATTCAGCAGTACGTTTTATTCCGTTTTGGAAGCATGTTAAGTTATTTCTGAGTTATATTTTAACAAAAGCAAACGACTAAAATTCAGGCATGTTCAAGTTGGTGTAACCCATTTTTTGTTCGCGCAAAGGTTCTGGAAATATTTCTGGCACAACCTGTTCGCCGTTTCCGCATTTCCTTTCACGGTATACATAAATACATGGAAACTGGATACGCAAAACATAATGGTTTACCTAATTCCTAAAACAAATTTGCTTAGCCCAAATTTGGGTTAGGCACATTTTCAACTTGGACATGCGTGAAATTGGTATGTACATAAGTCATTATATCTATCACCTTCACATTGCAGCAATGGACCTTTACATTTTAGCTATGCGCCGCCCATCACTAGCTAAGCTCCAGCCACACCTCGCCATGTTGGGATTGATCGATCCCCGAATGCCCTAGCTATCAATTTCCTGAAAACTATACAGGGAAGCTGTTGAATATTTTGTAACTAATTTGAATGGGTGCTGTAGTCCAGTCAAATTAGTTTCAAAATATTCAACAGAATATTTATTAAATAGTAAAAGCAAACATATTTGAAGACGGTCTATGCGTTGTTGTACAAATTACAACAACGCATAGACCGTCTTCAAATATGCGTTCATGACGTACTTATCGACATCATTGATGACGTCATTCATTGTGTCATTGTACACATCACGCAGTTCATTATGACGTCATATGATGGGTGGGTACTCTGGAAAGGTGAATTGTCAAGCATTGGTATGCCTTACCCCTGTATTGGTATATAGAGTATCATGGCCTGGGTGAATATCACTAGGTGTTGTGACAGGCTCGACTGATTGCAGGTGTAGACTAACTAGTAATGAACCTTTCCAGTTTAACTATGCCCCGCCCATCTCTAACTAAGCTCCACCCATACCTCGATCGTGTTTGGATCTATCGATCCTTGAACGCCATGACTATCAATTTCCAGAAAATGTATGCATTAGCTGTTAATTAATTTGACTGGGTGCTGTGGCAGCAACGGCGGCCAGACAAATTAGTTTCAAAATATTCAACAGAATGTTTATTAAGTGGTAAATACATACAATTCATACAACGTGTCAGACTATTAAGCGTTAAAGACGGACTATATCAAATCACTCATGGCATCAGGATTATCATGTAATCCTACACATCACATAGTTGATTATGACGTCATATGATGGATGAATAAACTTGGAAAGATACATTAACCATGAAGATAGTGAACACATTGGACTTGGCAAATAGTTACTTATAGGTTGCCAGATCAAACTCATACGTATTACGTAGATTAACTGTCTCGGTGTTGCAAGCCACCATATAATAAGTAAAATGAGCAAAAACTGTTAACTTGCTGACTATTTTGAAAACGATTTGACTGAAAGTTGTTGGTGGCTTGGAATATATCGTCTGCAAAAAATCAGCAGTCAGACGATTAAACCTAGTTTTATATTCATAGGTGCGAATTGTGACAGGCCACTTCCTCTCTTTCACTAATCATAATGTGTGAGTGTCTGTACCATAGATTTAGTATATACTTGCTAGATCGCCAATGACCCTCTCAAAAGCGGCATTTCAGAGTTCAGTATTTTCTCCCAGGATGTATTCTAGTTTCCAAACTCATATGTTTTTGTTGCTAAACCTATTACGCAGTCGAATAAAGTGGCAGATTAATATAGCCAGAACAATTTTATTTCTTTTAAAAATATATAAATTTGCTTCTGTTCAATTTCTCTTCAAATTATCAACATAAATTTTGAAATCTATAAATGCAGCTGGTTGTCTGCGTTAGCCACTCAGTGAATACCCCGTCATGCGCAATTGCGATTTACTGAACTTGCGTCATCGGCAGTCGCGACAACTGGGATAGTGAGGGTATGCACATGGGCCATCTAGCCAATAAATTCAAAATCCATGGTCTGTACCTTTAAAGAAGAACATCTCCGTAGATTGTTTCACCTGATCAGGTAAAACAACCCCTTCTTTTCTCACAAGAGGCAGAATCTGTAATAAATAAGACCAGATCAGATAATTTTTTTTAACTTAGCCACATTTGCCCCAGTCATGTCCATGTTGATGTTGATACATTTTAAAGTAGTGTAAGATATGTTTCCACCTTTAACACTTACTATCAGAGAACTAGAGGTATGTTGCTAGGCAGTATTCCGATCTATTCTAAGGTATTGATTAAAGTTATCCTGAACCAATTAAGGAACAACTTCTCCATACTCACCGTTTTCTTAAGACTGCATATATCTTGTCTCAGTTCTAACAGGGCGGCGTGTATCTCTGCTAGATTCACCTGAAAGCACATACACTTAATGGATGAAGCACTGTTGCAGAAACAATTTGTGCCTATCTGATAGCAGTTGATCATGCATGTGCGAATGCATGCGCATGCTTGTGTGTGTGTGTGCGTGCGTGCGTGCGTGCGTGCGTGCGTGCGTGCGTGCGTGCGTGCGTGCGTGCGTGCGTGCGTGCGTGCGTGCGTGCGTGCGTGCATGCGTGCGTGCGTGTGTGCATGCGTGCGAGCACGTTACCTGGGCAGCATGGCGCATGTTGGAAGGCTCCGGGAGGGTATATCTGGTGACATCTTGGGTGAATGTGTGACAGTAGAGAAGAAGCAACTGTTCCAGTAAGTGACTACCTGGTGTCTGCAAACAAAGTGCAAGGGAAGGTTATAACCCTTTAATGGCTAACTTGGTCACGAACATCAAAATACTTGCTTGTTGAAGTCCATATGCAGGCCAAGAGAAAACTATCTTTCAAAATCTACCACCGGAATGACTGACTCAGTTATCCAAAGATAGTATTCTCCTGGCCTGCAAAATGGACATTCGTGTTGCAGAGGCCACTTGTGACCGGCTTCTACATGAAACGGTTAAAGTGTAGGAAATATTCGTTGGAATATTATAAATCTGATTCAAAAGTTGTTTGATTTTGCCTTAGGGTTATGTACTTAGGGTTCGAGACCATTTAGTAATTAATATCTTACCTTGCTCTCACAGTTTTTTAACGTATTCAGCACATCCAATTGATATCCATCCGCTTGCCCGCTCTCCGTCCCGCCGTTCATGTAATTACCGATCACCAACAAGGTCTCCAGCAGATTCTTGAAATGGACACTGTACAACGAAACATGTAGAGACATAGACGGATATGAATAGTTTGATCGGCCCTACGTCATAATGTATAGTATTTGGGTGACCATAGGACTCATCAAACACGCCACTCTATATACTCCTAAATATTGAATTGTAAATGCTGTATGTATCAACGTGGGGTTGCATTGGTTGAGCAGTACAGCATTAACATGTATTTGTCTCCTCCAATGCTTTCCAGTTTATCCATCCATCATGTGACGTCATATGACATCACAATCAACTACATGACACGTAAGATGATGTTATAATCAATTACAGTATGAATGACTAGATTTAGTTCGTCTTAAACGCTCAATAGTCGGACACGTTGTACGAATTGTATGTTCTTACTATTTAACAAACATTCTGTTAAATATTTTGAAATTAATTTGACTGGGCGCTGTTGCTGCCATAGGCAGCAACATCACCATGTCAAATCAGTCCCTGTATAGTTTTCTGGAAATTGATAGTCAGGGAGTTCAGAGATCGATCGATCCCAACACAGACGAAGCGTGGGTGGAGCTTAGCTAGAGATGGGTGGGGCATAACTAAAACTGGAATGGTACATAATCATTTACATCTGTCAGACTCACCTAGCGCATACTTCCTCACACGCTGTCCGCAAGTCCTTCAGTTGTTGATCTGTCAACCAATATAAATAGAATGATAAATAAATACATTAGGCCTACATTCATGTGATACATGTTTCAATTGAGTTGATTTTAATGAATAACATTCTACCCCTCTAAAGCATGAGTTCACACAATACCATTTAGAGGGTCTAGCCGGAGTTACGACGTCACGTAGGATTAGCTCTCTGCTGGCGGGAGAATAGAAGATCCTGTTTTAGCTATGCCCCACATATATCTAGCTAACACACGCCTACGCTTTGCTGGTGTTGGTATCGATCGATCCCCGCACTCTCTGAATCTCAATTTTCAGAAAAATATACAGGTAAGCTGTTGAATATTTGGAAACTAATTTGACTCGGTGATGTTGCTGCTGCCTATGCTGCCTATGGCAGCAACAGCGCCCAGTCAAATTAATTTTAAAGTATTCAACAGAATGTTTATTAAATAGTAAAGATCGTACATTTCGTACATCTTGACGAACTATTAAGCATTTATGACAGACTAAATCGCGTCATTCATGACATAATTGATTATGGCATCAGCCTACATGTGACGTTGTTGATTGACTGAGAAATTGATTCCTCAATTAGTGAGAGCAGACCCTGACTACTTTTACCTGAAGTTTCCATGATGCGTGAGATTTACAGATATAGCTGCGTAAAATGGAAGCCAAATGTAATCGAATTCCGTGAGTCTGCCCTGTGAAAATTCTGATATAATGGGCGTTATATCAGAATTCTCATTGGGCGAAAAACTTCGGACTAGCCAAATATGTGAGTTCCCCGCTGAATGCGAAAGAGTTGAGAGCTAAGATGTTAGTAATTGCCATATTTTTAAAGATGAATACCCACCTATATCAAACAGATAGTCATGCAATTTCTTCTGCAGTCTCAGAAAGTCAGCTTTTTCTCGGAAATGATCAATGCGGGATAACTCGTACATGATGAACTCGGGAACGTCCAAATTATCTAGCAAAATCAATATTCATACAGGGATTTAGTAAAGCAAAGCTCAGAAATAAGCTACCGTGTTTCCCCAAAAAATGCAACCGGGACATGTTAGTTAGTTTAATTTTGAACATTATGTATTAAATGTCCTGCTGAATATTTTGAACATAATCTGATTGGACGACATTGCTACCTAAGGTAATCAAATTATGTTCAAGACATTAATTCATCAATATGTTATATTCCATTGTTGAAACATGTTAAGTTATTTCTGAGCCAGACTCTTAATACACTAACAGTGCTTAAGAAATTACATATTTCATCTCTTTGACTGTTGCTACATGTACGAGCATAAATAATAGAACCATTAAGCAATCAAATGGTATAAGCATTCAGTCGACAAATCTTACAGGCAAACTAACAGCGGTATTGGTGTTGCTGCATGTGTTCGCAATAGAAGAGTTACTACAAACATTTATAATCATCTAGATTATGTATCCTACCAAATGCCATACATGTAAAAACAGACTGACTGGCTTGGACGACATCTGGAAGCCACTTTCAATGTGGTTTCTTACTATGCAAGTTTGTTGTCATTCAAGCCACCTTCTTCAGGATGAGGGGGAGGGGGTTCCATGATAGTGGTTCTATAAGATAGAGGGTCTTTCACCCAATATTCCAACCATCTGGCTTAGCGAGTACTCGATTTTTAGCCTAGGAGGCAGGTAATCAGTGCATTGACACAGCCCATTCTATTTCTCTTTATATTGCCTAATGCCACATACTTGAGCCTTTCCTCTGCACGTGATGTAAGACTTTATCTACCTCACGCCGTGATAGTGCCACGTCAAGGATAACCTCTGACCTGTGGATGATACATATAATTATGGACACATCTTTACAGCAGAAAATAAGCTCACATCCTATAATGGCCTCTGGCCTCGTACGCAACGGAAGGCTTTACCCAATATTCAAGATTCTGTCATTCATACACAGAGTTGGTGGATGAGTTGTTAGGAAATCAGAGAGAGAGAGAGAGAGAGAGAGAGAGAGAGAGAGAGAGAGAGGAGAGAGAGAGAGAGAGAGAGAGAGGAGAGAAGAGAGAGAGAGAGAGAAGAGAGAGAGAGTGGGGCAGTTAAAATAGTGCAAGATGATAGTGTATCCAGACTGTGGTGCATATATTTATATCGAGAAGACTTTGACAAATCGTCGAGGACAATGCTTATCTTGCAGTTAGAACATTTAATTATACGTTGTTAACATCCAGGTGACGAGCCTTATAGGGTCTGGAAAAACGACAATATGTCTATAGTTACACGGTATTCTGACATAACATGGCCATCTTACCCATCTTGTTCCAGGAATGAGGTCTTCATCATAGCCACTGCATTGATCACCTCTTCCAGACGCCAATGAAGAATCCGTGTTACACTTGTGACAGACTTTGACTTTGAGCGATCTATCAGAGATACCTACAGCCGGCGAAATATTATCATGGATATTAATTTGTAAAGATCTGTTACATTTCAACATTTGAGGCAGCAGAGTCCACCTGTCTTAACTGTCTGCCTGCTGAATTTCTGCAGACGACATTTTCCATGGGGTTTATGCTCGATATGCTGAATAATTTGAAAACAATTTGATTGAAAGTTGTTGGTGGCTTAGCCACGAACAACTTTTAGTCAAATTGTTTTCAAAATATTCTGCAGGTCCAGAGTCATTTGTCATTTAAATTAATGTCTGTGGCTAGTAGCAGCTAGACAGTTACAGAAGAACCAATATAGGGGATGCATTTCTAGCTATGCCACATCCATTTTTACCTAAGCTCCATCCAGGTCTTGAGCGTGTTGGGGTCGATTACCCTGAATCCCCAGAATCCCAATTTCAAAGTAACTATACAGGTAGTTGTTGGATATATAGAAATTAATTTGATTGGAGCTGGCCCAGTCAATTAAATTAGTTTCTAATTATTGAGCACAATGTTTACTAAGTTGTATATATTATGATGTGCCACGAGGAAATTGTTCCACGTGTTTGTTATGTTATTTGTTAACATAATTACACTTTCAAATATATCATTTAATAATTAGCCTATTATTAAGATTCTTAATTAGGGATCATAATATTTGAAGTATAGTGTAGGTCATGCGAGACTCTCTCTCATCCCCACCGCCACCCCCCCCCCCCCCCCCCCACCCACCCCCATCCCCACCCTCATCCTCCCTTCCCTCCCTCCCTCCCTCCCTCCCCCTCCACCCCCCTCTCTCTCTCTCTCAGCATGTATAATTATATCAGCTCACCATGTTCCTAGAGCGACCTCTTCGAGCTATGACATCATCGTGTAGGGTAGTGTTGATGTCACCGATCTCTGGTTCATCATTGTAGTCCCTGGAATGACAAACAAAACATCATTTGGTAAAAATTTGAATACAAATTGACTGTCTGCAAGCCACCTGACAACAATTTCAATTGATTAACACTGGACCTGCTGAATATTTTGAAAACGCCACCAGCAACTTTCAGTCAAATTGTTTTCAAAACATTAATCATATCCAGAGTTAACCCCCATGGAAAATGGAGTCTGCAGAAATGCAGCAGGCAGCTAGTTAAGCATAAAACTCGACTAATACTTCAGGCTAATGTTACCATTGTTGCATACACGTACTAGTAGGCCTGCGCGATTATTGCGTTGAGTGATCGCGATCGATTACTAAAATATAATCGTGATTACTCGATTAATCAGCTTGGATACAAATAACCAAAACATAACAACAAAAGAATATCAATGACGAAAATTGCAATGGTGTTTAGATTCTCGAGCCAGGTATTCCAGTAATGCATTTTAAAAAATAGTCTTCTCTTGTCCTGCAAATGGATATACATTCGCTAAGCAAAATGCCTTTTTCATGACCGATCGCATTAAAAAGCAATTGAAAGTTAGGTTTTGAAATATTTTATGCAATAGAATATATTCACGATTGTTCGATTATTTAATTTTTAATCATATAAATTCACGATTTAAAACATAATCGCGATTTTCGATTTAATCATGTAATCACGCAAGCCCACATACTAGATGAATCAATATGAAGATGTGGCATCTATCACTCACTATCCACAATCAACATTTCTCCTTATTACACTGACATTGGTCAAAACTTCCTTCCGAACATGGCATTCATGATGTGTCAGAACCACTAACATAATAGTCTATACTCAGACTGTGCAGTAGATCCAGTGGGCATGACGTCAAAAGACAATGAGATCCGTATGTTATGGCCAGCATAATAAAATTGGCGCCAACACCTTGTGACATGAAATAACTGTTCAATAGAAACATGATCTTGTGACATCAAAAGACTGTCCGAATGAACTAGCATCTTGTCAAAATCCTGTCCAAATGAACTAGCATCTTGTTTTAAAAAACCTGTCCAAATAAACTAGCATCGTGTGGTATTAAACAATTGAACAGGGATATAAAATCTATGAACGAATGACGAATGCAGCATCTATATCAACGCTTCCTGAGAATATTGCCAACGGCAGATATCTATCTGTATCTCACCTTTCTAATGCAGTCTCATCTATCCGTGGCTCTGACATGGTATGCCATATCGTCAATTGGCTGCCTGGAGTACCTGCCAAGACAACACACACAATGTTGGTTTTAAAAATCAATGCTTCTTAATAAAACATAATTTTCAAAAAGGGAACAAAACACGAAGAGACTCAAGGTACGGATAGCATTGATAGTGTTTATAGGAAAGGTCTTAATTTGACCCGTTATCGCCAAAGCTGGCCCAAAACGGCATCCACAGTGGTCTTTAGAAACGTCCATTTGCTCACCAAGAGAATACTACTTTTGAAAACTTACAACTCGAATTCCCGTGGTAAAATTTCAAGTATGGTCTTCTCTTGCTCTGCAAATGGACATTTTAATGAGAAAATTTATATATTCTTGATGAACTTTGGGCATTAAGGAATCAATGTTTGCATGACAAGGAAGACTTTTGTGTTTTATATATGATATTATTGTGGCAGAATAGCAACTAGGATAATATAGTATATTTCACACCGGACCACTAAGGTCAGCCAACAAATATATCATAGCCTACCTACACGAAGATCTAATATAAAAACGGATCTTACATTACAGTCAAACTTGCTCTGTAGACTACGTAAATTATGGGTGTAAATTATAGTGGTTCCTTACGACATTTTGTCGAAGGACCAGGTGGCGTAAGAAACCACCATATTGTGTCTCTGAAACGCATATTTTGTAGCATGTCATTTGTATTAAGCGGCCACCTGTCTGTAGTGACTAAAGGAGAGATCCGATCTGTCACTCAAGTATATGACGTTATAATCAATTATTCTACGTCACGTGTAGGCTGACGTCACAATCAAAAGTGCGTAATGAATGACGTAGTAGCTGTGTCATGAACATTTAAAAGTCGGTCAAGTGTACAAATTGTATGTCTTTGATGGATTTACTATTTAATAAACATTCTGTTGAATATTTTGAAACGAATTTGCCTGTAGTGCTGTTGCTGCCATTGTTACCTTGAAATTGGGATTCTGTTAATTCAGGGTTTAAAGTATATAAATCGATCAGAGCACATGCAAGGAATGGGCGGAGCTTAGCTAGAAATGTATCCATCTATGGATGACGTTCACTAGGGTCGTAGTGTAAGGTATTACTGGGTAACTTACCGAGCTCAGATAGTATAATTCGTGTCCAGCCTAGTGACCTCATCATTCTGCACGGCTGGATGATGGCCTTGTTAGGGCAGATACTTGTACTCTTCGGGGGTCGGGGTGGCAGGGGTGGTGGTTCATCTGGGTCGAGAGTGTTAGAATCAGACACGGATGATCTCCCGTCACGTCTTCCATCTAGAAACGAGATGATAATAAATTATGTTCATGATTACTACGCTGAATGGTAACAGTATAATCTCGTTGCAAACAGTTAACCTATTGCGATGAGTCGGTGAAGATAACGTGGTTTGCAGCAGATTGATGGAAAACAAGGAATACCTCCTGACCTCAATCTGTATGACTCGTGCCGATTTGAATGTCATAAAACTGAACTCGTCAACGATGATAGGCCTGTGCATATTATCATTCAGTTCGCTTCCTTATTATGATAATTTAGGCCTACCTATAAGATAGCTATTGTGCAATCATCTGGCATACACTACTAACGCTTTCTTAAAGGCTATGCGTTCCTTGCACAACTAAATTAATGTTATTTAATTTCTCATTGTTTAATGTCATCGGTGAGCTAGAAAGAAATTTGCTTATGATGGACCTATGAGGAAAATCATACATACAGCTATGTGCAGAGGAATGACATCAAATGCCTATCCAATGGATCCAGCATCTTGTGACATCTTGCGACATCAAATTACTATCCAATGGAATCAGTATCGTGTGACATCAAAAGACTGGCCAATGGAACCAGTATCTTGTGACATCAAAAGACTGTTCAACGGACCCAGTATCTTGTGACATCAAAAGACTGACCAATGGAACCAGTGTCTTGTGGCTTCAAATGACTGTCCAATGGAACCAGTATCTTGTGACATCAAAAGACTGGTCAATGGAACCAGTATCTTGTGACATCAAAAGACTGTTCAATGGAACCAGTATCTTGTGACATCAAAAGAATGACCAATGGAACCCGTATCTTGTGACATCAAAAGCCTGACCAATGGAACCAGTTTCGTGTGGCATCAAATGACTGTCCAATGAAACCA
This sequence comes from Chaetoderma sp. LZ-2023a, assembly GCA_034401795.1. Taxonomy (NCBI): domain Eukaryota; kingdom Metazoa; phylum Mollusca; class Caudofoveata; order Chaetodermatida; family Chaetodermatidae; genus Chaetoderma; species Chaetoderma sp. LZ-2023a. The sequence continues at coordinate 114,024,631 of CM067367.1, forward strand.
GTATCGTGTGACATCAAAATATATCGAAATATGTCTACAGGATGAATTCATTTTTGGACAATTCTGCAACTCCCAGACCTGGTCTCTTAGGGCACGCACATATTCAAAGCGTTTATATATACCACCGGTGGGTACAAATAGCTGCGCTCTGTATGCGCACGATTGTGTGCGTGTGAGTGCGTGCCCGTGCGTGCGCGCGTATGGACGAGCTTGTGTTTGCACGTGTGTGTGTGTGTGTGTGTGAGGGCGGGGGGGGGGGGGGCATGTGTGGGACATTGCGTGGTGGGTGGAACATAAGCAAGCGTGTGTGTGCGTTTAATACCTGCGAGTGATTTGCCTGTTAAGATTCCATACGGTGATGACTTAGTACTGGAGTTCTCCAACATCTCCGCAATGTTCCGTAGTTCATGCATTTTAATCATCAGTTTATTAATTCGATCCTCATATGTCCTCAGGATATGTTGGTGCTCCTTTTTCATCCGTTGCATCTCTTCCAGGAGTTGTTTCTCGTTATCGGAGAAGGAGAAACTCTGATGTTCCTTCCATCTTTTGGTCGTCTGTTCCAGAGCGATACTGTCTGTTGCGCTAGAAGCATGGCTGGCGTATGTCCTCGGAAGAGCAGACGACAGCTCATATTCAAGAGATGCCATACTAAACTGTGGCATCGTCGGCTTGGAGGAGATGAGACCTTTCTCAGCAATATCATCACGTTGGTCTAACCTATTATCTACCTGAATCATTTTGGCGATTTGTTTCTTTGATTGACTAGGAAATATCTGTCTTTTCTTAAACAAGTGCAATCTATCTTTTGGTTTCTTGGCAGTGATTTCTGGCTTATTATGTACTACTGTTTGATCAGATGCACGATTAACCACAATGGACGAAAAATATGCGCTGTCTTTCTCCTGCTTTCCAACTCCTGGTTTAAGATGACGCTTTTCCTGGATGCGACTCGGGTTCCCTGTTTCTGAAGCACTCTCATCTACACGAGCCGCTAACTCTTCTGCATACCTACTGGTTAGTATACTTCTCACGGAATCTGCTCGATATGAAGACTGTGGTTGCATTATCGTACTGAGATTGTTATTCCATGTGCTGAGGGGTGACCCATTCTCGTCATTCCAGTGATACAGAAGGTCAGAATCTTCAAAATTATTCACCCTGAAGACGCTCTGGATATACCCCAGGCGGAACAGACGTTTTGCAAATTTACACGCAGCAGATCTACTCCTGAAACCTCTGGGATCTCTATCTAATAGCACAGTGACAAGCTGTGAACCCCGAAACACATGCCGGCTTGTCTTAGGTGTATCGTTCTGCACTACTGGACGTACATAATCTGCGCGGAGTGCGGTTTGCTGGAAAACAATAGGAATAAGTGACAATCTATTTGTTGGCATAATGATGGGAAATAGTTCTTGACAATAAGTAAGCATCAGACACATTTTGCTTGAAAATCCTGCTGCTTTAAAACTCTCAATAAGGAACCCAATAGATGGAACCACTGTGGTATCCACCAGAAAGAGTGTTCTGTTAAACCATTGGTTCCTCCGCTGCTATAGACAAATACCAATGTCATAAAATTACATAGTCTGAGCCGAATCTGCTCCGACATTCAACTGGCCAGTTGATAGATATTTGGATGCTCATCCAAATATGTACCCCCGGATCAGAGCAGACTCGGACTCAGATAGCTCATTTGGATTGCTCAGAACCACAAATTCTACCAACTGTATCCAGATGTTGCAATTAGAAGAAGCCTTAAATTATCTACAATCATTGATGATTACATAGAAACATATGATCTATAGGTAGCCTGCGTCTGCTCTGACTCAACATTCCCATGTGATAGATATCTGGACCATAGTGCAGGAGCGTGTGTCATGATATAATGTCCCGTGGAATTTTAAAGTAGAAAGTGTTCCACCTATTCAGAATTCACCTTTCCAGAGTACCCACCCATCATATGATGTCATAATGAACTGCGTGATGTGTACAATGACATCATAATGAATGACGTCATGAATGACGTCGATAAGTACGTCACGAACGCATATTTGAAGACAGTCTATGCGTTGTTGTACAAATTGTTTGCTTTTACTATTTAATAAATATTCTGTTGAATATTTTGAAACTAATTTGACTTGGCGCTGTTGCTGCCATAGGCAGCAACAGCGCCCAGTCAAATTAGTTACAAAATATTCAACAGCTTCCCTGTATAGTTTTCAGGAAATTGATAGCTAGGGATTTCGGGGATCGATCAATCCCAACACGGCGAGGTGTGGGTGGAGCTTAGCTAGTGATGGGCGGGGCATAGCTAAAAATGGAAATGTCCATTGTTAAATATGTCTCAAATAACGTAAAAAATACATGTTGCCACTTTAGCAGTTTGTTAGATTGAAAACGGCTGCATTTTCGAAAATGACCGCCAATTTACTATAAATGTTTGAAAAGAGGGCTACAATTGTGCAATTTTCACAATCTATCTATCCATCAATATGTTCTTTAACATACAGATTCTGATGCTGACCTTTAAAATGCAACAATAATAATAATAATAATAATAATAATAATAATAATAATAATAATAATAATAATAATAATAATAATAATATAATCGAGTATAAACAATAATTCTTTTTACATTTTTCTTACTAAAAATATTTCAAAATTATGCCGATTGGGGATCGAATCCACAACACATGATAGCGCCTAAACTTCGTAGCCCACGAGTGCATCCGCCAAATGAACGCAACAAAATGTCTGATGAGAGTGTTTGTGTGCTGGGGTGATGGAACTCGTAGATAAAGCTACATCATATGAAAAATCTTTGAACTCCATCAGAAAACGGGAATCCTAGAGAGACGTACCATATCCTAATATTAATAGACAACTTGGAAATGTTGCATTCCAATATCTTCAGGGTAAATCTGCTACATGACACCGAAAAATGTTACCAGGAAGCAGTACATACCGGATTGTGCAATCAAGCGAAAGCGCGGTACGAAAAGCAGATATCAGCCTATGGAGCAAGAGGAGTCATCATTTGACCATTCAGAGGAGGGAAGCAAATCCACGCTCTCCCATGCTGCTCCATTTGACCGGAATCTATGTTTCTTCTCTCAATCCGAAGCTACTTATCGAAATCCTCTTCATAAAGTTGTAACAGAAAGTCCTGGCCGCACACTTAAGAAGTGTGATGCGCATGCCATTGACATTAAATATCACAAGGGATGCTGGAGCAGACATGTTCATGGTGTTTTTCGCGCAAAATTTACCAGCATAAACCCAGTAGATGAGGTGGCAGCAACTATTGAATTTCCCAACCTTGTGACGGGAGCTCTGGAAGATGGAGGCATTGTCAATATGGCTTCGCTACAGGGGTTGTATATCAACATTCGATCTGCTAACTAGAGTCCCAAGGGCCTGTGGCGCTCACATGGACCATTAGTATTTGAACCATTTCCATTTAAATAGATATGATGTATACTTTTCGCAAAATCCAAGATGGCCAGCAAAAGAAATTGACCCATCAAAATTCTGAATGGATGTTCTAGAGTCTACCATGATAGGGTCGCTCTAGTCAAATTTAGTTGAAATATGTCAAGCAGTTAAGGAGGAGTAGAATTTTTACCATTTCCAGTAGAGTTTTCATAAAATCTAAGATTTAAGATTTTCACCCCAAAAACTGATCAATCAAAATTCTGAATAGATGGTCTAGAGCTTACCACCATAGAATCCATACAGCCAAATTTGGTTGAAATATGTCAAGCAGTTAAGGAGAAGTAGCAGAGTATCCACAGCCTAGCTCCAATCGAGAAAGCTGCAAAGAACCTCGAGAAAGCGTTTCAAGAAGACAACCGTGAGAATATAAATCAAACACATTCACAAATTGTCCATGCAATTGAATCATTGCACATAACACAGAAGATGAGTGCGTTTGATGCACTAACGAGAGCACAGCCTCTCTTTTGCATTAAGCGTCGGTACATGCAGATGGTGCTAGAGATGATGATCTTTATCAAAGCAATACGTACAAAACACTGGGAGCCACATTTGCTTGCCCTTGAGATGTTCACAAAGTACCTTTTGCACATGATCGCATTAACTATGTACACGTGATTTCCCTTTGCATAGCAGAAATGAAATCGCTCAAGGTATCAGATCCTGAAATTTATGGGGAATTCCTTGAATGTAACTGGGTAGTGAACAAGAATTCACATGCAGAAGTTTGTGCTCTCGGTGCTGTCGATGCCCTTGAGCAGATTAACGGATCCATGCAAGTGTTCGGTGGTTTAGTGGGAATTACCTTGCAACAACTGCTAGAACCAAGTTTTGTGGGTTTTTTATCTCTCCAGACCGTGTTAGGCTTGCTAAAGAAGCCCAACGAATGGCATGGGCCAATGTACCTAAGCGGCCCCAGTATCGTGGCATCTCTTCTACTGTACTGGAATGTCAGGAATGGAACATACAAGATCATACTTCAACATTTAGAAGTTTTACGAACCCTTATATTGTTGAGACTGATGACTTATTCAACTTGGTCACCAAGTCAGTTACTCCAAAAGACATCAGCGAAGATTGGCATCAAATTATTTGCAACATTTGTATCAGAGCGTATCCAGAAAGGCGATACCAATCTGTAGTCACCAATGAAGAAACAGAAATCGGCCACTTGGAAGAACCCAGCGAAAAAGGTTAAAATAGCAGTCAGATAGAAAGTGTTCGACCTCCTGGAGGACCGATCATTGTTTGCGCGTTTGTTAGTAGTATGCAAATCAAGGCCTGAGATCAATTTAAAGGACGCTATTGGTAAACATGAATTTTCTGTGGTTCTGTGGTCAATAGTTGCTGCTCATGAATGCATGCTTCGTTGTTCAATGAATAGCAGTCTGATGAGCATTTTAGAGGGATTACCTGTCGGTGAGAATCCACAAGTTAACAAAACAAATCAGAACATCCTGGAATCTCGACAGCCAACCATCCTGTTCAGCTGAAGCGGCAGGCGAAATCCTCACAGCACCAAGAAAAGTGGCCCTTGTCGATGCTGTGGCTGACCTTCAATCAACGGGTGAACCAGATGCAACAAAAAACTATTGCCATCTAGCAGACTACTTCGTAAGGCATGTGATAAAAAGTACGGCATTTATGACGTGGAATGCTTGATTTTTTAACGGTATGATGTATCAAATTCATTGAAGATGGCAACTCGCCTCAAGAGACAAGGCGTATAACTGATACAACACACATTGCCAAATTGCCTATGAGAAAGCTGCTTTAACACACAAAGACAAAAGTGCAATTGACCCGAATTTTACCGTATACCTTTCAGAAAAAATAAAATGTAATGTGGTCATCTACATCAGTCTTTGATTGTTGCATATGGAGACAAGTACATATGTACACAAAATGATATGGGCCACCTACACAGTGAACAAGAGGAAGCGGACGCAAAGCTATTGTTGCATGCTGTGAATGCAACAGATTCAGGGCCAATGAGCATCCACATCCATTCACCAGGCACCGATGTTTTTGTTCTTTTGCTAAGGTGGTATGCTGACTTGTGTGAGGACACTCCGTTTGTGACTGGAACCAGGCAGCACAAGCACGCGATCCCACTGAAGCCCATAGTACAGGCGCTGAGACCAAGAAAACTTGATGCCACCCCCGCATTTCATGCTCTCAGTGGTGCTGATAACACGGGTAGCCTTGCAAGTTAATGGAAGCTTACCTGTTGGAACGCCTTTCAGGTGGCCAATGAGAGGAAATTCTCACTGCAATGACAAAACTTGGAACAGATACAAAGCTAAATCATGAAACACTTGCTACCATCGAGATGTTTGTCTGTCAGCTTTACCTTTTAAGCACGCAAATCTCCAAAGTGAATGCTTTAAGGTGGATGCTTTTTAAGAAGAACCAATCACAATCAGAAAAGCTGCCATCAGATGCACTGCGCGAAGCCATACTACGTGCACATTATCAATTAAAGGTATGGAACCATGACAAAGTACTGAATCTGGAAGCACAAGAATGGGTGGGCTCCTCTCATGACGAATTAGTTGCCAGCGCCTGACACCATACTCAAGCTGGTAAAGTGTGGATGTGTCAAAAGCAAATGTTCCACAAACCATTGCCAGTGTCGAAAGACGAGTCTGAACTGCACTGATTTATGTAGCTGTTATGATGCTGTCGACGACTGTGAGAATCAACAAGATTATCATGCGAAATTGGTTGCTGAATGTGATGGTAATACCTCGATAGATGGAAGTGATGGTGATGATGATGATAAACATGTTTAATATGTCTATTGATTAGACACGTGATGTCTTTTAAATTTCGAGTTGAGCGTATTCTGTGTTAGCCACACTAATTGTTTATTTTGTTATATTTTGAGGCCATAAAGTCATAATTTGTTTAATATGGCGTTAGACTTTGTTTCGATTGCATTTTAAAGGTCAAAATCGGATTCGGTTTATTTGGAAACATAAGAAGTGACACATAGTTTGTGAAAATTGGACAATTCTAACCCTTTCCTTAAATTCTCTGAGCAATCTTGAATCGAAAAAATTGTCAGAGTGCCAGCATATATTGTTTATGTTATTTAAGACGTATTTAACATTTCCAAATAGATGGCACACTTTCTGCATTAAAATCCCACGGGATTACACACGCCCCTGCACTAACAGACCAACGGCTGTCTGTCCAAATATCTGTCGAAGTGGGACGTTAAGTCAGAGCAGACTCGAACTAATCTACAGGTAGTTCATACACAGCGTTTCTTGTCATCGTGTAGTAGACCTACGCATACATGCGCTGAGTCACAATATAGAGTCAGACAAGTCAAAAGCATCCATCCACATTTGAAGGAACAATGCTGGTTCTTTAAGACAGGTGGCCATAAATCCACTCACTGTCGGCTATAAGAACACCTGAACATCTGAAATAACCGTCATTATGCGAACATCTATTTATTCTATCAGATTGCGTTATGTTACCATTTATCTTTAGTGACCACATTTTGACAGCCCATCTACGGTACCCGTTATAGACAGGTGACATCGCAAGCAGCAAACATATTGCTTCGGGTAGATTCCTACTGACAATTAAACTGAGTATGTTTTGCATCACAGAGAGTTAATTGTTATATGGCTAAGAGCTTTAATTCGTGCACTTGTTCAACGTTTGCTTCGACAATCATGATGATGATGATGATGATGACAATTACATTGATCACGGCGAAGTCGGTCAAAATCGGACTATGCAATAGCCTTTCCCATTGGCCATTTACAGGCCAAGCGAATACTATATTTGAAAATCTTACCACTGGAATGACTATAGCTCGATAACCGAGTCAGTCATTCCAGTGATACATTAAAAAATAGCCTACGTGTGTGCGTGAGTGAGTGCGTGCGTGCGAGCGCGTGAGTGAGTGAGTGAGTGAGCGAGCGAGCGAGTGAGTGAGCGAGTGAGTGAGTGAGTGAGTGAGTGTATGAGTGAGTGAGTGAGTGAGTGAGAGAGTGAGTGAGTGAGTGAGTGAGTGAGTGAGTGAGTGAGTGAGTGAGTGAGTGAGTGAGTGAGTGAGTGAGTGAGTGAGTGAGTGAGTGAGTGAGTGAGTGAGTGAGTGAGTGAGTGAGTGAGTGAGTGAGTGAGTGAGTGAGTGAGTGAGTGAGCGAGCGAGCGAGTGGGTGGGTGTGTTAGTGCGTGTGAGTGAGTGAGTGAGTGAGTGAGTGAGTGAGTGAGTGAGTGAGTGAGTGAGTGAGTGAGTGAGTGAGTGAGTGAGTGAGTGAGTGAGTGAGTGAGTGAGTGAGTGAGTGAGTGAGTGAGTGAGTGAGTGAGTGAGTGAGTGAGTGAGTGAGTGAGTGAGTGAGTGAGTGAGTGAGTGAGTGAGTGAGTGAGTGAGTGAGTGAGTGAGTGAGTGAGTGAGTGAGTGAGTGAGTGAGTGAGTGAGTGAGTGAGTGAGTGAGTGAGTGAAATAGATCCATTTAAAGGATTGCATTATTAAATCACAATATAAACACACGTGACGACCAAACACATTTAACACAGCACATAATCTGTGTAAAATATTTTTGCTTAAAATAAAGGCATCATAAAATTATTCAACCGAACTTTGAAAATGTGTGTTCGTAAAAGATAGATTCAACTCGGATGTATAAGCTACACACATATACACAACGATTGTAATACGACATATTTAGGACGTCAGAAACGTCACG